>JAJAGP010000545.1:0-276602 GCA_025084515.1 Ancistrus triradiatus | reverse complement strand
TCATTATTTCTGTTATTTATCCTATTGTGTTTCTTTATTTAGTTTAATTTATTTAAGTTGATTTCAGTTCAATAAAACCATCTGGAGCTAACTGCACTTGGGTCCCGTCCTTCTTATTTGGTTTTTGGGGTTCGTCATTTTTCTAAATGGCGCACCCCCGTAACAAGCAAGGTCTGACTTTATTCTGTTTCGTCAAACTAATTCTTAAAGACTCATTCGTGTAATATACTAAGATGCTTGATGTTCAAACAGCGAGACTTTAATTACCTGTACCATTACTGGAAGGAGACTGTTGTTTACGGGAGAGCTGGGGAGGAGAATCTTCTAACCTGTTGTGGACAAAACCAACAGTAAATGAGACAGAATCTACAAAATAACACATTTCAGCATCAATTTTAAAACACTGGTAAAAATCAACAAGCACATTTTGGAGAAATAGGAGAAATATGCCTTACAGTTTGTTTCCTGTACTGTTAACCTCATTTACTTACATTTAGCATTTAAGCAAAACTTGACCATTGATGCTCAAACCTTTTGCCTAAGTCTAACTACAACATACAGCACTCTGCAAAAGCCTTAGGCCACCATTAGATTTGTTGTTTTAGCGACCATATATAATTATTTCTAAATCTATGTATTGGAATACAACCAGAAAATACAAGTAATTTGTAATAAACAAATACAAAAACTAAAAACCAGCTTCTTTAGGCTATAGTGGCCACTATTTAGTGTGACCACCCCTTACACTTCAGTATGGTGTTTTTGGAAGGGTAGCCGTGAAGAAACCAATTTTTTGAGGGGGAACAGACTAAGCTGTACTACAGCTCACAAAGATTGGAATGAAGATCAGTGGAAGAAACAACAACAACAACAACAACAGAGTATTATCGAATGATGAATTCCAGTTTTTGTTGCATTTTTGCATCCAGTCATCAACAATATGTTGTATATGGTTATCATATCATCTAAAACAACACCTCTAATGGTGGCCTAAGTGTTTTGGACAGCACTGTACTTGGAGCAAATGTATACAGCAGATTTGCTTCCCTATTGTGATCAGAAAATCATATTGGCAAAAAAAAGTTCTGCTTGTCTGTACATGTCTACAGACTCAAATTACACTTTAATGGCTTTGGAACATCCAGTCTGAATCAGATTTAATTAGTAGTCATTCAGTAGTAATTAGAGTATTAGCGGACTTTATAACATTACACTCCTGATACTGCTATTAACCTTTTTGGAAGAGTAGCAAAAGTAGCCAAATGTCAAGCTAGTGTTGGAGCGTTTTCTAAAATAATCATATTCCTTCCTTGGAAACACTATTTTAATTTCACAATAATCTGCAACATTATGATTTGATCAAAAATGGGAACACGGTATTTTATTGTTATTTAAAAAAATTGCACATGCCTACAACCCGAGCTAAGCATACCTGTGAACTTATGGGCAGCTCACCTGGATTTTAGCACTTCATTCATCTTGTGCTCCAGGTCCAGCCTCCTGCAGCGTTCCCTCTCCAGCTCGTGCTTCAGTGTCTCCACGTTGGTCTCCTCCCTCAGCTTCCTCAGTTCCTCCTCTGCATATGCAAAACATTTAATGAGCAATTAATACAGGTCAGTTTAGAGGTCCTCGAACTGAGGTAATACAGTGCAAATTTGAAGTAGTGAATGGCAAGTACAGTAACCATTAAGTGTTTTTTCTTCATTTTTATTATTTTCTATATTTAAAATTAATACTGAAGACACCAAAACTATGAAGGGCCACGTATGGAATTATACAGTAAATAAAAAAGTGTTACATGAACTACAATATGTTTTATATTTCAGATGTTTCAATGTAGCCACCTTTTGCTTTGATGACATTTTTGTTTATTTTTTTAGTTATTTGCACACTCTTGGAATTCTCTCAATCAGCTGTACAAGGTCATCACCTGGAAAGGGTTTCAATTAACAGGTGGGCATTGTCCAGAGTTAACCTGAGGACTTTCATGCCGTCTTAATGTGTTTGCGACCATCAGCTTTGTTGTGCAGAGGTATGACTGAAACACAGAATCTAAAGTACAAAACTTATTCTGGTTTGTTTAACACTTTTTAGTTTACTACATGATTCCATATGTGTTCCCTCATAGCTTTGATGTCTTCAGTATTAATCTACAATGTGAAAAGCATTAAAAAATAAGAAAAAATACTAGGTGAGAACATGTCTCCAAACTTTTGACTAGTACTGTATGAACATTTATGTTTAAACAATTGTGTTTTATTTTTATAATTTTTTCAGTAACACCAGCTCAGAAACTGTTCCCTCAATCTACCTTCATTATCAATGTTACTTATAACATGTGCAATGAGCAAAGTTGGAATTTCTTCACCCTGCATTGACAAAAAGGTTTATTTATATATTTATTAGTCCCATTCTTTGCTGAACAAAATTTTTAATCATGTGTCATTAAACTTGTGCTTCTTGATTTTTGTCTGTGCTCGTTAATTTCAAATCAGGAGCACCAGTGCTTGAGGTACAACAACACATGAAAAATCAACATGCATGGTCATTTATTAATATGAAAAAGTCACACAACCAGTGATAAAAATGACCAGTGATAAAAATGAATCTAGCCAAACTTTTGCACAACAATATATATTTTAAAATATTTTTACATAAGAACGTACAGTCGGGAAAGAGCAGATGAGGTGACCAAGCCTGAATGCCCTAGGATGGGCCCTGTCTTTTATCCATTCATCATCCCATCCAGCGTAACTCTCAGTAGCAGCCGATGCACTGCACCTCACTGGCCATACAAGCTGCCATCAATATTTTAGTACAAAAGCTAGCAGGGATAAATTGAACCAGAATGAAGGCATGCAATCCACACCCAGCGCACCCCATAGAGAGGGTCATTAGTGAAAGTGTGAGAGGGGAATTATGGGCTGTAGGGGGTCTGGTACAGCAGCAGCGTTCATCGCCTCGGCTCCATCCTCCATTCAGACAGTGCTCCTACAACAGATTCCACTGTCTGGGTTATATTCAGCATGTGCAGGCGTCCATGAAATTGCTCGCTTCAGGAAGCCGGCTCGAGTTCGAAGTTTTCAGAGACCGTGATAAATTACGCAATCAAGTGTGGTACATCGATGGTGCTAAAACCAAGGGAGGAACGTGGATCCCTGATGTCGTCTATATTAGTGGCCGAATAAAATGCAGAACAGCATGACCTGTTTATCACAAAAATAACTCCAACAGTGCAAATGGGACAAAGTACAAGCACAGACTGGGGAAATAAAAAAAGCCTCTTTTTTTAATTAAAGCTGGGCATGATCAGATTTGACCATAAACTGGGCATATACAAACAGTTTCACTATTTATCACTTTTATCTTTGCTCCATCTGTGTGATCAAACTCATTGCTGCTAACAGTGGGTAGCTTTTATCATAACAGTTTAACAACCTGATAATTCTTTGCTGTTACATCAGTAATACCCACCTCCCACCTCTGCCAAGCTGCCACTGTTGGGTCCTTGAGCAAGGCTCTTAACCCACATTTGCTTGGATTGTAAGACTGTATCAATTGTAAGTCGCTCTGGATAAGGGCGTCTGCTAAATGCTGTAATACGCAGGGACTTGTCACTTAACGTCCATAATACTGTATTTGAAACTGCAAGTTTCTATCTGGAATTTGTCCAAACACAATAATTAAATATATGTACTTATATATTGCATATTATATAGGGATACTGTAGTGTACCAGTATTTACAAAATAGCCAACATACTGTAGTGTTTCCCATACATTCATTTACAGGTACAGTGGGGCAAAAAAAGTATTTAGTCAGACACTGATCAGAGCCTTTAACCAGTGGTGCCGGTGATACAGTGAAGCCAAAGGCTCAAACATCGCTTGTAGAGGCATTGTCTCAAGGCACTGCATTTGACAAGAAAAGCAAGCAGTTGAGTGATATTACAAATGCTGAGGTGCTGTATTAAGATGACTTAGATTGTACTGTTTTTATATTGTCGGTGAACTACGTGAAATATCGCAATGTATCGCAACATGCATTGTATCTCAGGGTATCGAGATAGAATTGTATTGTGACCATTGTATCGTGAAGTCCTTTCCAAATCCCACACCTAGTGGTCAAGTACAGGTGGTTATAGGTTTATGGGCAACACTTTATATGAGGGAATATCTTTTTTTAAGATCTAGTTTTAATATGGTGCAGTTTGTGATAGATAGATAGATAGATAGATAGATAGATAGATCACTTTATTAATCCCAGAGGGAAATGTGTGTTACAGTGGCATAAGTCAAACAAAAAGGGGAGAGCAAGAGCAAGATAAATAGAGATCAGATATAAATATACATAGGGAGCAGGGTTATAATATAATTATAGCAAAAAGTATGATCCTTAGGCAGTAATGACCCGGCACAGTGCAGAAGAGTTGTACAGTGTGATAGCTATTGTTATAAATGATCTCCTGAACCTCTCCTTGTTACAGCGGAGCTGGATGAGTCTATTACTGAAGGTGCTCCTCTGTCTGATCAGCAGGTCATGTAGAGGATGTGAAGTGTTGTCCAGAATAGCAGTGAGTTTGTTAAGTGATCTCCTTTCAACCACCTCCTCAAAACCATCTAGTGAGCAGCCCAGAACTGAACCTGCCTTCCTGATCAGTTTGTTGAGCTTATTCTTGCCTCCTCCTCTGATGCTGTTTCCCCAGCAAACTGCAGCGAAGAAGATCGCGCTGGCAACTATTGACTGGTAGAAGATCACTAGCAATTTGCTGCACACATTAAAGGACCTGAGCTTTCTCAGAAAGTAGAGTCTGCTCATCCCCTTCCTGTATAACGGTCTCTACGTTGGCCTTCCAATCCAGCTTATTGTCCAGTAGGACACCCAGATACTTATAGGTGTCAACTTGCTCAACTGACTGACCCTTAATGGTGACAGGATTTACCATGGTCCTCTTCTTCCTGAAGTCTATAAAACATCTCCTTGGTTTTGGTCACATTGAGGAGCAGCTGGCTCCTCTCGCACCAATCAACAAAACTGTTGACCAGGTGTATGTATTCATCTTCTTGTCCATCCCTGATGCACCCTACCACTGCAGAGTCATCTGAAAATTTATGAAAGATGGCAGAGGTCTGACAGGAAGTCGTGGTGTACAGGGTGAAGAGGAAGGGGGAGAGAACAGTCCCTTGCGATGCTCCCACACTGCTCACTAGAAGATCAGACTGACAGGTTCCTAGTTGTACATACTGAGGCCTCTCAGAAAGGTAATCCAAGACCCAGGAGATCATAGACTTATCCACATTCATTTTATCCATCTTCTCCCCCAGCCTGAGAGGTTGGATGGTGTTAAATGCACTGGAGAAGTCAAAGAAGGTGATTCTTACTGATGTGTTGCTCAGATCCAGATGTGAGTGTGAAATCCAGATGTGAGTGTGATACTCGAATTGGCCGAAAGGCACAGATAAAAACCCTTTGGTGTCACATATAATTTAGTGCTTCCAGTGGGTGTCATGCCACCAAAACTATCTCTTGGAGGACGCCAGATCAACAGTGACACATACAGATCCTCATATGCTGATGCTTCGGTGTTCGGGTTGGTGCAGCCATCTAATATGCCAGTATACTAATACTGCACAGTGGTGCTTGAAAGTTTGTGAACCCTTTAGAATTTTCTTTAGTTCTGCATAAATATGACTTAAAACATCATCAGATTTTCACACAAGTCATAAAAGTAGATAAAGAGAACCCAGTCAAACAAATGAGACAAAAACATTATAACTAATATGTAATATTGGATCATTTTCCTCAATAAATAAATGGCCAAGTATATTATGTTTGTCTCATTTGTTTAACTGGGTTCTCTATCTACTTTTAGGACGTGTGTGAAAATCTGATGATGTTTTAAGTCATATTTATGCAGAAATATAGAAAATTATAAAGTGTTCACAAACTTTCAGGCACCACCGTACACCAATCCAGCACCATGGAGACTTGTGTTTGAATCTCACCAACCTGGCCATGCCACACAGACCCATGTGGCTGTGTCCCAGACAGAGAAGGTCAGTTAGGGATCAGCTCCCTGCCACTGCACCAGCGCCCCCATCGACTGGTCAAGATCGATCTATTACATAATGTATTGTAAAATGCTGTAGATCTAACTAATCTGCTCGGTGAGATCTGTATCGCATCATGCAGGAAACACTCCTCAGATTTCGTCCTCTGCCATCTGCGTCCTGCAGGCTAAATGGCTAACTGAATTATTCATGCGTTTGTTTGTCTCCTTTGTTTGATCCTGCTTTCAATTGCCTGGAAGCCATGTTTTAAAAGTGTGGTGTGGAAGCAGATGGAGGAAAAAAACAAAACAGCTTTATCATGCTTGAGGCACGAGGCTTTCATAACACACTTACCCCAACCACAGAAATATATTTGTTAGTTCGCTGCAAGGGTTACGTCCTCGTTATCTATAGGTTTGTTGTTTTAGCAATGTTATAATGACTATATATATATATATATATATATATATATATATATATATATATATATATATATATATATATATATCACACACACACACACACACACACACACACACACCACACACACACACACACACCCACACACACACACCACACATACACACACATACACACACCTACACACACTGGTCCTTCTCAAAAAATTAGCATATTGTGATAAAGTTAATTCTTTTCCGTAATTGTAATGATAAAAATTTAACTTTCATATATTTTAGATTCATTGCACACCAACTGAAATATTTCAAGTCTTTTATTGTTTTAATACTGATGATTTTGGCATACAGCTCATGAAAACCCAAAATTCCACAAAATCTCACAAAATTAGCATATTTCATCCAACAAATAAAAGAAAAGTGTTTTTAATACAAAAAAAGTCAACCTTCAGATTATTATGTTCATTTATGCACTCAATACTTGGTCGGGAATCCTTTTGCAGAAATGACTGCTTCAATGCGGCGTGGCATGGAGGCAATCAGCCTGTGGCACTGCTGAGGTGTTATGGAGGCCCAGGATGCTTCGATAGCGGCCTTAAGCTCATCCAGAGTGTTGGGTCTGGCGTCTCTCAACTTTCTCTTCACAATATCCCGCAGATTCTCTATCGGGTTTCAGGTCAGGAGAGTTGACAGGCCAATTGAGCACAGTAATACCATGGTCAGTAAAAAACCATTTACCAGTGGTTTTGGCACTGTGAGCAGGTGCCAGGTCGTGCTGAAAAATGAACTCTTCATCTCCATAAAGCTCTTCAGCAGATGGAAGCATGAAGTGCTCCAAAATCTCCTGATGGCTAGATGCATTGACCCTGCCCTTGATAAAACCACAGTGGACCAACACCAGCAGCTGACGTGGCACCCCCAGACCATCACTGACTGTGGGTACTTGACACTGGACTTCAGACATTTGGCATTTCCTTCTCCCCAGTCTTCCTCAGACTCTGGCACCTTGATTTCCGAATGACATGCAAAATTGCTTTCATCCGAAAAAAGTACTTTGGACCACTGAGCAACAGTCCAGTGCTGCTTCTCTGTAGCCCAGGTCAGGCGCTTCTGCCGCCGTTCTGTTTCAAAAGTGGCTTGACCTGGGGAATGCGGCACCTGTAGCCCATTTCCCTGCACACGCCTGTGCACGGTGGCTCTGGAATCGGCCCTTCTCCACAATCCTCTTCAGGGTCCGGTCACCCTCTTCTCGTTGTGCAGCGTTTTTTCTGCCACACTTTTTCCTTCCCACAGACTTCCCACTGAGGTGCCTTGATACAGCACTCTGGGAACAGCCTATTCGTTTAGAAATTTCTTTCTGTGTCTACCCCTCTTTGCTTGAGGGTGTCAATGATGGCCTTCTGAGACAGCAGTCAGGTCGGCAGTCTTACCCATGATTGAGGTTTTGAGTAATGAATGAACCAGGCTGGGAGTTTTCAAAAGCCTCAGGAATCTTTGCAGGTGTTTAGAGTTAATTTCGTTGATTCAGATGATTAGGTTAATAGCTCGTTTAGAGAACCTTTTCATGATATGCTAATTTGTGTGAGAAAGTTTAATTTTGTCATTACATTACGGAAAAGAATTAACTTTATCACAATATGCTAATTTTTTGAGAAGGGACCAATATATATACACATACATATCTATATATATATATATATATATATATATATATATATCTATAGGTATAATATATATATATATATATATATATATATATATATATAATATATATAATTATTTCTCAGTCTCTTTGTTAGAATACAACCAGCAAATACAGGAAGTATGTGTTGAAGTATCAAAAAAAACTGAAGGAAAAAAAAAAAAAAAGAAAAAAAAAAAGAAAACAACAGCTTCTATAGGCTAGATTTAGTGTGACTTCTTACATTTGGGCAATAGCAGCAGCCGGCAGCTTCATCAAGATGTCACGTTGACTCTTCTACAGTCCTAAGAAATTTGATCAGGAATGGTCTTTTTGGAATAGAAGTAGCCAAGAAACTACTTTTTTCATTGATGTCACACTAAATGCTGGCTTTTGGCTATTTGTATCTCAAGAGACTGAGAAATAATTATAAACAGTCATTACACTGTTGCTAAAACAACAAATCTAACGGTGGCCTAAGGCTTTTGGGCAGTACTGTACATGCACGCTGATGTACTTTGAATAAGCACTGTGGTTATAATACAACAGTAGATGCTGATAGACATTGAATGAACTTCAGGCTACCTTTCTTTACCCATTATGAAAAATAGATGAGACACATGGGCTGGAAAAACAAAGCACTAGACAATAAAGTAGGCTTTCAATGGCCCTCGACGGTACTTTGTCATCCAGTGGTTGTATTCTAACCAGACAGGCCGGAGTCAACAACAGGTACGAATTACAAAATGGGAGTTTAAAGTGGAGCACTGTAAAACCATTACATATTCCACACCACTATAGTATGTTTTCACACTCACATTTACCAGAACATATTGTGTGGTTAAGTACAGGTGACTAAAAAGCAAAAAAAAAAAAAAAAAAAAAAAAAAAAAAAATCAAAACACTTTCTTGTAATTAAACGCAATTAAACATGCAGGAATGGGATGTTTGGCTCTTTCACTGTGTGTAAGAAAATAATCTAGTCTAGTGTATACATATATTTTATCCCACTTATTACTAGGAATGCGCCGATCCGACTTTTTCAGTTCTGCCACCGATACAGAGACAGTGGTGCTTGAAAGTTTGTGAGCCCTTTAGAATTTTCTATATTTCTGCATAAATATGACCTAAAAAATCATCAGATTTTCACACAAGTCCTAAAAGTAGATAAAGAGAACTCAGTTAAACAAATGAGACAAAAATATTATACTTGGTCTTTTACTTAGAGGAAAATTATCCAATATTACATATTAGTGAGTGGTCAAAGTATGTGAACCTCTAGGATTAACAGTTAATTTGACAGTGAAATTAGGGTCAGGCTGGAAAAGGTTACAAAACCATGTATAAAAAGTTTGGACTCCACCAATTCACAGTCAGACAGATTGTGTACAAATGGAGGAAATTCAAGACCATTGTTTTGTGGATGGATGAGACCAAAATAGAACGTTTTGGTTTAAAAGAAAAGCGTTATGTTTGGAGAAAGGAAAACACTGCATTCCAGCATAAGAAGCTTATCCCATCTGTGAAACATTGTGGTGGTAGTATCATGGTTTGGGCCTGTTTTGCTGCATCTGGGCCAGGACGGCTTGCCATCACTGATGGAACAATGAATTCTGAATAATATCAGAGAATTCTAAAGGAAAATGTCAGGACATCTGCCCATGAACTGAATCTCAAGAGAAGGTGGCTCATGCAGCAAAACAAAGACCCTAAGCACACAAGCCGTTCTACCAAAGAATGGTTACAGAAGAATAAAGTTCATGTTTTGGAATGACCAAGTCAAAGTCCTGACCTTAATCCAATGGAAATGTTGTGGAAGGACCTGAAGTGAGCAGCTAATGTGAGGAAACCCACCAACATCCCAGAGCTGAAGCTGTTCTGTACGGAGGAATGGGCTAAAATTCCTCCAAGCCGGTGTGCAGGACTGATCAACAGTTAAAGGAAACGTTTAGCTGCAGTTATTTGCTGCACAGGGGGGTCACACCAGATACTGAAAGCAAAGGTTCACATACTTTTGCCACTCACTAATATGTAATATTGGATCATTTTCCTCGAGAAATAAATGACCAAGTATAATATTTTTCTCATTTATTCAACTGGGTTCTCTTTATCTACTTTTAGGACTTGTGTGAAAATCTGATGATATTTTAGGTCATATTTATGCAGAAATACAGAAAATTTTAAAGGGTTCATAAACTTTCAAGCACCACTGTACTTTGCATATCGGTCTATACCCGATATCGATCGATACAACCGTTGAATTAATAAATCATATAACTCACCATGTGGGAGAGACTTAAGGCATCAGTATTGACTTAAACATTACTAACTTTGTAAAACAAAATAGTGGTACCTCGGTTCTCGTCCGAAACCGATGAGTACTGAGCAAATTTTTCCCATAAGGAATAATGTAAGTTCAATGAATCTGTTCCAGACCCCCAGAAAATCTACACTATATGAGCATTAATTGCATTAATGAAGTTGTATTGCACAGGAGCTCCCTGATTTATGATGAGGATATGTTCTGACAAATCCATCATAAGTTTAAAATATCATGAACTGGTGTTTGGTAGCACGGTTTATAGTGTACAATAGTGGAGAAGTTAATATAATAAAATTTAAAACACTTACATTAACCTGCAGTTGGCCAAAGTCATTAACACAAAGCTTGTTTTACAATAACAGTGTTGAAAAATCTCTTCTAATTTAGTGAGTAATGGATTGAAAGTTAAAAGTAAAAGCAAAACACATACTCTATTGATGAACTCCAGGCGCTAGCCTAGCTGCTAAGCTAACTGTAGCCTGTGTTCTGGAGCATTCGATTCCTGTTTTGCTTTCGGTTGCCGCTTATAACTAACCTCTTTAGGACCCGTGGAGACTTTGTTCTAATAATGCAGTACTGTAAATGTAAAAATAAAGAAAAACAACAACAAAAAATAAAAAATAAATAGTGGAGATATTGTGAACCTGAATCACTGTGTACTGAATTGTGACTCCTGAATCGAGTTTCGGCTGTAATGGGTCACGTGGTTCAACTCAAAGTTGAAGCAAGTGCACTGAGTACCAAGCAAACGACAAAGACCAAGAAATTTTTCTAGCCAAAATGCGTTGAGAACCAAATCTGACAAGGTGATCGAGAACTGATGTACCCGTCATAGATATAAATGTACTACATTGATATTTATTTGTCACTAAAATAATTTTGAAAATGTGCAGGACCTTGGCACTACAAAATAAATTGAAAATAAAACGGCCTCAGTTTGTTCACTTATTAACTTCAGTCATGTGTTTTAGGTAGAACACTAGCTTGATTTGTGGCTCACACATTGTTAAAGCAACAATTACTACAAAAACTGCATGATGGACTTAAGGTGCTCTGTGCAAACCAGCCTCCATCAAAATGGGCAAACCATTTCTTTATGAACTTTATTTTAGCAGGGCAGAGCAGAAAGTTGATGAACTGACTTTCTGGAGGTGAAAACCTCAGAAATGTGTCACATTGAGGGTTGCTGAGGTGTTTGGAACAACCCACTGCTACTGTTTGTTTATGGAGTTTCCATACCTGTATGCTTCATTTTATTACGCGAGTTCGGCTGAAACACAGAGATGATGTGGTTGCATACTTTTGACCATATAGCGTAGAACAAAGTCCAAAAAATGAGCTATTGGTAGGTGAAAATGTATAATTCATGCAAACACCATTTCTTATACATCTTTTAATTAGCCTGTAGTGGCAGGACATCAGGACGGAAGATTAATAGAGTTCAGAGTTTGCGCGCGCACACACACACACACACACACACACACACACACACACACACACACAAACCTCATCACCACCTGTTAGGCCTCATCAAAGATTCAGCAGTTCTTCAAAGCTCACTCTCTCTCCACAACCTCACAAACCCCCTCCTGTGAAGCCATTTTTTAAATGTCGGATTTAGTTTCCCTTTTGCCTCCAGCCCTTTTGTTGAGACTTTGAACACCATCACTCTTTCCTCCCTGTGGTGATTTCACTCAAGATCTCCAAGTTAAGCAGTGCTGCTCTAAACTGGTAATGCTTTACAATAAAGGTTCATTCACCAAAATTACTCTCATTGAGAAAAAAATAACGCACCAAGAAGGGCTTATTGAAATTTACATTTACAGCATTTAGCAGACGTCCTTAACCCACAAATGCTTGGATTGTAAGACTGGATAAGGGCCTTGCTCAAGAACCCAACAGTGGCAGCCTGGCAGAGGTGGGACTTGAACCCTGGACCTTTTGGTCCATAGTCCAGTACCTTAACCGTTAGGCTACCACAGTCCCACCTGAATATATAATAATATAATAAAAGGATGAGTTTATTTGGGAAAACTGTACAATTGAAAGGGGCTCTAGTACCCTTTTAGGCCACCTCTAGCCTGGAAACCTTTGTACCTGGTACGTTTGTGTTTTTACTGAAGCACATGCCCCACTAAATTGGTTCCAATGAGGCCGCTGCCTTAAATCTTCTCAACTATTGGGATTTTCAAAATGCTGACTCAGCCCTAGTTTGTATAAAGTCGAGAGCCTGACACAAAGCCTTGAAGCACTCCAGTGTGCTCAAAAAAAGCAACGTCAGACGTGAATAAAAGAAAAAAAAGTGAGTAAGATGAAAGGATGAGCTTTGGGAAGTAAGCTCTTAAGAATTTAGGATCCAAGCTCCAAAGTGGCTCACACATTTATATACAAAGTTTAGGAGACATAAGAGGTGTTTGTATTCATAACAGTGATAGCTCTGTGGATTTAACACAGCCTAGCATGATTACAGTGAGACATTTCTAGAACAAAGGCCCCATTAACAGTAGAAGCCTGCTGGTTTGGAGTGCTACAAGCACTTTCTTCATGTTCTGTACACTGCTTTCCATAACATTGCACAGGTTTGAGATGCAATGAGCACTGGCAAGAAAGAAAATAACTGTTTAAATGTGTTAACATCTAGCACAAAAGTATATTTTAGATTTTTGTTGGTGGGGGTTTGGTTTCATACAGTGCAGTGCCATCTAGATTGGAAAGCTTCCATCTCAAGAGGATGACCATGCTCTTATATACAGTGGTACCTGGGTCCTCAACCACCTCAGAACTTGTCGAATACGGTTCAGGACGCAATTTGACTACAACAATGTATCTCCGTCCTCATCGTTTGCTTTTATGAGTCGAGCCGACTCGTTTCAACCAAAACTCGATTCACGATTTATGATTCAGTACGCAGTGATTGAGATGCACAATAGCCCTTGCTCATGAAGGTCTGTTTGTGTTTTTTGTGTTCTACAGTGCTGTATTTTTAGTGCAAATAAGTCTCCATGGATCCTAAAAAGGTGACTATTGACAGCCAACCGAAAGGGAAACAGGACCTGAATCCTCCAGAACACAGGCTGCAGTTAGCATTAGGAGCTATGCTAAGAGTTCACCAGTAGAGTAAGTGTTTTGCTTTTACTTTTCACTTTCATTCCATTACTCACTAAATTACATGACATTTTTCAAGACTTTACTATAGAATACGCTTTGTGTTCATACTCATCATAGCCTCCACTATATAAAAGTTTAGACTCTACTAAACATTGAAACTCCCCAGTTCATAATGAATTTACTTTGGAACGTATCCCAATCATGAATCAGGGAGCACCTGTACAACACCACTCCATTAATGCAGATAATACGTTATACAGTGTGGATTTTCTGGGGGTCTGGAACAGAACATTCAATTTTAATTATGTCTTATGGGAAAAATGACCTTGGTACCCGTCATTTTCGGTTCTTGACATGCCTTCTGGAATGAATCAACGACAAGAACCGAGGTACCACTGTACCACTATATCTGTATCTTTATTAAAGACTGGTCTTGTATTTTTCCTGATACACTCTAATCCCCTGATCTAATCACATAGAGCATTTTTTGGGACTCTTGATGACAGAGAAAGCCAAGGAGTAACATCACAAGATGTTCTTTGGAATATTGTCATATCATGCTGGGATAACATGGTCCAGGATCAGGTTTTGCACAAAGATGTCCATGTCAGCTCTGATGTATGGTGTCATTACAGCTAAAGGGGGTACATGGCAAATACTAATAAAATCTGAAATTTATGTATTTTTAAAAGTACTTCAAACTTAAACTTTTCACTCTAACTGTTATTATATCATTTCTAAAGAGAAACATTGTATTGAAACCGTGAAAACTGCAAAGTAAAAGCATTTTCTCTATTGGTCACACTTGACATTAACTGTATGTTTGTTTATGTGATGTGTGTTAATTATATGCATGTATGTATACACTCACAGGCCACTTTAGTAGGTACATCTGTTCAACTGTTTGTTATAACAAATATCTAAGCAGCCAATCACATGGCAGCAACTGCATTTAGACAAGTAGACATGGCTAAGATGACCCTGGGGAAGAAAGGTGACTTGAACGTGCTAATCTAACTGCTGACCGAATGGGATTTTCACGCACGGCCATCTCCAGGGTTTACAAAGAATGGTCCTGAAAAGAGAAAATATCCAGTGAGGGCAGTTCTCTGGGTTAGAATGCCTCACTGATGCCAGAGGAGAATACCAGACTGGTTCAAGTTGGCAGAAAGGCAACAGTATCTCAAAATAAACCACTTGTTACAGAAGAGCATCTCTAAATGCACAACACCTTTAACATTGAAGCAGATGGGCTACAGCAGCAACCCTACCCCTAACCCAACAGCAGCAGGAAACCATACCGGTGCCACTCCAGTCAGCCAAGAACAGTCAACCGAGGCTACAATTCACACGGATCTGCTGCTGGTGGTGTAATGATGTTTGGGATATTTTCTTGGCACACGTGGGACCTTTAATACCAGATAAGCATTGTTTAAACACCACAGCCTACCTGAGTATTGTTGCTGACCATGTGCATCCCTTCATGACTACTGTGTACCATCTTCTGATGGCTACTTCCAGCAGGATAACGCCCCGAGTCACGAAGCTTACATCATCTCAAACTGGTTTCTTGAACATGACAATGAGTTGACTGTACTCAAACGGCCACCACAGTCAGCAGATCACAATCTAATAGAGCACCTTTGGGATGTGGTGGAACGGGAGATTCGCATCATGGGTGTGCAGCCGATAAAATCTGCAGCGACTGCGTGATGCCATCATGTCAATATGGAGCAAAATCTCTGAGAAATGTTTCCAGCACCTTGTTGAATCTATGCCACAGAGAACACAGACTTCAAAACATCAGCTTTTTTGTAGGTATTATTACAGTCATACTTCATACAGTGTCTTATCAGCTGTTCTACTTTCATCGACCACACTTTATTCAAACTGTAGTTAAATCTAACAATGAAACACAACCACAGTCAGGCTCTCAGATTACAACTGAACACAGACCTACAGAATGTAGTTATTGCTGTGTCAATAAGTGACCCAGATTCACCCTGAAACCTCTCTGTCACTACACACCATGCAGGAGCAGCATCCCACTATGCATCAGTAGAATAACTTCTGTCCATAATGGGAATGTCCTTTTGCCCACAGTGGCTGCAGGCTTTGCAAAATGAGCTGTGTATGAACCTGTCAAACTGCTAAACGGAATGAATTTCACCAGCACAGCAGAATGACTGAGGGAAAAAATGGTGAATAAGAGCTGACAGCAGCAGGGAAGATCTGACATGAAACATTCAACGTCAGCTTCAAAACTCCAAAGCTCTTCCAATTGAACAGATAATGGCCGGATAATGAGTTGGAATACATGAAACAGACTGCTAATCACAGTGCTTAAGCTTTTAAGTCATTTTGGCCGTGTTTTCAGCATACAATCTTGTGCAAAAGTTTGGGCACCCATGATCACTGCATTCTTTGCTGACTTCTTAATGAAAACCACTTCACCTTTGCAAGGAATAAAAGAAAACACAGTGGTACCTCGGTTCATGTTGTTAATTCGTTCCAGAAGGCTTGTCGAGAAACAAAAACGATGAGTACCGATCAAAATATTCCGGTAAGGAATAAAGTGAATGAATCCACTCCAGAACCCCACAAAATCCACCCTGTATAAAGCATTATATGTATTAATGGAGTTGTACTATACAGGTGCTCCCTGATTTAAAATGGGGATATGTTCCAAATCCATCCATCCAAATCCATACTTGAATCATGAACCGATGAGTTTAAAATAGTCTATACTGCATCACAGCGGAGGCCATTACACATTAACCTACAGTTGGCCAAAGTTATTAACGCAAATCATATTTTATAATAAAGTGTTGAAAAATCTCATGTAATTTAGCAAGGACTGAAAGTGAAAAGTAAAAGCAAAACACTTACTCTATTGGTGAACTCAGGGCTCTAGCTGCTAATGTTAACTGCTCAGCCTGAAAGCCAGTTTTCCTTTCGGTTGGCTGTCATTACTAACCATTTTATTATTATTTGCACTAAGAACACAGTACTATAGGTGCAAAAACAAAGAAAAACACAATAAGCACAGTGGAGGTCTCCTCTGAGCAATGACTATTGTGAATCTGAATCACTGTGTCCTGAATCATGTCTCGTGAATCATGAATCAAGTTTCATCTGAAACTAGTAGCACGGCTCGACCATACAAGTTTAAGCAAGTATGCCAAGTACCGAGCAAACGACGAGAAACGAGATAAAATTTTCTAGTCAAAATGCGTCGAGAACCAAATTCAACGAGTTCCGAGGTGGTCAAGAACTGAGGTACCGCTGTTCTTACCCATTTCTGCAGCTTATAACATACACACTCAACAACCTACTCTTCTGGAAATTGTAGTCTGGAATAATTTCTGATGTTTTCGTTTGATTTTTTCCAAGTTCTTGCATCTGTATTTCCTAATCATGTTTGTGGGGAACCCTGAGTTGTTCTGGAATTCACAGGACACAGACATGTACCCTAAACAGGGTGACAGTATGAGTGTGATATGTATCGTCTACGATAATATCTTAATTGTTGTTTTAATGATGTGTGATATTATCGAGTTTGAAACTCACTTTGGGGGGAAAAAATAAATAAATAAAGACAGTCAAACATGCCTTAAGAGTTCATGTATTCAAATTCCAAGAACCGGATACCAGTTAAAAAAAATAGAATTCCGATTCCACTTCTCAGTTCCTATTAACACATTTTTTGCTTCAAATACACAGCCGAGATTAGTGTGAAAATACATCTGTAAGTAGGCACCTATCTGCCAGGACTGGAGCATCATGATCATGTAGTTCTGTTATGATACGCTCCCCTATAGCATTAGTGGAAGATGGACCCCGGGAAGCGCTTAAAAGTTTGTCTTCACTTTGATAGAGAAAAAAAAAAGGTGGAATACAATATCAAAAGTTGATCTGTTGTGAAGGAGGCTACTCTTCCAATATGGCAAAACATCGAAGGCACCAGCATCATATTGGGTTTCAGCAGTGTGCCGTGTTCGAACATCTCCTAGGCCAAATACTGCATTAGCCAGTCATAAAAAAAGGCTAAAATTCATGAATCACACAGTTGAAAGATTAAAAATATAAAGATATTCTTAATACCTAAACATTTGGCATCATTTTTTCATCATTTTGGAATCGAAACTTGGGAGTCTACAAGAACTGGAATAGATGAGCAGAATCAGAATCTATAACATGCAAACGACACCCAACCCTAGCAGAACATGAAGATTAAGACAAACTTTCAGAGTATCAGCTGTCCACGACAGGCCTAAACCAGGCAAGGTACCAGCACAAAAACACACCCAGCAAACTTTAGAGGAATCAGTCTTCAAAAAAGTGCCTTATGCCAAGAAAAGCAACAGATCTTAAGACAAATGCTGTTACCAATTACATTGTGAAACACACAGTGCCAATTCAGGAGGTTCAGAGAGATGGGTTCAAACCACTTTTGAATACTTTAGACCCAAGATGAGCTCTGCCATAATTATGATTATCAACTAAATATCAAGATATTATTTTTGTCAATACCGTACAGCCCTTAATCATTGCACCTTCTACAATATCTCTTTGGGGGTAAGATAATTAATGTACTAGTTGACAGACAAATTCAGTGAAGAAATGTGTTGAATTAAAACTGAAAACGTTGAAACATCTTGGACCAGACCTGAATCTAACTGTATTGCTGTTGAACTGAATTGTACCAGCTCAGCAATGGATCAAAGGGGATCGAATCCTAACCTGCTTAACCGCTTACGTAAGCTGTGCATCTGGAAGCGTATCGTATCATCTCCATTTCAGTTTAAGCAAGGGTACCAAACCTTTGCCTGAGGCTATGTTTGTGCCATGCACCTCATCCCTGACGCGCCAGTGTTAGCTTTATGAATGTGCGCCAGCTTTTCAACCCAACAAAGAGGCATCTAAATCAGAGCTCCTGTGGCCACCCTCCTGCCTACAGAGCGGTGCTGTTGCGTGGTAACCTGCCTGAAAGAGCACAAGAGAAAAAAAGAGGGGGTGCTGGAAATTAAAAATAAATAAATAAATAAAAAAAAACCACTGTCCTTCATGGTTTGGCAGGACCAGACCAGACAGGATGTGCTGTTGAGATCACAACAATTATGGACCTGTGCTTACAGAGCAAGCCAAGCCAGACGCCTCAACAAGGGCAAGTCAGGGGGCAACACTTATCAACATCATTATTATTGGAGGAAATTAGCAAAAAGGAAATGGCTTTGCTCATTCTCTCGCTTCATCTCCCGCTCTCTGGATCAATAGCGAACGCCTCCGTGCCCTGTCGCAGTGCTCTGCAGATGCTCTTATGACCCCCACTTCATGCTCTCATTATCGAGCCAGGCTGTTAGCATTTATTACATTTAAATGACATTATATTTATTCATTAGGCAGACACTTATATCCAGTTTGAGAGAAGATACAATTCAGCAGTTGTAGGTGAAGGGACTTGATTAAAAGGGTCGTCGCTAAGGACCCATGACAATCAAAAATGAGGACCAAAGAGTTCCTGGATGAGTTCCTAGTTTGGGTTGACACAAGACAAGGGTTCAAGTCCTTGCGGGACTGTGGTAGCCTAGCGGGTAAGGTACTGGACTATGAACCAGAAGGTCCAAGGTTCAAATCCCACCTCTGCCAAGCTGCCACTGTTGGGTTCTTGAGCAAGACCCTTAACCCACAATTGCTTGGATTGTAAGACTGTATCAATTGTAAGTTGCTCTGGGCATCTGCTAAATGCTGTAAATCTCAATGTCAATGTTGCTCAGTCAACACCTATGTAGAGTTTCCATGTTCTCCCCATGTTTGCGAGTGTGAATAGAATTGCTTACAGAAAGAAAAAAAAAAAAAAAAAAAAAAGTCAAGATGAGATATGACACATATAATACATATTTATAAAACGTAACAGAAATTATGCTTCAGTGAGGTAACGGCTTGCCAGTGCTCCTTCAATTGCTGCTTTCGCACCAAACAGTTTTAGGGACTAATTTGGGAGGAACTACCCTGAAGAGCTCCCCCGAGAACTACGTTCGTTTTAAGGCTTTTTTTTGGTTTGCATCCACACTGCCAGTAGAAACGCCATATGATGCTGAAGTGCCATAAGCCATGCAAATAGCTACTCAGCTAACTGCAGCCTGTGTTCTGGAACATTCAATTCCTGTTTTGCTTTCGGTTGGCTCTTATAAACTAACCTTTTTATTACCCATGGAGACTTATTTGCACCAAGAATACAGTACTGTAGATGTGGAAAATAAAGAAAAACACAAACACATCTGAGCAAGGTGCCATTGTGAATCTGAATCACGGTGTGAATCACGGTCTGAATCACTACATCCAGACCAATCACTGTATACTTGTGTCACTCCTATGCACCATTAAAGTACCTACATTGAAGCATGAACTAAAAAACAGCAACGAGGTATTTTATATCATTCTGGATTGTTTTGCTATGATGGGCAAATACACAAAACCTTAACACTATCATCTCGACTTTACATTTTAAGCTTTAGTAAAGCTTTGTGCCTTTCGGAGGGCTGATACTGGCCTACTCAAAGGTGGGCTGGCATCAGATTTGGCATAAATCTAGCTTCTATATTCAAAATGTGACTCAGTGATGACTGACCCAAATTTTGCACATCTTACAACGCTGGACATGATTTATACTAAAGCCTGCTGCTATGACGTCTGTTGTATTCACATTCTCTAGCAGCTTGTTTACTTAAGAATGTCAGAAATAGATCAGCTTTTTTTATATCAGGAAGCTCTGCTAAAAGCACAGACTAATACAATCCAGTAAAGCCAGTTAAAGATTTTGAGTACTGCAGTATCCGATCCAATAATCCACAATACTTTCTCTGCAGCAGGAACTAGAAAAAGGTTCTGGAGCTACCTTATAGGACTGAAGTCATCCTTGGTTCCTAAGGTGTAAACTTATGAGATCTTGGGAAAAAAAAGGTCCTGTAGTGGAAATGCATGTCTAACAACGACTACCTTCTGATCACCAATAAGGCTGGGAGCTGAAAGTTCGACCTCATACTGTGCGGTACCAAAAAGTCCTCAAAAATTGGGGCTTAACATTATGATCATTAGGATCATGGTTTTAAAAGCAAAAGAATCATTCAATCTTTTATAAAAAACAAGAAAATATTAGAGCAGTGTTTTACTACCTCTTTTGCTACACGGAATATGTAAACAATGCAAATAGGTCTAAAAAGTGGTGGCTGGTCCACAGGAGTTTGAAATTCTTCGAAATGAAGGAAAATTGTGTTTTATCCTTAACAAAAATCCCTTTCACAATGTGTTCACTTGAAGTTTGTTGGTTTGACTAGACACACAAAGGACCCAGGCCGATCCACCCTGGAATTGAACCCAGGACCTTCTTGCTGTGAGGAGGCGGTGCTATCCACCGAGCCACTGTGCCGCCCCCTTTTCTTCTTTTAATCCAGCTCTTATGACAAATGGAGATAGCAATCCGCATGCAATGGAAGTACAGTAGTGCCATTTTTGTTTTCCCTGTTTGCCATTGTGCTGGCTGAAGTGTTGTGGACAATGTAACAAGGATGAAGGTACGAGACTTAGGGGCTGAGACTTTAACCAGAAAATCACTGAAATCTGCAGGCCCGAAGAAAATGAGGACAAAATTTATGTTCAAGTATTTCTATTGGCCAGTGTTTAGGCGGCATTACAACATGATGCTCTGTTTTCAGATTTTTTTTTCTTCTCCAGTTACATTCAAAACGTTTAGCACCAGCCACCACTGGGTCTAAAGCATGGTTTTTCTTCACTAAATTAAACGACCATAGTTCCCAGTGCAATACAAAACTTAAGGTAGGAGCTACCAAAAACAACAGCACATATATCAGGAAATATCTGATGATACATGTAATTATTCCATGTATTAAAGTGCCTGCAGAACAGCACAACGTTTTCAACAGTAAGTTTGTTTGCGTGTGTTACTGCTGTGTCATAGTGCCGGGAAGTCCTTAGTAATATGATTACAATCGTATACACACACACAAAATAACTCTGAAAGTCCAGAGCACCTACTCATCCATTTGTCCTCGTAATATGAACTGTACCTTCTTGAGTCCATCATGAACCACTTAGACCACCAAACAGATCGAAAGCTATAGGTAGACAGTTTAAAAGCAAAAGTACCGCCCTCAGATACAACAATTTATTTACACAGATCCACCAACATACCTTCAACAGGCATGAGTCAGACTGAAATCTGAGATCTGAGCTCTCATCCCACAGCAATGCGCAGGGAGATATCTGAGGAAGCAGAACCCGTCTCTTACAGTCCCTTAGAAGTAAAGCCTGGCTATTTCTGAAGCTGTGTACAGCAGGTGTTTATGATCAAGATGCAAAAATAGAGTGGTTTAAGTCAGGAAGCAGTAAAGAATTGCTCATGTCACATCCTGAAGAAGTATGAGACAGCACATTTCTGTTCGGGGTTCCCCTTCGGGCACAGTCATAGTCTGTTAAGTTAGCTAGCTATCATATCTAATGTAATTTAAAAAAAGAGGATGTGAAACCTTTGGGCTACACTTGATTTGCTACACTGTCCTTATCTATCTACAGTATATATCTACCTATATACACATGTACTGACAACAACAACTCACTGAACAAGGAGGAGTTGGAATCGATTAAAACTTCATATTTATGAAAGTAATGATGAGTGAAGTGATTACAGTATTAAAGTGAAGTTTATTAGGGAAAACTGTACGACTGAATGGAGGGGCTCTAGCACCCTGTTAAGCCGCCTCTAGCGTGGATACAAGATGAGATACGATATGGCATGGAGGCATACAGGTTCAGTATGGTATTCTGTGGCACATTTGCCCACAGATGTTGCAGCCGGGCTTGTAGATCCTGCAGACTCGCTGGTTGCCAAAGCTGCCCCCCTAAATGCTCGATTGGTAGTAAATCTGGCAACAGGGCAGGCAATCTGGCAGAGACATTCCTGGGAAACCCTGGTGTCCTGCTGAAAAATGCCAGTTGGAAGCCCTGTCATGAGAGGCAACACATGAGTTGTATGTGAGTTGTAAAAGTCATACACCTATCCATGGTGTACCTCTGCCTGTGCCCTCTTTCCCCTATGATGCTCCAATAACGTAGACCATAACAGATGTGAATAACTACAGTGCAGACAACGCTAATGGTTCTACATATTAGCCTGTGGTCAGATGTACTCAGCAGGTGCCTGAGTGTAATGGGAAATCCCAAGATAAACATGCATGTGTCTCCTGACCGCAAGTAACCCCAGGTCAGATATAATGCAGCGGTAAATGGGTCGCTTCTATTATTGTGCTGCAATTCCAGGCTAAGAGGGGCTGAGGGAGGCTTAAGGGTAAACACACATGCTTAATATAGCCTCCACCATCACACTGAGTTAATGAGAGTGCAGCACAGAGGGTACCCTGGAATACCATAAACTAATTCATGTAACTGTGCCGATATTTGTGCTGTATATTACGCAATAAAAACAATCAGTGTGCTTTAAATCCTACTATAATATCAGTGTGAACTGTACTACTGTACTAAGCCGTCCTGAGGTCATTGTGTACACACACAGTGCAGAAAAATGGTCATATTCATACAATTTGACACATCCATGTTCCTTATTATTAAGGTTATTTACCTATTTAACCCATACATTACCCTGTCAGAGACATTAGCTGTTGTAGTACAGCAGTTATAAATGACACACCGCCGTTGTGCTCCTTACAAGAACCGAGATGATCAGCCACCGGTGGCACCCCTCAGGTGAATTACGAGCACTGGATCTGCGCTCCGCAGGGTGAGAATCGCAACAGCTGCGGATCAGTTTCTATTTCAGAATCGGTTTCAATCTGTCAGCCGTAAGCAGACGCACCGCGGGGGGAAATGCAGCACACCAGACTTAAACGAACTTGCTTCTCATATCCTCTTGAATGCGTAACAGTTTCTACACGTTTCTCAGTTCCCTGCTCTCTTCTGAAATACAACAGCAAATATTTTGCGCTGTCAGATAAAAGGAAGTTTCTCATTCCTAAAGTGTGTGAAGGTGAGACACAGGAGGAGGAGGGAGGAGCAAGAATGGGCCAAATGAATGAATTACAGTCTTAGTCATTATTTTAGTGAGGCACAGCAACATTTTACCAGTGCACGTGCACCAGTATAGTGGGTCTGATGATGCCCCTGGTGTCAACGTAACATCCACATGAATGCCAGGACCCAAGTTTCCCAGCTTCCTTGAACTCAAAGAGTCTAACCTCGTTATCTCACCCCCCGTTATCTCGCCTAACTCATCTCTCACCACCTGTGACGGCAGGACAGATTTCCCTCCATGCAATTTACCTCAAAAAGCTGCCAACCTTGGCTCTCGCCCTCGCCATTCCCGAAATGTGACAAATGTCCTGCCAGCAATAAAATTCTACCCCGTCAAGCCTCCAAGTTTTCAGGAGACCGGTCGGAAGGTGTCACTTTAATCCCACTGACAGGATCGCCTACACAGATTGCATCGTACGGTAATACTAAGCCGGGCTACTGGCCACACCCCCTTCTCGCCTCCCTCTGTTCGTTCGTTAGACACTTTTGAGCAAAAGATACGATGAAATGAATTGAAACTGTACACTGTAACTGTACATTGTAAATGTGATCGTACAGTCGTATGAAAAAGTTTGGGCACCCCTGATAATTTTCATGATTTTAGTTTATAAATCATTGGTTGTTCAGATCAGCAACTTGAGTTAAATATATCATATAGCAGATGAACACAGTGATATTTGAGAAGTGAAATGAAGTTTATAGGATTTACAGAAAGTGTGCAGTAATTATTCAAACAAAATTAGGCAGGTGCATAATTT
Source organism: Ancistrus triradiatus (assembly GCA_025084515.1). Taxonomy (NCBI): domain Eukaryota; kingdom Metazoa; phylum Chordata; class Actinopteri; order Siluriformes; family Loricariidae; genus Ancistrus; species Ancistrus triradiatus. Next base: position 252,163 of record JAJAGP010000545.1, on the reverse strand, counting down.
GGGCACCCCAACAGAAAAAATGACATCACCTATTTAGTAGATCCCTCCTTTGTAGAAATAACGCGTAAACGCTTCCTACAAGCTTCCAGTTTTTCTGGATGTCTGGTTGATGGAAGGGCTTTGGACCATTCTTCTTTAGAAAAACATCTCCAGTTCGTCAGGTTTGAGGTTCGAGCATGTGGGACAGCCCCACATTTTCCGTATATTCAGGTCTGGGACGAGCTGGCCATTCCAGAACGTTTGTTGGTTCCTTTGCTGAATGCCTTAGTAGATTTTGAGCAGGGTTGGGGGTCGTTGGCCTCGGGTAACTTTGTCACTGATTCTTGAACATTGTTCTCAAGAATCGGAGATATTAAACTGGAATCCATTCGACACTAACTTAACAAGATTCCTAGTAACCTGCACTGGCCACACAGTCCCACAGCATGATGGAAACGCCACCAAATTTTACTGTGGGGTGCAAGTTTGTCTTGGGATGCGGTGTTCTTTTTCCGCTCCTGTGTTATTTGTCCAAAAAACTACGTTTTAGTTTCATCAGTACACAGAATTATCCAAATGAAGCTAGCTTGGATTGTCCAAAGTGCTGTTAGTCACCTCAAGTGACCTCCTGTGTGTGTGGCGTGTCTGCAAGAAAAGGCTTATTATGCATTACTCTCCCATACAGCCTCTTTCCTTGTTGCAAAGTGCGCTGTATAGTTGAATTGAACGATGACAGTGACACCATCTGACAGCAAGATGAGGGTGTAAGGTCGTTGGAGGGTGGTCTGTTGGCTTTGATATGGACTGTTCTCACCATCCTTCGCTTGCCCATATGAGATTTGTCTTGGTCTGCCACTTCGGAGTTCCTAAACTAGAACTGTGCATGTGGTTCTTCTGGCCTCACTAATGTTCCCACAGTGGAAACTGACAGCTGAAATCTCGAGAGGAGCCGCTTTCCCTTCCCTGAACCATGATGTGAACAAACCTTTTGTTGCAGGCCATTTGGGAGAGTTGTTTTGTGGTCCATGTTGCCACTCTTCAAGAGAAGATGCCAAAGAGGAGAAAAAATTCAATTGGCCCACCTTAACACTTTCTCAGGGTTGGATTCACTTGGGGATGTAGATCAAGGTCCAATGAGCTTACAAAACAAATGTTGTGTTAATAATTAGTGCTAAAGGTATTCAAATGGACAGGGTGCCCAAATTTATGGCACTGCCTAATTTGTTTGATAAATTAACTGTACACTTTCTGTAAATTTTTTTTTTCCTATTAAACTTCATTTCAATTCTCAAATATCACGGGTGTTCATCTGCTGTATGATATATTTACCTGAAATTGCTGAGCTGGACAACCAATGATTTATAAAGAAAAATCATGATAATTATCAGGGGTGCCCAAACTTTTTCATACCACTGTATGATCAGTAGGGCTGCTCAGTAACACAAATTATGTCAGCATCAGGTATGAATGTCAGTTTGTCTAGCTTCTGTAACTTCGTTAAGTCGCCAAATTTGCCTCTCGCCAAAAACAACCATGAAACAGAGACAGGTGAGATAACGAGGTACGACTAATTTTTTAACTGAGCAGGTAGTCACTCTCGCGTTGTAGTAAGTCTCCTCTTTCGGGCTTTCTTTAAATGCCACATCTTTCTCTGAGATTATTAGTCCGTTGGAAAGTAGAAATCTGATTATTGCCCGAGTCACGTAAACCCGGATTTTTCCCATTATCTGATTACACATGTGTATGTGATCTTGTTGATTGGTTTACTGACAAAATCTGATATTATGCAGTTTGGATTATTAAGTACATGTAAACGCACTCAATGTCTATTGTAAAAATCGCTACACATGTCAGTTGAATTTAAAACAAGCTTACATTTGCATGAAATGTAGAGTCAGAAGCCTGTGGAAGAAATGCTGCTGCCATCCAGAAAACCAACATTGAACTTGTCGTCAGAGGACAGATAAGATAATGCAGAATTTCCTGGGAGTTTCAAGGCTTGGATTTATCAACCCTGATATATGCAGTGCCTAGAACAACATTCAAGGCCCTGGAATCAGAAGCTTTCTGCTCAGGTGGCTTGGTCTGTCCCACAGTCTCAGCAATGCTGCTCTTCATGGGAATAGCAATATTCTGCAGCTCTCACTCATTGGTCCAGCTGAAGACTTCATGGTGTCAAGGACAAAAGGACTGGTGAGCAGACTTTCAAAGATTCAGGTACTACGATGCCCTACCAAACCTCTAAGTCTCTTTGTGCACAGGAAGAGGATCTCTATAACATTTACTCCAAAGCCAGTGAAGAGGGCACTACTGCAGATGCTATGACCAAGTGCCTAAGGGACTAAAGGACAGGACATAGACAAACCAATCATTCACAGCAAGTGCCCCCACACTATCTTCAAAGCAGGACCATCCCACACTGGTCAAACAAGGAGAAAAGTACCATGCACAGCCAACGCCAAAGCAAAGTATCCTCAGCACCATCACTGCTGGATGAAAGGGAAAAGTTGAATTGTGAAGCAATTAAAGATCATGTAAAATAAACACCGCTATGACCAAATATGATCTTCATGTAGAAACAACGGATCAGACTTGGAAGGAACACACAGGAGACAAAAGGGAGAGAAAAGCCACAAGTACCGGAACTTGTGAAGCATTTGCAGCAAGTCAAGGGCTGGCAAACTTGCTTGCGTTGGTTTAAGAGGGAGATCTGTGAGCGACTGCTGCTGGTCCAGAGTCGGATCAACCCTGGTCTGGGTAACGGTAAAAGGTGCCGATTGAAAGATCCAAAACTTGATGACCCCGGTTAAACACTGTTTTAGGGGGTTTATAAAACAATGTTTTTCCTGAGCATAATGTCACGCTTAAATTAAAATTACTGGGTTATAATTAGTGAATTACTTAGCCCTAATATTGAATAGTACTTTGAAAAGAATGTTACTTACTGATGCATTTTGTCTGCGATCAAAAGGTATTGTGAAAAAGTCTTAAATATTGTGCTATTATAATATTTTTGCCCATTGCCTACCCCTACATTCACAAGATGTATTTGGATTAGAGATTCAGGAATCCAAGCCCTAACCTTTTAAAAGAAAACAATCAATACTATGAGGTTAAAAAACATTCTCCTTGAGAGCACTTCGATTCACAAGAAGCCAGAGGAGAAATCCTTTAAAAAGACAAGCATGCTCAGATCTCCATGTTACTTAAAAAGTCATGGAACTCTACTCTCTAAAATAGCTAAAAATAAAATATTTAAGTGAAAGGAGCATCGTTTTAATAAAAGATATAATAATAATTTAAAAAAAAAAAACCACAACAAGTCTACAAAAATCTGTTCTGGGAAACCTCTCTAGTGCATTGGAAACCAGAACAATGGTTTAAAGCTAATATGAATATACAGTATAGGAATCAGAGGCGGACATCAGATCGAACGCATACACAAACAAACGCATAAATTCATGAAGACAACATCAAAAATGGTTCATATTTCAAGGGAAATTATAAAAAAAGTGTCAAAACACTAATATAACCAAGTCATAAACACCTCAAGATAGAGGTCATACTCAGACGAGTCACCATGACAGAATGTCAAGTCATAGAAACCGTGAATTAATTGTTCTAGTGTTTGATGCCATGACTGCTTACATCACCTGTCCGGCCTTAAAAAAAATGCATTTTTGACAAAAAGACCATGCCAGAATTCGTACAACACATACTTGGTAGATAATGCAAATGAACTGTTTGGATATAGTCCTGGGTAAATAGCTATGAACACCTTGAGCTTAACTTTACTCCAATCTTAATCCTAACCTGATATTTGAACAATTCTATTAAAAACAGTTGGTATATTGACTGTTTTACTAGGTTTATTACATGTTCCTAAAGTAGCAACAGAGTCCAGTGGTGAACAAAAAGTATATCACTAAGCTAACCCTAATCATACTTTTAATCCTCAATGACAATTTATAAAAAGCAGTATTAAAAACAACTCTTGTAACAACACAGGCTAGTAGCAATCACTGAGTATGGGTGCATGCTAACCCCATACTCAGTCTTACTCCAACTATAACCATAACCCAAACTGTAACCCTAATTGTAACACAACCGCTTAAAGTATCACTAAAAATTTATATCAGTCATGTTTTAATAGGTTCCTCTGCAAGAAAACAGCAGTAGCACCACAAGCTAGTAAGCGTAACCTTACCCAAAATATAACCTCCGCCTAACCTGATATTTTAAAATAGTGTACAGCTATCGTAGAAACATGGGCTAATGGCTAATAAGGTGAACATTGATTATAAGCATATGCTAAGCCCAACGTAACCATCATCTAATTTCACCTCAAGTCTTAGGCCACCATTAGATTATACATACACACACACACACACACACACACACACACACACCATTGTTTGTAGCAATGGTATAATGCCCATATATAATAATTTCCCAGACTCTTTTTTTAGAATACAACTAGAAAATATAGGAAATGTGTATGCAGTATTAAAATACTGAAAAAAAGAAATCAGGCGAAAGAACAACTTCTATAGGCTACAGTCTCAAATGTTTAGCATGACCTCCCCTTAATTGTTTCTTTGTTTAGTTTTTAACGCCATGAATTACCCTTCGGGCTTGCTCGTGGCAGGAGGGAGGGCATGGTACTCGTATGTTTACAACGGGGTCACAGTTGGAGTTTAATTCCTATCGCGTCCAAGAATTTCAGGGCTTTATGGGCGTTTTCAGAGCTCAGCGCATGATTTATCCAAGTTGACCCTTCTACAGTCCAAAGAAGCTTGATCAGGAAAGGTCTTTTGGAAGGGTAGCAGCCAAGTAACCAATTTTTTGGATGGGGAACAGGGTGAAAAGGCTAAGATATGCTAAAGCTCTCAATGATTGGCATGAAGATCAGTGGAAAAGAGTATTATGGAGAGATGATTCCAAGTTGAGACCAAATTACCTGAAGGAACCCACCTAGATCGAGGAAGAACATGTCAAACTCCACAGAAAGTGATTAAAGGCAAGGACCCAGGACCACAGAATGGACATCAGCACCGACACCAATGTACGTGCTCCACAATATTACCGGTCCAATGATTTTATAAGCACTTACACCATGTGACATCCTCATGACAAGGTCATGTCAGTGTTAAATACTGTACATTACCATACCAAAAGCTCATAATGCCGAGGATCACGAGATAAAGAGCAACAGCACTACTCCACCCCACACCCACACCCACACCCCCCACAGACATTGATTCCACCTCTCATCTGGTAGAACAGGAAATGAGATCTCTCCCTCATGACTCACGTAGAAAGTGCTTCTCCAGCAAGGCAATCTCCAGATGACCTTTCACCTCATTGAGCCGTTCAGAGTCACTCCTCTGGTCCAGCACGGCGGCCATGTTGAAAGTCCCCAATACAGCCTGCTCAAAACACACAAACATACGAAAGGTTAAAGCCTAACCACAAACCCCAAGCTCCCACGTTAACAAGGAAAAAATGCAAAACAGCCACAAGGTCTGCAGACACAGAGCACATGGCAAGTCACGAACACAAAAACATCTTACTGAACATCTGCGTCTCTGCTTCCTCTGCTCTAATCTCCGAGAAGAGCGACCAGTCCAGAGATGTGAGGGACAGATAGCAGTACACACACTCGCCCTGATAACTCCATAGAGACAGAAAACGAGGGAAAGCACGATGGCCCCCCCCCCCCCCCCCCCAGAAGGAGGTGTGACTGACTTAAGAGGCCACTGAGACTGAGTGTGGGGCATGACTCTTTTCTCTCAACACACACACACACACACACACACACATACACACACACCACACACACACACACAAAATGCGCACACAGTCCCTGCAATAGGCTGCTTGGTACGCACAATGCGCCAGGTTTCAATCCATTAAGATATCTGGCTATCCAAGACAAGCATTCAGCTCCAGAAGTATTGGCACGCTTAATAAAGACAGAGTGAACGGGTTATGTCATCTTTATCTTGCATAGATAATACACACCAGGAAGGAGTTGCTGGGATTAAATGAAGCTACAAGAATGAATGTAATGACGATTTTTGTAAGTGATTGATATATATATATTTTGATAGATAGATATATATTGATAAGAGAGTGAAAGGATAAGTTTACTGGGGAAAACTTCAATTGAAAGGAGGCTCTAGTTACCCTGTTAGGTCACCTCTAGCCTGGATACAAGATGAGATATGGTTGGGTATCAGGAGGCAATCAGGTTCTGTATGGTATCCTGTGGCACGTTTCCCTACAGATGGTGCAACTGGTGCTCTCAAAATCTGGCAAAATGTCTTCGAGTGCAGCACGAGTTTTGCAATCTGATATTTCTATCTGAGTGTGTAATTTTTTTTGTCAATGAGTATATTTTAAAATAATTAAAAAAAAATAATGTTTTGTCCCTGGTCCAGGACACTTGGGGGCTGGTGCCTATCCCAGAACACACAGGGAACACCAGTGCATAACAGGGAGGGGTTGGGGTTGCTGGTGATTTAAATAAAATGTAAACAAAATGTTCTATTGTAGCTTCACCATATATTAAATAACTGATAGAAAACCGATAGAAAATATTCATAATGAAAACACAAGAAAAATCCAAGCTTTAATGGAAGGAAATTTAGTCTGAGAACAGAATGCCTCTAAGAAATATATAGTTTTAACAAAACCACATGCACCACCATTACTGGCGCCCCTGCCTTTAATAGCTCGTACAGCCTCCCTTTGCTGATAAAACGAAATCAGGTCTCTTCTCCTATAACATCTTATAAGATTAGAGAACACACAGCAGGAAATTTGAGACCACTCATCTTTACATAATCTCTCCTGATCATCTCTTGTGCATTACAGTGGTGCATGACATCTGCATAAACTGACTGTAACATGCTGTGAAACGGTGCGATGGTTTATGCAACCTGTCACGCTCTCAGTTAAGTGTTTGAACCACAAACGGCAGGCAGGAAGACGTGCAGATCATTTAAAGCTAAAATACAATGACCTAAATAATAAACATATGTGTTTCCTCCAGTGTCTTAATGATCATTACTCACAATTGTTAACTCACTTCAGAAACACAATCACTTAACTTTATCTCTTGGAAATGAGCAAAATCAGTATTTAATGTTATATTGCACAATATAAGCCTGTAGTGCTTTACTTGTGTGACTGATTGACCTTAAATAGAACTGATCCTTTATTTTATTTATTCAGTCATTTACTCATTCCTCTTCACTTAGCAGCTCAACAGAGAAATGTGAAACCCAAACAAATCATAGCAGAGCAACATTTCATTATAAACATCCCTCCTGGTGCTGCCTCCCCTCCACTCTCGCAGATGCTCACACACCAAGTCAGTCAAAATTATTGTTAGCTGGGTTATGTTTCATGTGAATAAAACACTGGGGGAACACTGGTTTAAAAATCTGAGTATTTAAACCATTGAGTATTTAAACCATTTCTAAAGAGCTAGAGAAAGACAGGATAGAGAGAATGAGAAAGAATTTGAACAAGACACAGAAACAGAGAGACAGGCTGAGAGACAGAGAGAGTCAGACAGAGATCCAGACAGAGACAGAGGGGCAGACAGAGACCAGATAATGAGAAAGAAACTAAGAGCTAGACTAAGAGACAGACTAAGTGACAAAAGAGGACAGAGATTGAGAAAGTCAGACTAAGAGACAGACAGAAATACTGACTAAAAGAGACAAAGAGAGAGGGACAGAGACAGACAAAGAGAGATAGATTGAGAAATTACCTTTAAAATTATCGATAATTATCTTCAAAACCACTCTGGATAATTACTGTACTTCTCGAATTTTAAATAATTTATACACTTAATTTGAACTCTTCTTTTCTATAATTCTTTGTACATACATGCTATTTATCTTTCACTATATCATAAACACGTTCCCAACTTTGCACCATAACAGTCATACCAATAAAGCATTATAAATTAAATGAAAAATGAGATGAGAGAGAGCGCTCAGTATTTTATTGGAGATGTGTCATCATTCTCTGTTCGGTGTCGTCTCAACAGTGAGATGCTGCTGCTTAAAAATGCCTCATGAGGCTGTCACATTGGCGAGCGCACACACATACACACAGCCAGGCTGAAAATCCAGTGCCAGACTGGTGCCAGGACGCCCACCTGCCACACAAATAATATGCTTGGTGGACAGAGTCTGAGACTTTAAACACAGATTTATTGCACAGACGCCCACGTTCACACACCCGTTTTTCATTTCCAATTTACACTCATTGACAAACAAGAATAACGTAACCCGAAAGAAATGTCGGATTGCTGCAAAACTCGGCATGCAGTTATATCTCAGGCAGATATGTAAATGATTATAGGTGTGGTCTGATTAGACGCAGTTTTGCCACATGATGGCGTAAAAGCGCTTCTGCTGCTCTATAAAAAGGCTCTCAGATGCTACTTTTGGGTAGTGTACCTCTTGGTGAGAGATCGTTGACTCCTAGACATGCCTCTATGATGCACTGGAAGATATTTTGTCCAGTTGACAGACTTTGAGAGGGGCACATCATTGGACTGAGAAAAGCATGATGGTCGTTTCGACAGACTGCCCACCATCTGAGCCGCTCTGACCTAGCTGTTAGGAGGTGTTGGGAGCAGTGGCCCCACGAGGACACACACAGCAAACGGCCCGGACAGACCACCAGTAGAGAGTTTTGTTTGATCCGTTCACGAGCACGAGCAGCTCGTCCACCACCCAGGCGCAGGTGGCACCCTCACTACACACCCCTGTCTCTGCCCGAACTATTTCCAGGTGCTTATCAAAAGGAAATTTGTTTTCAAAGCACCCATTACGTTCCACTAGAGACACTGGCGCCTTTGCTGGCAGTGGTGTCGTGAACAAGAAACCTGGACTGCTATGGACTGGAACCGTATCATCTTTAGCTACAAATCCAAAGCTACGTTTGGGATCTGACGGCGGTCGGGTTTGAGTATGGAGGCCTCATGGTGAGCGCTTCAACTCTGCCTTTGCTGAGGGCTCCAAACACCCACTCACACCTACGGGCAAGTTAGTGTAAGCAGAGCACCTACTGGCATGTTTTTGGGAGCAGGGAGTATGCTGGAGTATCCAAAGGAAACCCAGGTTGGATATAGCAAGAACTTCACCACCAGTCTTCTTGTACAGAAAGAGAACACCAAAAATATTGAAATGTTCGATGTAAAACTTGAAAACATTCCTCTGTATTCAAAACCTTCCAAATTTTCTTCTTGTCTTATTTCTTAAAAGATTATTCACGACTTGGTAATCTGCCACTCTTGGTGCAGCCCATCACAAGCATAAACAGCTCTTAAATACAAACAGCAGTGACATATCTACAGGAAGAGATCTACAACATGCAGTCTTGAGTTCCAAAGTAAAGATCTACTCATGCAGGAGTTGCTGTCAGAAACCGTGTAGCTTATCTTTGAAATTTACAAGACCATAAATGCACAAAAAGGTAAAAGGCATGGAAACAACAGGTGATGTTTTCAGAAAGAAAGGATCTTGAATGCATAAAGTCTCTTCAAGCAGAAATGGCCACCTGTTGAAATATACAGTTCCCAAAGACAAAATCCAGATTTCAAGACCTCAGAAAGCAAGACTCTTTCAAGACGAGCAATAACCAGATGGTGGTCTAATGCAGTTTGTGTGTCCAACATACATACATGTATGTATGTATGGATGTATGCATGTATAGTAGATCAGGCAATGCGCTCCTCAAAGCATGTTTAGCTTGGGCTACATGAGCTACAGTTATAAAGCTTGCAAACTGACTTTGACTGGTTTGCTGACAACGTGATAAAGAAGCTCTGCAACCAGCGTGTGGCTACTAAAATCGAGAGAGAACTGTGGAAAAAACAAATAGCTTCAGAGTCATAAAAATGACTTATTACATTATATTTTAGCAGCAGTCAGCCTGCATCAGAGAGTACACACCGGGCTACATCAGCGCTGTCATGATCATTCTCAGGCAGTGAGGGGTGGAATGAAGCCCTGTCAGTGTATAGCTGCTAGGGTGTGTGGTGTAGATGTGTATTGTTGTTACAGCAGGTTCTATCAGCTTTATCAGTGCTGAAACGTGGAAGCTGGAAGCTATCAGGCAGGGCTCACAAAAAGCCCAGGCACTGGGGCATAGGCTGATAACTGGTCACACTCAGACCCACACATACAAAAATAAGAACACACACATACACACATTGAATGAACACACCAATATGAATCACACCCAAGGTATTGTCAGAAACCAGTTTCCTGGTATGGTACACTTGGGCATTTTGACACAAGGAAGGCAGAAGGTATGAGCTGAATTGCACATGAATGTCATGCAAGAAATCTATACTGAAAAAAAAAAAAAAAAAAAGTAAATTAAAGGCATAATAATTATTACAGTCAATTGCTGTACATTAGATCTATGATGTTGTAATGTTATGGCTGAGCGATGTATGTTATGTCTGTCAAAATGAACATGTTATTAATGCGGTAACAGCCAAATTTTTTAACATTGTTAATCATTAAAACAGGAGAGTCAGTTGTATTTATGGGCTGTATCCAAAATGTTCCCCTAGTCACTATTCTTGGGACGGAGTTGCTCCATATAAAGCATTTCAAGGTCCTGGAGTGTCCTAGCCAGTCTCCAGACCTCAACCCCATAGAAAATTTGTGAAGGGAGTTGAAAGTCCATGTTGCCCCAAAACATCACTGCTCTAGAGGAGATCTGCATGGAGGAATGGGCCAAAATACCAGCTACAGTGTGTGCCAACCTGCTGAAGACTTACAGGAAACGTTTGACCTCTGTCATTGCCAACAAAGTTTATGTTACAAAGTATTGAGTTGAACATTTGTTATTGACCAAATACTTATTTTCCACCATAATTTACAGTTAAATTTAACAATCCTATAGTCTGATTTCTTGGATTTTTTTCTCATTTTGTCTCATAGTTGAAGTGTACCTATGATGAAAATTACAGACCTCTCTCATATTTCTAAGTAGGAGAACTTCTAGTAATCACTATTGTGCTTGCTGTGGTTAGTACCAAGTAATTACATTTATTCATGCATTCCTTTGTAGCTTATATTATCCTCTCGTTTGTTAATGCCGTGCTATTTAATGCTAAACTGACAAAACTATCTCGTCGAGTAAAAAGTCCACTTATTTGGCCGCCCCCCTGCTGTGATCTTGGCATCTTGGTAATGACACACTGACCCACACATCCACAGAACGTTTTGCAGAATCCCCCTACGTCAATCAAAGAAAAAATGTAATTAATCATGAAATGTGATAAAACAGGTGCGGTAAAACGACTACATTTTTACAGCACTATTGAAAATGCACTATAGACAAATGTTTGTAGACACCCCTTCTAATTACTGAGCTCTGCTATTTCAGCGGTGCTCACTTGTCACACACAATATAAAGCATACAGGGTTCTCCATAGACAAACAGTGGCTGTAGAATGGGTTGTACTGATAACTCAGTGGCTCTTGATGTGACAGATTTATAGGTTTCCGCTTCCAACATCAGTTAATCTACTTTCGATATGCATTTTTTTACATTAGTTTATATGAACTATTACTATTAGACTTATTTGATTAGATAAATTAGTTTCACCCTTACATTTATCATCTACGCCACCCAAGTAGGTTGGATCCCTTTTTGAGTCTTGGTCCTCTCAAGGTTTCCTAGGGAGTTTTTCCTTGCCACTGTTGCCCTAGGCTTGCTCAATCTGGGGTTGGACGTAGATATTAGGAGATAATCTAAACTTGTACAGTTGCTTTAAGACAATGCTCCATTGTCAAAAAGAGCTATATAAATAAATCTGACTCTACTTTTCCACCCATAATATACACACATTCTGGTTATACAACTATATACACTTTGTCCTAAGCAAGAACAGTTAACAGAATTGATGTTTTCATTGTCATTGGTAAAGGTTAAACTTCCTGGAACAGTCTAGAAAGCATGTGCTGGTCATTCAAATCAGATGCATATTGGAGTCTGCGATTTTTACTTCCATGTCTGCTGCTCATTGCAACCTAGCATGTGAGCCACAAAAACAGAAGTCACCACGAAACCAGATTACAAATAATGAAATACATTCCCTCTAAACAGAACTAGATTTTTATAGTTTATCCGGTATTAGATTAGGAGAATAAAGTCACACTATTTCAACCAATAAATCATCATACCATATAAAAAAGAAAATGGCATGTGTGTGTTAATTTAGCCCAAGTGGCAGGTCATACAGGCATCTTTACTAGATATGCACTACAGATATTTTGGTTTGTTTGCATACTTCATAAAGCAACCCGTTTTGTGGCAGGGTTTAGTACAAGTAGTATGCAAAGTATGTCAGTTTGAACACAGCACGGTCCCGAAGCACAAGTTAGCTAATGATTGAGGCTAATCGTCTACAAATCTAGCATGGAGCAGTTAAGTTCTTTATAACTGCAGTGTAAAAGTATATTGGTAATCAGAAACAATACAAAACGATCTGTAATATTTAGTGGTCCTCCCAAGATTTCTTCCTTATGACTTTGAGATATTAGAAGATAATATAAAATTGTAAAGCTGCGTGAGACAATTCTCCATTGTAAAAAGCAGTACAGAAATAAATCTGACTGACTTGATATCAAATTTGTCCTCAGATCATTTGGATTGCTCCGTTAGAAAAGTCAACACACTACATGCAGTGTAAATAACACTTGGCATCAACCACAAGCCTCATATCTACCTCCTACCCAGTGTGGAAGCATACAATGGTTAGAAACAATTAACATAAAAAATGTCAGCCCAATAGCGCAGTGGTTAGCACCGAGTGCGTTTATATGCACTTAATAATCCGATATTAATCGGATTTCTGTAATTATCTGATTATTCAAGTGGTCATGTAAATGGAATACTCCGATTTATCAGGACATATTAAGACTTACAAATCAGAATGATTAAGAAATGTAATGAATGAGAGCTGGATTTTTCTCACTAATCAGATTTCTCAGCGCATATTTACCCTTGCTCTGATTTCAGTTGGTTTTCTCAGTGTGCACATGCAAGCAAACATAGCCCAGAAGCGGCTAGCAGAATAATTCTCTCATCCCAAGAGACTTTGCTTCCTTCAGAGCTTGGTTCCACAGACCTGTTGCTTTTCTCTCTCGTGGAATCTGGCAACCCTGGAATTAAATGCAACATCCGTGATATGGTTCCCAAACACATTTGGGGAGACTCTGCTCCAGGAAATAGAATTTCATAGTAGAAGTTTGAATATTTCCCCGAGTCATGTTTGTTTATTTATTCGGTTTATTTAACGTCGCCATCAGCATCAATCGCCACTGGCCAACCGCCATTGCCCAGTTTGATCCCTGGCCCAGACTCCACCTGTGTGTAGTTTGCATGTTTTTGAGGGAATTGAAAGAGGAACCAGTGCAATGTGATCGGACTGAAAGAGGTTGTAAGCAGTTTACATCTTGCACTCTGCCCTAAGGCCTAGTTACTACAGAAGGCATAGATATATGACTTGTATTAACCCAGTGGTTATCAAAGGGGGGGGCACAGCAAAGCAAGCGAATCCTTCCTTTTGTCATATCCTACCCATGTGAGAAGGTTTTTCTGAGTCTTCCAACGAGACAAAAATCAGCTCAAAGCTAGACATTGGAAATTGAACTAAGGGTGGCAGGCACAGCTGCAAACCCGATTTGAAAAGATCTGCAGCACAAAGCAAGCCCACACAAGTCACTGAAAAGATGTGGGAATTAAAGGTGCAATATTTGCAGAACAAATGTCCAGGGTTTTTTTCTTTCTCGCAGGGAGCTGGTTACATTTAAAAGCCATTTTTGTACAGAGCAGCAATTTTGAGAAGAAATGCTGACAGCAATGAATGCTGTTACCCAGTACAAATGTAAGGTACGTCATGTGTGTCACTTTCTACTCTAAAGGCGATTTGTTATTTTGTTTTACTCAGTAAGAAGTTGCAGTTTGTATGAATTACAATGACGTTCCAGTGGAGTTTGGAAGCCAAAGACATGCACCTTGTTGAACGTACAGTGGGGGCCAACAGTCTAGAGAAGCCCAGCACTGCTAGATAGAGAAGCCCAGCACTGTTTTATGCAGGAGTGGGAGATATGGTAAAAATAGAAATCATGGTATGCATCACTGCATTTAGTTTTGCCAAGACAAAGCACCAACAAAGAAGAAACAAAAAAGCCTCAAACAAACCCAAAGGAAAAACAAAAACAGAAACAAACGTAATGAATTAAAGAGGAAAAATGATAAGTTAATCTGATCCTTTACTTACTAATAACTGAGCTCTAAAAACCATCAAGATCAGACAATACCCATGACACCATGGTGTATGGAGTTTATCATGACCTTAATGTTATGTCACATGGCATTGCCAAGCTGTAGCGTGATGCCATAACCACAAAGCCCAGTGTTGGCTAGCATACGGTTCATGCAGAGTTAACGCCAACAGGGAACCATGATACATTTCTGTTTCACTTCAGTCAGATTACTTTCACTCTTGCACGTCAGCGTATGCCCGAGATCATGTCAAATAAACAAGGTGGACATACCATTATTCTGGACACATTCTGACAAACCGATCTAAACCCCTGCGCTTTTTTTGTGTCTTTAAGGAGTGAAAAATAAAAGTATTTCAGACTGTATTCTCAGTTCTTTCTCAGTTTTTTCCCTTATTTGAAATACCTTTGTGTAAGATGATAAAGTATTTCTGTGTAGCTTTAGGAGATGCAACACAAAAGTATTTGATACATGGTCTTAAACCAGTTATGACAGAAGAAAAAAAAGTGAAAAACATACATGGAAAAAAAAGCATAGCAAGCTAGCAGTTAGCACTAGCGGTGTTCCTCCTCCACAGAAAACTTTAACCTCAAGAACACCTACTGCAACTACCACTCAATATGAGCTCAATATGAGAGAGAGAGGGGAAAATGTGAAATGAGGAGCTATAAATAAAAATTAGGTGTTAAAAAAGAAGAACATGAAGCATCATGTGGGAGAAAACAGATGCAAGGAAGAAAAAAAGCAAAGAAAATAAGAGAAGTGAAATGAAAAGTAGAATAAGAAAGTGACTATATGACTAAAAAGATAAAAATAGGAATGGAAGAAAGAAGAGTGCAGAAGTGAAGAAAAAGACCAAAAAATACAAAACAGAAGAGCAGAGAAAAACAGAGAAGAATAAAAGACAACAGAAGAAAAAGGCAAACAGAAGAAATTAACAACACATAAGAACACAACACGAGAAATTATTTAGTGGAGAGAAAAGTGGAGAAACTAAAAGAAGAAATAGTAGAAGAAAAGAGAAAAAGTGAAGTCTGGCTCTCATTCTCTGGAATTCAATAACAGAAGACAAAAAAGAAGACGAGAGGATGAGAAGGGAAGAGAAGAAGAAGACCTGAAGAAGGTTTTTCTCTCTCTCACTATTTCAAACGTTTAAGAAAAAATACTGAAGTGGAGGAGACGATGAGAGAATTTTTTTTAAAACAAACAACAAAGAAAACCAAACAGACGAGAAAATTATGAAGAAAATACAAGAATGAGAAAAAGCACTAAACGGAATAACAAAACGGGAAAAAAAAAAGTAAGAATAAATGAGAAGCACAAAACAGAGAAGACAAAAGGAAAATAGAATAAAGAATGAAGAACAGAAGAATAAATAAGGCAGAACAAGAAAAAAGTTAAAGATGAGAACGGAAAAGAAAGAAAGAATAAGAGAAGTGTAAAGAAAAGAAAAGAAGAAAACAAGAAAGGAAGACAGAAAAAGAAACGAAAAGAGAAGAATGAGACAAAAAAAAGTGAGAAGGAGAAAGAAGTGAGAACAGAAGAGAAGAAAAAAAGAAAGTGGAACAAAAGAAAAAGTGAGAATAGGAATAGAACAAAAGGAAGAATAAAGAAGCAAAGAAAAGAAAATAGAGAGAAAGAAAAAAAAAGAGAAGAAAAGAGGGAGCGATATAAGAAAAAAAAGACAGAAAAGGACAGAGGATAAGAAAGGCTTAACCTTTACTTTTCTTATCTGTCTTTCTCTGAAATTCTGAAGCTGCTCTTTCACCTTATATTTGGAATAAGACAGACAAACTGTTCTACTGTGACACTTGCACAACGTGGTGACTAATCTCTTTCACCAAGAGAACAAAAATAAGTGGACACACAGTGGATCGAATCACACATATATTAAAAGAACACCAATAATAAAATCACATCTCAGAAAAGACCATCATCTATTATCTGTAAAACTAGACAAGCTACTTAATCGAATAAAGTCACCAAGTAATTACAGCTGGGTTCGTTGAGCCTGTGAGCTCTTTTAGCCTGATGCCACACTTGATCGTTTAAGGAGGGTTTTTTTTTTTTTACTGAATCGTCCTTCAACACAAAATCAACAGGAAGAGCTCTGAATAAACAGGAAGGCAGGGGCATTGAGTGGGCTTTTGGCTGAATGTCTATCACCACCAGACCATCACTCCATCTGTCTGTGCTTTGAATTAGTTTAATAAACACAACATGAGCCATCGCTACAAACAGCATCTGTGTTTTATTGTCTAAAAGTCACAGAGCAAGTGCTGAATGCTGAGATAAAAGGGAGAAGACAAAAAAAAGCTGTCAAAGCAGAAACTGTCAGCAAATTATGTTAACACACAGGAACTCTTCAACTCCAGTGCTGGAAGGTAAGGTTTTCACATAATAAACCACACGCATACAAATAAAGTGCAGAGGAATATCACAAGACTGAGCCTTGAAGAACAGTTGAGGTTAGTCGAGAAACAGAAAAGCAAAAAACACAAGCAAAGAATGTGTGCATGTATGCATATATCATTGGCAGGATGGATTTCCCTCCATGCATTTCACCCTGAAAAGCCACCAACTTCACCAAGCTTAAAATGTGACAAATATTCTGCCAGTAATGAAATTCTACCTTGCTAAGCTGCCATGTTTCAGAAAGCCAGTAGGTGGCACTTTAAACATAGAGTTGCAACGCCTGTCAGAGACGTTATCAGGAGGAGACTGATCACTGGCTGAAATATGGATGGGACTGTAGTACAGAAGCCCCACCCCATCATTAGAAAGAACCAATCTACAGATTACTAATTGTGTCAGAGAGCGGGGTAGCAAGTCTTGGCCTCTTTATAGTGGCGGGATGCGCATGTGCAGTAGTCAGAATAACCTTAACAAAATCATATTTTTCTGCCTTATTTGAATCCAACAACGCAAACAAGTTATATAATGTTTGTCTGATTATATCAGCGATTCTAAATATGCATTTTAAACGTTAATTTCTCTTTCAGTTTCGGATATGTAGGTCTGACATATAGGTCTCTCCCCATTTAAAGAGATAGGAGTTTGATCTTGTATGGCTGGAAATAACTGCAGTGGTGTTACCAGGATGGCAAACAGACATTAAAATTTAACTGCTGTCACATGTTCAGAGTAGACCAAGTATAATTGAGTTCTGTAAGACGGTTTAAAGCTACACTCAACATATTTCTCATGCACAATACTGTTCGTTTTCCTTTATACAGATAAGAGCTTTTTAACATTCATCCAATCAATGTCCATTCCCTAAACGGAACTAAAAATCTGTCTTTACATTTATGTCATTTAGCTGACCCTTATCCAGAGTGACTTACAACTGATAGTCTTACAATCCAAGCAATTGTGGGTTAAGGGCCTTGCTCACGGTCCCAACAGTGGCAACTGGAGATGGGATTTGAACCCTGGACCTTCTGCTCCAGAGTCCAGTACCTTAAGTGCTAAGCCACCACATCTCACATCTAATACATATAGCTAATTCACGTCTGAATGACTAATACGAACCCTTGTGACACATTCATAAAAGAGAATCACAGTCTTGAAAGAAAGTAAAAAACATGGTATTGTTCTAATTTCTTTAAAGTTTTTGTTAAGTGTTTCAAGTTTTATAAAAGATACAAACAACTGCTGTATTGTACAGCACATTACTATACTAGACATGTTCATATTGTGTTTTAATTAACAAGATTGTTTAAAAAAAAAAAAAAAAGAAAAACACGTGCAAAGTTTCTAAACTACTATGTGCCTTAAGTAACCGTCAGCATCCATTTCCATCAACGTCCCATTTCACAGAACATGATGCGGATGTTAAAAGGCGCATATCTGTATTCAGCTGGACAGATTTTGATCTGGTTTAAGTCACTGGAGGATGGCATCCCATTTGAGTCTGCTAGACTTAGTTTTTTGTAAAGCTATTTTGTCAAAGAATCTGTTTTATTTCTTAAAGAGGTCCTTCATTTTTAAAAGCCAACCTAACCAAATACTGTACATCCACATGCTCTGCTGTAACGGCTACATTTTAGACACTTTACTATACAAAGACTTGAAATGCAGGTGTGTCATGTTTGTGTATTAGAATGCACCTGTGAAAAGAAAAAAAAAAATGGGACAACCCAAAACTGCAAGATCAGTGTCAAACTGCAACTCCACTGAATGCTAATGGCATGAAGCATCTGATGACAAGTTTAAAAAGGCTTCCCGGTTCATTTTTGTTTAATATGAGACCAACTATTCACGAGCCTGATGGACTGTGGCAGATGACAAACTAGAGACTAGCCTTTAAAGAAAGAAAGAAAGAAAAAAAACAAGACAAAAGATATTTGGAAGACTTTGAACACACAGCCATGGGTTAGTTTGAGTTTTATATCAAACGTTTAAATATTTTCATGCTTTCACCACAGAAGATTATGCAAGTGAATTTCCATGTTCACAACTTTTCCCTCCAAATACTTCACTGCAGCAATAAGCAGTGATGAGCAAATGGTGGGACAGGTCCCAAGAGTCTATTTTCTTCGTTTCTGACCAATTATTTGTTTTTAGGGCCGTTAAAGCTTAATATTTTGCAACTTTAGGTTTAGCCCATTTTTAGATTTAATTACGATCATGAGATTTAATTGCTAGATGTGGCTTGTCCTTGCTTCCGTGGTGGTTGTTTGGCTTTGGAGAGATGAAGTGCTCCTCAAAGGACAGCAACCTCCCAATTATATCGGAAATCGGTTGCCGAAGACAGCGGACTTATTTCACCATCTGCAAACTAACCACTGTGAAGAATACGGAGATTATGACAAACTTCATGAGTCAGCTGTGCACGACAGACTTAAACCAGCCAAAGTACCAGCACAAAAACATACTCAGCAAATCATAGCGGAATCACTCTGCAAAAAAAGTGCCATACTACAAGAAAAGCAACAGATGGCAAGACGAAAATGCTGTTGCCAATAAGATCATGAAATACTCTATGCCAATTCAGGTGGTTGACAGGGATGGGTGTAAACAACTTCTGAATACTTTAGACCAAAGATATACACTGACAAAATATCGTCTAATTATTGTTATCGACAAACTCCCGGAAAATAGTGACATTTTTTTCAATATCGCACAACCCTAGTGTTTAAATTTAGCATGAGGCACTTACTGAATCCTTCAGCTCTTCAGGGTCTCGTAGCGAAAGCCGGGGCTTCATCAGAACGTCCTCGATGCTTTCGTTATCCGAGCCGTTGGGGGACTCGGCCGGATCCAGAAGCTCATCACGTTTTGTACCTCGGAATCTTATTTTGTCCAGCCTCTTGAGCATGTTCAACACAGCCAGCTTAGGCTTTACCTTAACATGGTGTACGGCAACCCTGCACACATAATCGGGATAAAAAACATTCAAACAACTGGATGCTACAATAATGTCCCTGTATTTACAGATTTGTGTAGCCCAGGGTACAAGCCGACATGTGAGACACCTTCATGACAGCAACTCAACAACCAGCTAAACTTGGTAGTGTCACAAGTGCCTGCTATCATCCATGCACGAGATTAACCCGTAAGAGGTGATCTCATTCCCCTGGCATGACTTAGCTTTGTGTGTGTGTGTGTGTGTGTGTGTGTGTGTGTGTGAGATTGGGAGTAATGAAATTGAGATCAGGATTAGTCTGTTGCACATCACGCAGAGCCAAATAAATTGATGTAGGAGAACACAAAGCTCCCATCCACATAATGGAGAAGCACTCCTGGGATTGCACGAAGGACACACACTTCAATGCATCTAATGAAGTGACGTCCCTGCACTCACATTTTCTTACTGCTCCATTTACCATGGCCAGGCAGATGTGTAATAATTCCTCATAACATAAAACCTGTACAAGTAGATCCAAATCTGACCTCTGATAAAAGAATCTGTCAAGCAAATATCATGTTTTGCTACCAAACAGCTGACAAATAGGAGAACAATGTAGATGGATCTGTTTTGTTTTGATGGATAACAGAAGGAAATGGAGTGGCACTACAGAAAGAACAATGACAGAAGGGTTTAACAGGGAAAAAGGCAATGGAGTGTATAAAATAAATTGGCATTACTTGGCATTATACAAGCGATAAGAGAAACATCCAATAAAATTGATTATTTTCTAATACAAACTAATGGTAAAGTTGTAACTTTTGGGACCTAGAACAAGACTCTGAGTACTTAGATTACTCTCAATACTCTCAGTCTAATTACTGTTTCTCACCCAGTACCCGGAGACATGTTCTGGATCCCAGTATTCAGAGTCTTAAGGGTCTTAATACTCAGATTGTTGGTCAAGATTGATTGGGGAATCTGAACCAGGAACTGACCCAGAGATATCTGAAGCTGTGAGGCCACATACAAATAATACAGGGTGTCTATTAAATAAGTCCCACTTTAATACATGTATTACTCACAAACCAATGTACCAGAGAGGTTGTTTTCAGATATATATGAAGGACAAGCAGCCCTGGTTTTATCCACATTACATCGATTTAATGTGAGCCATGTGGATGACACAACCAACATCCACAAACTTATTAACAATGTTAAAGTGGGACTTCATTTATATACACCCTCTATAATCCTGGCAATCACCGTGCTTTGAACCTACCGGGTCATAGACAGGAGCCATTACTCTCTCCAGACATGGTCTAAACCCTTCCTGTCCTCATGTCCTCCAACTTCACTTTCATTAAAGAAATCCCTCGTAAGGT
Source organism: Ancistrus triradiatus (assembly GCA_025084515.1). Taxonomy (NCBI): domain Eukaryota; kingdom Metazoa; phylum Chordata; class Actinopteri; order Siluriformes; family Loricariidae; genus Ancistrus; species Ancistrus triradiatus. The sequence continues at coordinate 231,112 of JAJAGP010000545.1, read as the reverse complement.
CAAAGAAATGTCAACTCATTAATGAAATCCCTCTCAAAACACTGACTCCATCACATCGTTTCCGTGGTCATTTACAACAATACAAGAAATGCAAAGTGAAAACTGAAACCTTCTAACTCTTGCTTAATTCTGAGACATGAATGACCAGCCTTACACTGTGCTTTGCATGTCAAATTCTAGTCAGGAGAAAACGTTGTTGATGGACCTGACTGGAAAAGCACTCTTAAGATGTTCTCCAGGGGCTGCTTCCTTCAATTCAAAGGACATTTCCACAGTTTGCACACAGAGCTAAGAGTAAGAGCACTTAACAGTCAATCATTGAAAAAGGAATAATCACATTTGGCTGCCAGTACAACGTCCGGAGCAGGACAGCAGAGTGGATGCTGGCCGGCTCTACAGTGCTCAGTACATTTTCAAAAGGCCTTTAGGACTAAATGTTCCATCGCCTACTGTTTATCTCCAGACTGTTATACCTACAATGCCATCGAGTTCTCAGCAAGGTCTGGCCATGGACAGCGGTAGATATGTAGTGCTTGCAGAGAGTGCCTTTGAATGCACAGCCACAAGGTCGCCAACTGCACGCTTCAGTGCCTCCGCAGCATTACAAAGACGTTTCCCCATTCATGATCTAATCACAAGTAATTCTAAGCTCTGAACTAAAAAGAAAACAAGGACCGAGCATTGTAAAGACAACCCACATCAATAAACACAGTACAGTACTCGGGTGGTACAAGAAAGCCACTTCTTTCTCAATTACCCATGTATGATGTTCAGATTTTACAACCACTCATTATATAGCTTCAGCTTCAAACTCAAAGCCCCTTGATGGGTAAAAAAGACATGGTGGGTAATTAGCTTAATATACAGTGTTATGTTTTTCTAAAGGGTTTTTTGCATGCAACTCAAACAGGCATATCAAGTTACAAAGTTCTTGTGTTTGACTAGGCAATGTCGATTTTAACATCAAGTCCTCTTGGATGTGCACTTTGTCCCCGTTTGTGCCCTGGTAATCTCCACAAATTTGTCAATAAGCACTAATCATGCTCTTCAAAACAGGACATGTCATCAGTTAGCACTCTGCTGAACTTTAACAGGATGTTCTATGTGTTATGTGGAATTGCTCTGTCATGGAACAACACTAAGATTTGTTCCACAAGTCTAGGAATTTATAGCAACCAGACAACAGCATAAAGCAATTTGTGAGGAGGGCTGCAACAAACGATTAATTTTGATAGTAGAAAAATACAGCGATTACTGAAACGAATGATCGGTCCTTCAGATTATGAATCGCTCAATTACCAAATAACTCTTATGTAGATATCAGCCTTTACATTTACTTTGAGGTTGTTTCATGCATTTCATAACTAATAACGAATACAATAAAGATTAATATTTTATTCAAAAATTCACTGCTTTAATGAACTTACCTGCTAATACAAAAGATAAATAAAACTCTAATATCTTTTTGTGTCAAAATTTAAAACCAATGATGTGCAAAGCAGCATCAACAATAAAGCCAAATCAGTAAATCGGCATCTCCAGCCATAAACGTGTGGTGCGTTCTAATTTGGCGAATAGTGGCGACCATTTGTGGCAAACCTGTTCCCTAAGAATTGAACATTTGCATGATTTCCTGTAAACATCCCATTTCACTCCAACCCTACATCCAGCTCTCCTGTATGTTAGTGGAGAACTACATCCAAAACTTGTTGCTGGTGTTCGCAAACATTCTTGGAGAACTCAATATGTTCCTATGTTTGGCAAATTTGAACACCTGTGGCCTCAATTTTTAGCGTGTCACAGCATTCACTGCTTCCATTACTTCCCCCCCCCCCCCCCCCCCCGGCTTTAAAACTTAACCAGCTCCCTGAAAGACTCAAATCTGAACATTTGTTCCGCAAAATTTACACCTATAATCCCCACATCTTTTCAGTGGCTGCCGTGGGCTTGCTTTGTGCTGGAGATCTTCCCAAATCAAGGGTTGAAGCAGTGAGTACCACCCTTAGTTCATTTCCAATGTCCAGCTCTGATCTGTATTTTTTCTTGACTGAGGCCACTGCAAAAGGTAGGATGCGGCCTTGCCTTGCCCCCTTTGCAACAGCTCTCTCACCTTGGAAACCACTAAATGATGACATAAATGTATAATAAAGCCAATGCATACTACAGAACCTTATGCCTAATTATCACTGTCTACAGGTACTCCCCGCTTCATGATGGCCCGACTGTACATTGGGAACCCGATAATAGTGATGGGCCGATCCACATTTTTTCAATTCCGATCCGATTCCAGTGCACAACTGTCATTTCCGATTTAGATTCCGATACAGGAGTTATTTTTATATTAATATTAGGATTATTATTGTTGGTATTGTGTTTAAGGTCACAACATGCTGCCTTGCTTTTTGGCATTTGCATACTAAAAAATTTCAGTTAAAATTTTAGTTAAACCAAATATTATTTGCTCTCTCAGTTGAAGACTGAAGTTGCAGCATGCTCATTGTAAGATGTGGAACAAAATATGGATCAATAAGTGGATCGACCCTGTCCATCTGATATCCGATAACTGAATGATGTCAATATCGGGCCCGATACCGATATAGAATCAGACCCATCTCTATCCGGTAATACAAATAAATACACATTCAGCAGAAACTGAACTCTGAATTTTGAATTTAGGTTTTCCCCGGGCAAGCGATAAGCAGTACGATACTCTCCTGCACTCTCCTGTGCTGAATGAGGAACTCAACAATATGTGACGTAGGGAGTCACGTGGGAACATTGATGAGTGCTTGAAAATGAATTATGGAAAAGCCAGTAGTTTCTGCTTTTCACTTTCAATACATTACTCAATAGATTACATGAGATATTCAATACTTTATTATAAAATAAGCTTTATGTGAATGATTTTGCCAAACTGTGGTTTGATATAAGCTACACTATGATATACAGAGTATATATTTTAAATTCCTCGGTTTACAATAAATTCAACTTGAAGGATTTGTCAGAACGGATCCCCATCATAAATCGGGGACTACCTCTATAATAGTACTTACAAGTACGAATATATTACAAAGCGCTTGTTGCAAACCCAGTTCAACAATCAGACACTGAAGCTAAATGTACATCAACTGCAGTGAAGTGTTTCACCAAATAATGTATTTGGGGTTTTAATGGTTGATTAAGAACAGCTCAGCTGGTCGATCTGTTTCTCCTTCATCCTTGGACTATCAGGGTTTCTGTAAACCCTTCTAAACCCATGCCTGAACAAACTAATTAACTCTATTTTACCTGAATTCAGCCCTACATTTTACAAAGCTCCCAAAACCTCAAAGTCCCACAGCGTCATAGAACCTGGTCCCAGTAAAAGGTTCAGGGGCTCCAGTTGCTAACGCTTGCAGTTATACTTTTCTTATATGCCATTTCTTAGTAAGCAAATTGCACATTTGTCGCCATGGTGACCCAGAAATTGCAGTCTTCTTTCTCACCCAAACATGATCCTTGGGGAATTTGCAGTCTCACTCTATCGTTGCACTTGAATCCTCTTCCATGCAGGTTCATTAAAGATCTGGTTGACATAACCATTGCCAAATTTTCATGCATGTGGATATTTTTACAGCCATTGACTGATTCATGAAGTTCAACACACTTTTTCAATACAGTTCAATAAGTATGTCAATACAAACATGTCATAGTTCCTTGTTGTTCATACAATTTTTGCTTTACCCCACATTTAGCAGGTGTGGTGCAAATAATTTAGAGGAAGACCCGGTTAAACAAGCAACAACAGTTCACTTGTTTAGAAGCAATTGAAAGTTTAACAGGATCCTGAACCAAGATTTCTTGCTTTTGCTTAACGTAGATGGACACGGTTATTGTGTGAGTATAGGTGTTTTTAATATGTCTTAATCTAACATAGGTAGACGCCTGTTCCAGGAGTCGATTCAGTCACTGTCACCAATCGATTCGGTTATTGGCAAACGTCTCTGTTAGGAGTCGATTAGTTCATTTCTAGACTCCCTTGTAGGGAGCCGATTCAATCAACGTCAGGAGTTGACTTGTAAAAATGTACAAATGTCTGTCATCGGTCAATTCAGTCATTTGTAGACGCCTCTGTCTGAAGTCGATTCCGTTAAACGGATTGTGAATAGGAATCGGATCAGTAACGTGAGTCATCAGTGATAAAGGAATCGGTAAATCTCTTACCCAGCTCGGGAATCGGAGCAAAGTTTCATTAATTCGGAGGTCTGTGTATGATGGAGGGTCCTTTTACACCTGATAAAACTGCTAAAATAAATCAAAAGGACTGTTCTTCTACTAAAACCCGCCGCCGTCTGGTTACTACTCTCCAGCTCCAGCTTCGCAGTAAATCCTGGTTGGAAAGCGGCTGGTCTGTCAGCTCCGACGATCCTCTGAGTGTGTGTGAGTGTGTGTGCCTCCTGTTGATTTAACACGGCGCGCAACGTCACTGTCACCCTGCTTCTTAAAGGAGACGAGCAGTCTAAATATGTAAATAAACACAATTTCAACCACATGTCTGTCCATAACATATACAATTAATTCATCTATTGTATTTATTTACTTATATTCACCGGGGTTTTATTATGGTAGGGACTGGTAAGACAGTATAGCTAATACCAGTCCATAACACACACAGTCCTGGTAAACATAGATTTTGAGGACTTTCCATTGACATAATTATTACTTTATCATTGTAATGCTACTCCTGACCCTAACCTCGTGTACCAATGGGAGTTGGGCTATTTTGGTTTCACAAATAAAAGTTGCTGTTTTTGGTAACAACAACAAAAAAGCACATTGTCGTCTTCATGGGGACAAACAAAACGTCTCCAGAGGGTAAACAAATATCAGATATTTCTAACCGTGGGGGAATATTTGGTCCTCACAATCATATACGAACTGCAATACACACACTATAAATGACCCGATGTTTAACATGTATTCTAATGTAACATTGAAATCTAGGACCTAATATAAGACATCGTTTACAATCTTTCTTTTGTTTACGTGCCAAAGACTGTTGAAGGGGCTAATGGTGCATTTTTGGTCCTTCTCCAGTAGCCATTTGGGATTCATTACCAGAAATTCACTTAAAACTGAGAAATACTGCGTTTGAGTTTGGCTTTTGGCTCCTTGTTTGCTGCTATAGTCGCTGGGTCGTGTTTCTAAATAGGGACTGAATTCTATTGTTGTATCGTTGTGTTGCCCTCTAGCATGGGGGCGGGGTGTTTAGTAATACTTCTATCATTAACGAATTTTGGCAGTTACAGAGGTACTTGAAAGTTTGGGAACCCTTTAGAATTTTCTATATTTCTGCACAAATATGACCTAAAACATCATCAGATTTTCACACAAGTCCTAAAAGTTGATAAAGAGAACCCAGTTAAACAAATGAGACAAAAATATTATACTTAGTCATTTATTTATTGAGGAAAATGATCCAATATTACATATTAATAAGAGGCAAAAGTATGTGAACCTTTGCTTTCAGTATTTGGTGTGACCCCCCTGTGCAGCATTAATTGCAGCTAACCGTTTCCTGTAACTGTTGATCAGTCCTGCACACCGGCTTGGAGAAATTTTAGCCCTTTACTCCGTACAGAACAGCTTCAGCTCTGGGATGTTGGTGGGTTTCCTCACATTAGCTGCTCGCTTCAGGTCCTTCCACAACATTTAGAGTGCATTAAGGTCAGGACTTTGACTTGGCCATTCCAAAACATTAACTTTATTCTTCTTTAACCATTCTTTGGTAGAACGACTTGTGTGCTTAGGGTCGTTGTCTTGCTGCATGACCCACCTTCTCTTGAGATTCAGTTCATGGACAAATGTCCTGACATTTTCCTTTAGAATTCTCTGATATAATTCAGAATTCATTGTTTTAAGGATGGTTTCGTACGGTCCACAAAAACATTCTTCCAAATAGCCTCCTTCTGGCTGTCCACATGATCTTTAGCAAAACTGCAGACGAGCAGGCAGCAGCAATGTTCTTTTGACCCTACAAGCACCACCATTGTGTGTTCAGCGTTCTTCTGAGGCAGACTATGAAAACATTGACATTAGCCCCAATGGGGAGGGAGGCATTCAGTTGCTTCGAAGTTACCCTGGGGTCCTTCATGCCTCGCAGCTATTACTCTTGGAGTATCTTTGTTGGTCGACCCACTACGGGGAGGGTAAAACAATGGTTCTTGAATTCTCCCCATTTGACACCATCTGTCTGGGACTGTGGATTGGTGGAGTCCAAACTTTTAGAGATGGTCTGTAACCCTTTTCCAGCCTATGAGCATAAATACTTTTCTCTGAGGTCTCAAGAAATCTCCTTTTGTTTGTGCCATGATACACTCCCCAAACATGTTGTGAAGAGCAGACTTTGATTAGATCCCTGTTCTTTAATAAAACAGGGGCCCCACTCACACCTGATTGGCATCCCATTGACTGAAACACCATGCTCTAATTTCACCTTCAAATTACTTGACAATCCTTAGAGGTTCAAATACTTTAGCCACTAAGTAATATGTAATATTAGATTCATTTTCCTCAATAAATAAATGACAAGTATAATATTTTTGTCTCATTTTTTGTTTAAATAGGTTCTCTGATCTACTTTAGGATTGTGTGAAAATCTGATGAGGTTTTAGGTCAAATTTATGGCAGAAATATAGAAAATCTAAAAGGTTCAAAAACGTTCAAGCACCACTGTACCGGACTATTATGTAAACAGCATACCTCAGATCACAGATCACCACCTCTTAAATATAAGTAAGGGTTTTTCTCTGAGGCCTATTCCTAGGACTCATTTTGGCACCGGAAGGGGGTTGGTAACTCCACCACCCAGATTCACGCTACAAGCCCACCCAGGCGTGTTTTCCGGCAGCTGGCTCCACGTCTAAGCTAGAGGATTGCTTACCATTACAGTCTCCCATTGGTCTTCGAGTCAGTCGATGGGTCTGTGGTCAATGAACACAGGGACTACGGATGGCCTTATTACAAGGTTCTCCTTCATTCACAAAATTCAGTTAAAACCTCTTCTTAAAGCTGATCTGCCATCAGGTAAATCATTTCAGTGCATAGAAGTACTTACCATTGAAGACTTCATGTTAAAAGCCCTGTGGGATTATTCCAGCCATTGATTGTCCGGCAACTGAGAAACAGATTACTTGTGACCCCTTTCTTTAGCTTAAAATCCCTTCAAGCTTTCTTCATAGTTTACCTCTGTCACACTGGACACCCCTGTGTAGCACCCTGAGTCTTCCGAATCCTACTGATGTATGGACTGGACCTTTTACAGCAACCATGGCACTGCGTTTTAATTGATGATTTTTAATTGATAGAAATCACAAAGTTTAATAGAAAATTACAGTAAGTACGGCTTTACACCATGTCTAGGGGAAAGCATAACACTTAAAGGAGGGTGGTATAAGGACCTAGTACTTTCTGAGCGAAAAAAGCATTGATAGACAGTATTACAAAACATCAGGAAGATTTTTCCCCAGCCAGATGAGACGGCATACAACAAGTGAATCAGAACCAGTTTTTATTGTTATTGGCTAGAGAGAATATACAGGTAGATGGGGGACTAACAAAGCAGTACTACTTACAATAGGACAGGCACATACGCTTACGAATGCCATTTACAGCTTGATACAAATCAGTAGCAAAGAAAGTCATCCATACAAACATGAGTAACTCACACAAAAAAGTCTTTAAACTCATCAGCTGTGTTAGAACAGTCTCTAGTCTAAACGTGAGATAATGAGTAATCGAGCACAAGACCGGTAAGGTAGTGAGCTTTCGAGTGAATGACAATCTCCTGCTCTTAAACACCAACTCCCACCTCTACTGATGGATCCACTGCATTGATTGGTTGTTGAGGCGACCAGCAGTTAATGGCTGCAAAGCCCGGAGTTAAAAATACAGTGGTGTGAAAAAAGTGTTTGCCTCCTTCCTGATTTTCTAATTTTTTGCGTGTTTGTCACACTTAAGGGTTTCGGAACATCAAACCAATTTAGATATTAGTCAAAGACAACACAAGTAAACAAAAAATGCAGTTTTTAAATGAAGGTGTTAATTATTAAGAGAGAATTGTTGTAATTCAGTCACATTGGAGAGTTTTCAAGCATGAACTGCCTTTTTAAGGTCATGCCACAGCATCTCAATAGGATTCAGGTCAGGACTTTGACTAGGCCACTCCAAAGTCTTCATTTTGTTTTTCTTCAGCCATTCAGAGGTGGACTTGCTGCTGTGTTTTGGATCATTGTCCTGCTGCAGAACCCAAGTTCGTTTCAGCTGGAGGTCACGAACAGATGGCCGGACATTCTCCTTCAGGATTTTTTGGTAGGCAGCAGAATTCATAGTTCCATTTATCACAGCAAGTCTTCCCAATCCTGAAGCAGCTACACTACCACCACCATATGTTACTGTTGCTATAATGGTCTTCTTCTGAAATGCTGTGTTACTTTTATGTCAGATGTAATGGGACACAAACCTTCCAAAGAGATCAACTTTTGTCTCGTCAGTCCACAGAATGTTTTCCCAAAAGTCTTTGGGATCATCAGGATGTGTTCTGGAAAAATTGAGACGAGTTTTAATGTTCTTTTTGCTCAGCAGTGGTTTTTGTCTTGCAACTCTGCCATGCAGGCCATTTTTGCCCAGTCTCTTTCTTATGGTGGAGGCATGAACACTGACCTTAACTGAGGCAAGTGAGGCCTGCAGTTCTTTGGATGTTGTTGTGGGGTCTTTTGTGACCTCTTGGATGAGTCATCGCTGTGCTCTTGGGGTACTTTTGGTCAGCCGGCCACTCCTGGAAAGGTTCACCACTGTTCCATGTCTTCACCATTTGTGGATAATGGCTCTGACTGTGGTTCGCTGGAGTCCCAAAGCTTTAGAAATGGCTTTATAGCTCTTTCCAGAGAGATATGTCTCAATGACTTTCTTTCTCAATTGTTCCTGAATTTCTTTGGATCTCGGCATGATGTGAGCTGTTAAGGTTCTTTTGGTGTTGTACTTACTTTGTCAGGCAGGTCCTATTTAAGTGATGTCCTGATTGCAGAACAGATGGTGGCAATATTCAGGCCTTGGGGTGTTGGCTAGGATTAGAGACGCAGGGTGTGATATAAAACCATAGTTAGGTTTTAAACATGGGGGCAGGCAATCACTTTTTCACACAGGGGATTGTAGGTTGGATTTTTTCTTCCCTTAATAATAAACACCTCCATTTAAACAACTGCATTATGTGTTGTACTTGTGTTGTCTTTGACGGATATTAAAGTGTTGATGTTAAGTGTGACAAACATGCAAAAAAAATCCAAGGGGGGCAGGAAGGGGGCAAAAACTTTTACACACCAGTATCCTATTAGGAATTCATTATAATTTTTAAGACCTCAGCATTAAAAGCAACGACTTTGATTGGATGGACATTAAACGGCGAATACTTTAATGTCACCTATATTTCTCAAATTAATTGTTGCAGGAAATTTATTATTTTATAAACTACATAACTTATATCATAGGTTTCACGTGTTTTGTAAGTCAAAGCAGACTGCTGTATGATTAACGATGTCTAACAAACAGATGGCAACATGGGGGCACCCTGTCTGCTGCCACAACACAACACCCATAGCCATGATTCCAGAGGTGCACTGAGAACTCATATAATCTGGAGGTGGAAAACACTTGTACTTTGATGTTGCAGTGCCAGGAAACCAAACCACTTGAACTTACAGAGCCAGGAACCAAAAAACCTCAGGACTTTTAGTGCGGAAAACCACACCACAAGTCAACCCTCATCTCTTCAGAGGGACAGGATGCAAACCAGCATGGAACAGCCAGCGAACAACCACAGTTTTTGTATTCTGTCACTGTGAGGTGAGGTTGGAGAGTTGCTAGTGGTTTTCGCACTGTGAGTCCAGGATTATGGTATAGTGTTCTGCCTTGCCAGAGGCTCAGAGTCTCTCTGTCCTCATGAATGGGGGCTGGCCTGCTGTGTTGCACAAGAAGGAACAAACAAACACGATTTCTTTGCAAAAAACCCACTTCACATGTTTGACACTAAAAAGGGTTATCTGCCAAATGTTTATGATTTTAATTTGTTATTCACTGATATTCTGATACTGATTTTTTTGATTATCCCTCAAGCCAAAGCTTAAAAAGATGAAAACATGCCTTTGAAAAGCCTAATAAGTCATTTGTGGTTACCACATAACATGAATTTTGTGTTATTAGGCAAACAGATGTATGATCTTTTAGTCCACGGAAATAAGCAAACTAGTTTAAATGATCGGTTGTCTTGAATGTACATGGGACTTATTGTAATTTGTGATATAACTGTGCCCGAGCAGTTCTTCAACAAATGATAACAGTCCATTAGTCCATTATAACCCAACTAATACTATCCAGACAGTTCAACTTATACTTGGGGATGTAGAATGACATAACAAGCACAAAAGCACAGACACAAGCCCAAACTCAGAAACCAGTAGGGAACATTAGGGAAAATGTATTAGAGAAAGAAAACACAGTGTTTCTTCACTGACTTTTAATTTCAGTGTAGACCAGTATGAAACCGAAAATATTTCATGTTTTGCATTTACTCCATTTTGCATTTCCAGGTCTGAATGAAAGCTTCCAAAAAAAAGGGACAGTTAAAGCATTTACCACTTCGTAATGGTGCATTCCTTCTCACAAAGACTAATAGACATCTGGCACCAAGGATACCAAGCCAATTAACTGTTCGGTGTTATTTTGGCCCCATTACTCCTGAAAACATGTCTTAAGGGTGGCAGCAGCCTAGGGGTGTTTTGTCAATCTTTCGTTTCAAATTTTTCCAACATTCTGTACTAGGGGACAGGTCAGGACTGCAGATCAAGATTCTTCCAGGGGTTCCTTGAATCGTTTAAATGATATTATGCACTGTAAGGGAGAATAGAAAATATGTATGTAAACTCCTTTCCAATATAATTTTCTCATGCACTTGCTGACAAAAGGAGATCCTCTGGCCCATGTTTGCTCCTCAAAGACAAGATTTTTGTGGGATGCAGCATTTGACAAATCATGATTACAATCACCGATTTTGACATCGCCTATTTTTAAAGTCACATTTTTTTTTTGGGAATGGTTACAGGCCGTAAGTAGATAGATAGAAGATCACTTATGAATCCCAGATTAAAATTCGTTTGTGTTACAGCGGCATAAGTCAAACAAAAAGGAGGGAATGCGAGAATGGACGTTTATTAACAAATTAAATGAAGTTAACCAGACAAAACACGTAATATCTTGGGTTCATGCTGTCTGCAATGAAATAGAAGCCAAAGTAAATGTAACATTCCTGTCCCATTGCTTTTTGTCCTGAGAAGATGTAAACATCAATTTAACTTTGTGTTGTGTGATGACTAACTTAGCGGGATCACTAAGTGGTTCATTATAATTATTAACCACAATGACCCAACATGATGAGCTTGTACCTTTACTATCATGTGTTGGTAAGTAAGGTCACCATGAATAATGCCATATTCATCCATAAGTCACATTTACTTAAAGCAACCCTGCTGCTGGAGATCGCTTTCCTACAGAATTCAGTCTCAATCATAATCTGAATCAGCTCTAAGGAATTAGGGTTGGGACTGAATTCGGATGAATGTCCAGAGTTCTCCAGAGTTCAAGGGATGCATAACAAAACGGGATTGTGGTGGAACAGCGGTTAAGGATCTAAACTATGGACCTGAATGTCCATGATTCAAGTCCCTGCACTGCTACGTTACAACCACTGGGCCCTTGAGCAACCCGAAATTGCTTGGACTGTTCGATGTGAGATTATATCAGTTAATCGTTCAGGATGAGCCTGTTCGCGAGGGCTGCCAATGTAAATTAATGTGTATTCTGCCCAGTAGATGGCAGGCTAAGCCTATATTCTACACCCATTACCAAACCACCTGCCATTCAATAGTGTTTCCACCTCAAGTAATGCTTCCACCAAGCACACGAGTTTGTTTGTTTATTCGTTTATTCTAACGCCACATCAGCATCACAAACTATATTCACGACAGACACAAAGTTATATCAGCACACTAGTCATGGGCCAATTTAGAGTAACCACTCTAAATCTAATGCATGTCTTTGGAATGTGCGAGGAAACCGGAGTAGCTTCAGTAAACCCACCCAAACACAGGGAGGTCATGCAAACTCCACACAGGTGGGTCAGGATCACACCGGGGAACTTGTGGCTGTTAGGTGAAAACACCACCATGCCACCCAAGCACATGACTAGTTAGAGTGTACTGCTGTAACACAAATTACAACAGTTACACTTTTTTGCTGCTATTTGTCTCCTGGATACTTTTGTTTCCAAAGAGTAGTTAAATCTAACCATCACCATTGCCATGAAGAGACCACACATGGAATCTCTGACTCTAGATTTAGGGAGTTTTTCCTTGTCACTGTCATCGTAGGCTTGCTAAGTTGAGGCTGTAGTGCTAGATAGTTGTAAGGCTGCTTTGGGACAAAGCTCTGCTGGAAAAAGTGGTCTCTTCAGAACATGCCTCTAATGTGAAAAACATGCTGTTTGATGAAACTAGGGCTACATACGCAGTGGAATGCTGACCTATGGGTTTCATTTCAACTTGGGGGGTCACACTGCTCACACCACCCAACTTAGCACATCATATGAGTAATGTTCCAGTCCATGTTAAATAAAACATAGGATATGTCACAGATGTAAGGCCAAATATTGATATTTAAAATATTTAATATGCCAAACATCATATATTTCAAATGTAAATGATATTCAAACCAGCAATGTCTCACATTATCACAGATAGCATGTTCAGTTTAACCTGCAAGTCAGACTAAAGTTCTTTATTTACACAGTGCGCTAATCCCATCTAGGCACTACATTTTAATCTGTAAGACTCTTTAACAGTCTCTCTTACAGCTGTCACTCCATGGCTGGGAGGCTAGTGTGCTTTCTACCAATGCCGGTGAGAGCTGAGTGTTTACTGAGGCCCAATTTAATTGTTTAAAAATAACATGACTTAAATAAATAAATAATAAAATAATAATAATAAAATAATAATAATAATAATAATAACATACATATATACAAAACAATATTTGTGTTTCAAACATTTTGCAAACATCACTGATAAAAAGAAATCACAAGGATGCTGTGAGCAAGAATTGTTCGGGGTGAAAAATAAAATAAAACCTACGCCTGTGGCTGAACCTGATTTATTGTCATACCTCAACTCGACAGCAGATGCCGCCAAATCACGAATTCTAGAACGTCTTGGCCCTTGTTGTACTATAGAATATAGAAATCAGAAAACCTAATATTCATGTTTGCAATTTTGTGTTAATTGTATTCAAATTATTTATGTTGAAACGTGTTTTGTCATTTATCTCGAAACTTAAGGCGTGAAGCAACATACATGTCTTATCAGTTTAATTACGAGCAGACAGATTCTGCCATTCAAGGTCTTTTGTTGCAGGTATTGGTACTGCCAGCAGGGGGTGCACATTCCCACTTTTCCCCTTAACTGTTGATGTTGATTCCTGCTTAATCGAATTCAGGGTCGCAGGGAATCTAACCAGCAGCAAAGGACTCAAGGCAGGAAACATCTTTGTCCATTGCACATGCACACTCAAGGGCATGTGCACTCACTCACTCACTCACACTGTTACAGTTGCTGACCCAACGCAATATGGGAGGGAACCGGAGTACCCAGAGAAAAACCACGCACATGCAGATTCAACAAGTGAGTCGGTGAAGTGAGTCGACAGCGCTAACCACTGCGCTACCATGTAACCCACGCAAACGCAAGCTAAACAGCGGCCCATGCGTGTTACAGCGGGGCAATGTAAAGCTCTTGCTCATATGAACACAAAACTAGCACATTAGTGTTTGAGCCCAAGGGGGAGGTGGGTATAGATTCTGACTGGGTGAAAGGGTTTTTTAAACTGTTCGTGTAGTAATTCTGGTTCTACATACGAGCTGTACTCAGAGTGGCAAAGAGTGAAAAACGTTCACCCATATCGACTTGTGTAACAGTGCGACACACCCCAGTGCCCCCTGCTTGAACTACGCTCTATTGACCATCATCAGGCCTCACGCATCTAAATTCTCTCTCTCTCTCTCTCTCTCTCTCTCTCTCAATTCAATAAGCTTTATTGGCACGACTGTCACAATGGGTACAATATTGCTAAAGCATTGAAAAGACATTTTTTATACATATAATAAATAAGAAGAGAAATAAACAGACAAAAAAGATACAGTATAGTAGGAAAGACTGAAGAAAGGGAAAAGAAAAAATAAACACACACACACACACACACACACACACACACACACACACACACACACACACACACACACACACACTTCCTCTATCTACATAGAGATTAAGTAAGCGAGTGTGCCGCTCCTGTTCTGTTTCCTCTTTACTCCTCCTCTGAGTAATGGTGCTCAGTCTTCACTAATTGGCGCTGCAGGACCATTTCAGACCTCTGGAAAACAGAATGTCGTCATTTTATAGTATTACAGAATGGCTCCATCTTATTCTAGGGTTGTAACTTGTTTTCCCTCATATGGGTGGCGCCGTACTGAATAATACTGGTTGGTCAAACACAAGCTTCACAGACTTACAGTAGGAGCCAAAGACTGAGACCACTAGTAAAAATGCGTCTAATTTGTGTCTTTCTATAAAAAAAAAACAGTTCTACAGTCCTGATTTTAGGACTCCAAAATTGTTCATCAACAAAGTAGTTCTACAGTTTTATTATATTAAAGAAATATAGTGTGAGAGTATGATGTCTCCTTCTTCCAGACAACAACGACTTTTCTGGCAATGACTCAAGATCCTAAAGTGACTCTGTGTATCGGACTACATAATGCCGATATGTATATTTTTACATTATTTTTATTTTAACTATTGTTATAAGACTTATTTGACTAGATAAATTAGTTCATCATTCTTACATTTATCATCTACCCCACCCAAGGAGGATGGTTCCCTATTTGAGTCTTGGTCCTCCCAAGGATTCTTCCTCATAACGCTTAGGGAGTTTTTCCTTGCCACTGCCGCCCTAGGCTTTCTCAGTTTGGGATTGGACGTGGGATTGGATTGGTTATTAGAATCTAATCTAAAATTGTAAAGTTGTTTTGAGACAATGCTCCATATATAAATAAATCTGACTATACTTGGCTATGATGTTCTGATGTTTTAGCTTGCATTATTCATGTTCTGATTCTAGAATATTAGGAAAGAATCCCATAGTGTCTCTGGTTCTGATTCTAGGACTCTAAATGAGTCCATCATGTTTTATAGGTCCTAAGTTCAGTGGATAATACCAGTCAAAAAGGTATACGTCTTCTTTCTATAGCCATGATGCTGTTTAAAATTACATTACATAACTATAAATGGTCAAGTTTCATCATTGCAAGGTGTTTAGATAAAAAAAAAAAAAGGGTTTTTTTATTTTAAAAACTTTTATGAATCCAACATTTGTTACCGATTTTGTGGTAACAAACAGGATAAATGCAAAATGTATGCAGGTGTTACGTGTGCAAGAGTGATAGCAGGAGCAGGAAGACCTCAAAACCTTTTTTCTTTTTAATGCACGAGATTTTCGTTTACATTTTGGCAATGGTAGCATGGATACCAAACTTGTAAGAATCCTTTCTTTTTGTGTTTTTAATAATATACATTATTATGGCAAAAGCTTAGAGGAGCAAAAAGTAACAGTCCATAATTAAGTTAAAAATGATCTACTTCTGTTATTTTCCAGATCATCATTCTATAAAGTAAGATAGTGGTTTGTATCGTCTTTAGCGACAAATCCAGGTTCTGTTTGGGATCCGACAATGGTCGGGTTCGAGTATGGAGACCTCGTGGTCAGCACTTTAATCCAGCCTTTGCTGTGGAGCGACACACTGCCCCAACTGCTGGTGTGATGATCTGGGGAGCCATCTCCATCACCCTAGCCATTACCCTAGTAGTGATATGAGGGACACTAACTGGTCAGCAAAACGTGCAGGACACCCTGCAACCACGTGTTGCCCCACATAGCAGGGCTTCCAATTGCCATTTTTCAGCAGGATAATCACTTCAGGTCCTTCCACAACATTTCAGTTGTATTAAGGTCAGGACTTTGACGTGGCCATTCCAAAACATTGCCTTTATTCTTCTTTAACCATTCTTTGGTAGAATGGCTTGTGTGCTTAGGGTTGTTGTCTTGCTGCATGACCCACCTTCTCTTGAGATTCAGTTCATGGACAGATGTTCTGATATTTTCCTTTACAATTCTCTGATATAATTCAGATACATAATAATAATAATATAATATAATACAGATGAGCAGCAATGTTCTTTTTGGAGAGCAGTGGCTTTCTCCTTGCAACCCTGCCATGCACACCATTGTTGTTCAGTGTTCTTCTGATGGTGGACTCATGAACATTAACATTAGCCAATGTGAGAGAGGCCTTCAGTTGCTTAGAAGTTACCCTGGGGACCTTTGTGACCTCAGCAGCTATTACACGTCTTGCTCTTGGAGTGATCTTTGTTGGCGACCACTCCTGGGGAGGGTAACAATGGTCTTGAATTTCCTCCATTTGCACACACAATCTGTCTGACTGTTAATTGGTGGAGTCCAAACTCTTTAGAGATGGTTCTGTAACCTTTTCCAGCCTGATGAGCATCAACATCTCTTTTTCTGAGGTCCCCAGAAATCTCCTTTGTTCGTGCCATGATACACTTCCACAAACATGTTGTGAAGAGCAGACTTTGATAGATCCCTGTTCTTTAAATAAAACAGGGTGCCCACTCACACCTGATTGGCATCCCATTGATTGAAAAACACCTGACTCTAATTTCACCTTTCAATTAGCTGCTAATCCTAGAGGTTCACATACTTTTGCCACTCAGTAATATGTAATATTAGATCATTTTCCTCAATAAATAAATGACCAAGTATAACATTTTTGTCTCGTTTGTTTAACTGGGTTCTCTTTATCTACTTTTAGGACTTGTGTGAAAATCTGATGATGTTTCAGGTCATATTTATGCAGAAAGGGTTCACAAACTTTCATGCACCACTGTAGATACTGATGTCAGGGTTAGATTATATCCAACCCTTGCTTAATTTACTGTGTTGTTATTTAATAAATGAAACAATCTGTTGAAAATTTTAGGTGATCTTTATTAAGGCCCATTCATTTTGTGTGAACTTCAGTTTGCAGGTATAAAAGAATACAAAAGTCAACAAAGATCTCTGACCGTCAAGCAACCAGTATAAAACAAACAGCTGGTACAGTGCCATACACACCGTGTTAAGTTTAAGCTCAGACAAAACAGCAAAGAGGGTAGAGGAAGGTGCACTGATGAAAAGAGCAAGAAAATACAGCATTTAAGAAATGTGAGCGAGACGGAAATGGGGGCGTATGGGGTTTTCCTTCCACACAAGGAACAATCTTTTCTTATTCGGTTACAGAAAATCTGCTTTGGTGCTACTGTGCTGCATCAGTATTTCACATAACATATAATACCACAGATACGGTTGATATAGTTCGCTTTTAAACAAATTAGCATTAAAATAAGGAATGTCTGAAATTTTTTTAGCAAATGCTAAAATGTCAGAGTGTGTCTTGGACACTCACATGAGATGCTGGTCTAAGCTAGTTTATGCTGGTTAAGGGTCTTACTGATTCAGCAGAAAAAGCTCGCTGGTTATGCTGATAAGCTAGCACAGTTGCTGGATGAGCTGGTTCAACAGCGTGCCATCATACCAGCATATCCTGGCAGCACCGGCATAAACAGTGTCCGAAACACACCATATGCTGACCTTAAACAGCCTGGTAGCTAATCACTCTTTAAGATTAAATACAGCTAAACGTCTAGCTTTATGCTGAAGTAGCTGGGAGTAGCTAAACTAAAATAGCTAACAAGCTACTGACAAGTAATGACCATGAAAGGTGTGATGATAGCTGTTCTGTAGCAAAGGTAAAATTATTTTAAAACATTATATAAAATTATGATTTCAGAGTTGATATACTATGATTATTCCAAACGAAAATGTGACATCTGTAATTTTATTTAATTTTGTTTGTGTTGCGTGTCAATTTTTTTTAGCTTTACGAATTCATACTTTTATTGCAGTATTTCTAACAGGAATGTTTCTTCAGTATTACTTTCTGATAACCCTGGATCAAATTTTATTTTTATTTTTCATCAGTGCTGCAATTTTTCTTCATTTTCATTACTGTTAACATTTTTCAACTTAGTGCTGGATCAGACCACATTTTATGACTAACATTTCTTTTCTTTGTAGCTTATTTTGTGGTTTGCTTTTTTCATGATTTATTCTCTGTTTTTAGAAATATTTGAATATTGTTCTTCAAATATTCTTAAAAAATACTCCGGATCAGCTAAACGAAGCTATCCAGCTGGAAGTTAAAGTTACACTACTGGAGTCCAATGAACCTGTTGTGGCTGCGCAGATTATGGAAAGTGATTAGCATGAAAGGCGCGATGATAGTTGGTACATAGCAAACGGAAAACTGTTTTAAAATATTATATAAAATAAAAATTACGATTTGAGAGTTGACATACTAGGATTATTCCAAACGAAAAAAAGATGTGACATCCGTAGTTTTGTTTGATGTCGTTTTGTTTTTGTTGCAGTTCACTTATCAGTACATTTCTTTGTATTAAAGTTAGCAAGAATATTTTTATATTATAATATTCTTCAATAAAAGTCTGCATCAGGCCAAATATCAAGAGTTATTTTATTGTTTTTGTTGTGCCTCACTTCATGTTAGTTTCAGTTTTTAGACATTGGTATTTTAAAATTTCCTTTACAAGTAACATTTTTTGAAATATTGTTTTCTATTCAACTCAAAGTGCAAATTAAAGATTCTTTTTTTTCTCTCGCAAAAAACATTTTATAATTTTGATGTATTTAATATCATCCTCCGTAGTTTACAACTGTTGAAATACAAAAACCATCCAATCAGTGAGTGTGTTCCAGTTTGACGGTGGAACCCTAGTTCCATTAAAACACATAAAACACATCTGTATGCAGTATAAACAGGGTTGTTATGTGTCAGGTTCTGTATCATGACTTTATCGTGGTTTTTTTTTCAGAATCGACTCCGGAAGACAGCATGAAATCATCTGGTTACAGAAGCGCCTGTGGTTAGGAGGTGAACGTACAAAAAGAGCAATGGCTGAGTAAAGACCCATTACCTCACTACCAGCCCTGCTTTCTTCAGAGAAGATGGGGTGCTAGATGCTAATAATAACCTCCTGAATATGGATTATATGAAAATACACATCACACATGGAGCACAAACTGGTGTGAGCTGTGGAAATAGTAAGACTAAAGTGCAGGGTTATGAAGAGCTGTTTCATGCAATAAGCTTCTATACTCACGGACATGTAATATTCTTTTCCAAGCATAATAGTTTTGTCTGATTTGCTTAACTGGCTTCTCTTTATCTACTTTTAGGCCAAATGTATGCAAAAATATAGACTGTGGACTGTGGTAGCCTAGTGGGTAAGGTACTAGCGGGTAAAGTACTGGACTATGGGACCATGGACTATGGACCAGAAGGTCAAGGGTTCAAATCCCACCTCTGCCAAGCTGCCACTGTTGGTTCCTTGAGCAAGACCCTTAACCCACAATTGCTTGGATTGTAAGGTTGTATTAATTGTAAGTCGCTCTGGATAAGGGCGTCTGCTAAATGCTGTAAATGTAAATGTATATAGAGGATTCTAAAGGGTTCACAAACCTTCAAGCACTAATTTGCTGCAATTGCCCTAATAATGTATTTGCTCAAACATTGAATAGGTTTTTTTTTTCCCAATATCTGCCCTTGTTGTAACACTGTGCTACATAACGTGCACTCGTATTGATATTATAATAACATTTTGCTGTTGTAGTGCAACACGACGTTCTAATATTCACCTGTTATACTGCTTAATGTGTTAAAGTGTTTTGCTGTTTATTTATTTTCTCGTTTTACTGATACTTTATGGTCAGGGGATTTCACCCAGGTCATTACGGTGGTGGACTATTTTCCCAACGTGTTTAACATAAGGTTGGCCTAAATACTTTTACACCAAAATACCACATGACAAAAACTGACCTAATATTGGTACTACTACTGTTCTCCAACTGTGAGGAAAGCTAAACAAAACATTTTATACAACTGGAACGTAATACAACAATACATTTGGACTGTAAAGCAAACAAAAGAAAACCCACTAAACAGACAAGAGGGTTGCATCATAGAAGCGGCTCATTGGTTGCCGTTTCACTACCCATAAAGTTCTGAAAGCGGAACGAGGAAAAAGTGAGCGTTAGGCAACGACATCCTGAGAGTAACTGCTCCCACACTGAACCACTGATCTAAAACACAAACATCGCACTAACATACACACTGAATCTCTACTTAGAAAAAAGTAGCTTTACTTGTTATTGGCCCGGCACACTAAAAACAGCGACACAGCGTTTAGCACAAGCCCACATCAGACTGAATCGACTTTTTCATTCTTAACAAACTAAATGCACAAAACACGTAGAGTCGAGGGTTTCACACCAGTGACAAATGATGGTCCACTGAACCTTCTTATGAGTCTAACCGCTGTTTAGTTTGCCTCATGTAGTATTGTAATAGCTCCAGCATCGGTCGATTAGCTTCGAAAACCATGCGCTAGGAGTAGTTTGGGTAACAAAGACAATATCTCAAAAACTGTGTAACATACGAACGCGATATTGGCACATGCCTATTTCAGTCCTGTGACTGCATCGAACCAAGGGTCCGAGAAATGAAACCGCTAAGCAGGAGCCCTTCTGCACCCAAAACCACAGCGACAAGTGGTTTAAGATCAAAGATTTGCTCACAGAAGTGCAGAAGTCTTAGGCCACCATTAGATTTGTCGTTTCAGCAATGGCTTTATGACCCAAAAATTTCAAACTTGGATTTGTCACTCCATAATCCTCTTCTCCACTGATCTTCATTCCAATCTTTTAGCATATCTTAGGCTTTTCATCCTGTTCCTCCTCTGAAAGACTGGTTTCTTGGCTGCTACCCTTCCAAAAGGACCAATCCTCATCAAGTTGTATAAGGGTCATACATTAAATACTTGCTAGTGTTGCCTATAGAAGCTGTTTTTTCTGATTGTTTTTCAGTTTGAGTACTGCCTACAATTCCTGTATTTTTTATTTGTATTCTAACAAAGAGACTGACCAATACTCCCCGTGTTACAATGGCCTGACTTGCATTATTTTGACTTTATGATGGGAATCCAACCGCAGAATTTAACTTAATAAAATTCCCTTTCAAGCCATACACTGTACTCTTCCCACACTCACTCGGATGAGGAAGTGGGCAGTGCACGTGGCGACAGTGATGGCCGCTGGGAAATGTAGTGAGAAAAAGCTCACTATACATTATTCACTACATTACATGATATATTCAATGCTTTATTATAAAATAAGCCTTGTGTTAATGATTTTGCCCAACTGTAGTTTAATATAAATGTTTTAAAACTCCTGTTATGTTCATTTGCCAGGAACAGCAATGGTGTACCCTGTACCAATTTTACCCGGTGCATGTCTTATTATTTCATATTATATGCTGATTACACTCATTAAGGCAAGCAGAAGTTGTTTCATACTGAAGAAATACTGAACTATTTTTCCTAGATCTTCAAACTTTAAAACAGGTCAATTTGACCCATATCATCACAGGAAGGTAAAGCATTTAATGGGGTCATGTGGCGCCGGTTGCGGTCGTGCTTTAAGCATATCTAAGAAATGCTATGCTACGATACGTACAGTATATATTAAAGTCCTTGGTTCATTTGTCGGAAAGTATCCGGGGAGCACCTGTATATGGTCATTATACCATTGCTTAAAATAACCGTATATCTAATCTAATGGTGGCCTAAGACTTTTGCACAGTGCTGACCATGTCGATTGCAGTGCATATAGGAGGAGGAAGTGAAACTACCTCGCCTCAGTGTGGAAGTACAGCCTGCACATGGTCATGCTTGTGTGTGTATGTCAAACAAATCATGCGCGGCTAAGCCGAACGAAGGGAAGCGCTGATGAAGCAGACATCACCATGAGACCATGCGAAACAAACAAACCAAAAAATAAAGAAAGGAACAGAACGAGCCAGCCAGATGTCTGACAGCGGAAAATGCGCGGGAAAAGATAAAGGGGTGAAGCGGGTGACACAGAATGAGAAGAATGGTGTGGATCGAACACAGGAAAACCTGGACTGTGTCACTAGTGCAAATTGTAATACAATTAATATAAAGTGCTTTTTATAATACAATTTGCACCCCTTTATCTTTTCCCGCGCGACTTCCACTGTCAGACCTGTGGCTGGCTCGTTCTGCTTCTTTCTTTATTTTTTGGTTTATTTGTTTTGCACGGTCTCATGGGGATGTCTGCTTCCTCTGTCTCTTAAAGGGACGGTTCAACACACTTGAGAGGTTTCTGTAGCATAAGCCAGGTTTTTGCAGGAAACTTAATTGTAACGAATGTTATAATTATAGCACATACGTTCACTTCTTTCATACCTGCATCATTCAATTCAGGGTCTCAGGGAAGCCTGCAGCACAGGGCACAAGGCGGGTACCAAACCTAGACAGGGTGCCTATCCATGGCAGGGCACGTTCAAACAGACTCTCACTTGTCACATGAGCCGCAGCATGTGTATGGAATGTGGAGAACATGCAAACTCTACACAGGTGTGAGGTGACGGCATTAATCTCTGCACCGCTGTGCCACTTTATAACAAATGACCATTTGAATATCATATCAAATGGTAACACATGGAGCCATATCATTGGTCAGGTTCTATATTTCTACATTTAACTGCAATATTGGAGTCTGTTATAGTGGGAATTCGAAGAACAGGAATTTGGATAGCGAGGTTCGACTGTACCAAAGTTCAAACGTGCTGAAGCGTCGCTTCAACAGCTTGAATTGCAAACCAATTACAGAAAGACTGACGCGTTATGTACAATGGCGTGTGTGTGTGTGAGCGTGATTATTTGAGCGCTTTAACGACAGTCGAGTAGGCGATGTGGATCTCGCTGTCGCTCGGACACGTGGAGGCGAATTCCTCCCGAGCGTACGCTGCATCCAAATATCGCCATAGAGACAGGAGAGAGCGGGGGATTTCGAAATTCCGAAACTTCTGACACACCACCTGATGGAGAGAGAGAGAGAGAGAGAGAGAGAGGTATTACATTCACATGACACCCAAGCTATAACCGTAGGCTTCAGTAACTGCCTAAGCTCCACCTACAGACTGCCTGATGTACAGTACTGTGCAAATGTCTTAGGTCACCATTAGATTAGATATACTGTACAGTGGAAAAATTCAAACTTTGAACATGAGTACCATAAATAAAATGCTCAAATGGTGTGATCTTCCTACCGCGATGCAATGGACTACTTGCATGTACGTCCTTTTTCAAACGTACAGCTCGTACGTTTCCGGTCGCGTTGTTTACCATTCATTAGCGTTCTCAAAACTGTTTTTTGCTAGCACATATCAAAATGAGGGGCCACTGTAAGGTGTTTTAAGACAAAACAGTTCCAGAAGAAATATTCAGAGCACTGTTGTGCCCCCCTTTGCTCGGTGTCTGTGAAATTTATTGGAGGTTTAAGTTTCCACAGCTTCCCAGCCCAGAGTGACCGCAGGAGACTAATAAACATCTAACTAATAAACAATAGACTAATAAACAACTAATAAACAAACTAATAAACAACAAACAGTGGCTAATACACATCCATCGGGACCACTTTATCATTTCTCCACATATGGAGGTCTGTAGCAGACATTTCACACTAGACCACTTGGTTGAACCGAAAACACCAGAAGGTCAGAGAAGACTGGCAAAATGTGCAGTGCCTACTACGGCACTCAGACACCGTGGCGCAGGGAGAAACCGGCTGAACCTGCCTTCCTGGAAGATCCAGCAACAGATCTTACAATGGATCATGATTACTGTGCTGTCCCTGAGCCGTCATCTCTGGACATGTCCTGCGCGAAAAATGAAGATCTGTCCCGTGAAGTGGAAGAGCTGAGAGATCAGTAACAGGACCTACGAGTTTTGCACTAATAAATAGTTTTGCCCGCTCTGACGAGGATATTCAGTTTTACACCAGGTAACTTGTACATTAATACCCTGAATATTCCCGCTTCTGAATCTGCTGCTTCACGAAATCGTGTATTTTATCCAAAAAACAAAACAAAAAACAAGAGAAAAACCCCAGCTTTTGTGCGACCTCCCCACACACTTATAGATCTTATATGGAACTTGTATAAGCTCCATCGGGATGCAAATTTGACCCTTCAACAGCAAATACAGGAAGGGTTGCAGCCAACAAACCACTTTTTCGAAAGGGGAACAGGGTGAAAAGATATGCCAAGACATGCTAAAGCTCCCAAAGACTGGAATGAAGATCAGATAACATGTTTACATACGGTCATTATACCGTTGCTCAAACAACCAATCTAATGGTGGCCTAAGACTTTTGCATAGTACTGTATACGCATGCACATACCTACAATGCTAACAAGAAAATCCCAGCAGCATATTCGCATAAAAACAACAGAAATTTGCAACAAAACCATAGCATACAGTCTCATACAAAGGTTTAAGTACCACTTAAGTAAAGCTATATATTTTGTTTGAGATTGAAATGTAATATTACACAACTTCTGTAGGGAAAATAGCATAAAGCAATATTAAAGAATTCACTTAGCAGCAAAACACAGATTAACGTTTACATCTGGAACTTGTGCAAACTGCGCAAAATCAGTACCTGCTCTTTCCTGATACGGTACTAAACACTCTCAAAATGTGGTGTATGCAGACTGGAATGGGTTTATTTTCAGGTCAAGTGTCTGATTTGCTTTGACCGGCCACATAACTGCTCATAGCTTCCTTAGCAATGATAGGAACTCGGATCACCTTGACTATGTGAAGCTTGGGCAGCAGATTGCAATCGGCCAGTGTCAGTTCCTGTCCGTCCAAGAAGGGGCGGGACGAGGTGCTGACATCATCAGCGCTGTTTTCATCAATCTCGTCAGGTAGGGGAGAGCTCAGGTAATCATCCAGCTTCTTCAACGCCTTCAGCAGACCTTTCTCCAGGTCTAACAAACACAGGATTTATTACCAGCAAATACTAACAGTTTCTAATAAAGCTTTCTAATGATTATTAGTAGAACTAGTAATAATAGCCGTAGCAGTAGCACAAGCAGTATGGGAAGATGCTGTGGTAGTAGTGGTGGCCTAGTGGGTAAGGTACTGGTAAGGTACTGGTCTATGGACCAGAAGGTCCAGGGTTCAAATCCCACCTCTGCCAAGCTGCCACTGTTGGGTCCTTGAGCAAGGCCCTTAACCCACAATTGCTTGGATTGTAAGATTGTATCAACTGTAAGTCGCTCTGGATAAGGGCGTCTGCTAAATGCTGTAAATGTAGTAGCAGTAGGAACTATGGAAGCAATAGTCTTCGTGCCCCTTCTGATGAAATTCTGAAGGGTTCGGTAGTGTGAGTCTATTAGCAAACGGACAAGAAAACCATCCAATCAGATTTACGATCTTCACTATGGGGGCTGGACAAGCGTTGTCCACCCTTTCTCAGCATAGTGCAGAAGGTGCTACCTATTCATCATTCATAAATAAACGCCACTGCCTATGCGCATGCTAACTCTGCTTAGATAACGTCAATTGGCGACTTTCAAGGAATCAAAGTCTACCTTCAAAGTAATGGACCATTTTCTGGCAAAGGAGCAAAGGATGGAGTTTATCTTCAAATAAGCCTCACAGACTGGTGAGTTTTGTGTTCACCTCATGTTTGGCTGCCCAGGCGTACTGTATACATAGGAAATTTCATACTTTTGTCATTTGTAGTTCCATTTATGGGCTGTAGATCTGTATTTTGGAATCCATGCAGTAATTTAAAGCCTATGTTTATGTGCGAGTTCCTGGTGTGTGTGTGTAGCAAATGGCAAATGGCATTACTCACTGTCGTTCATGCCGGGGTTGGAATTCTTAATGTAGGCAGAGAATTTGGAGAAGACGTCCATCCCAGCAGTGTTTGACTCCGGGTTACGGGCAGCCAGCCGGGGATACCTGAAGTGTGTTTAGGTGGAAGGAGGACTGATGAAGGTTTAGAAAAATGATTGATAAAAAACTTGCACATGAAAATATATGAATTTATAACTAATAAAACAACTAGGTTTTATAATGTATCTGTCCATCCATTTATTCAGCCGTCTATAATCAATATATTTCAACCATCACCCATCAATCAATCCCTACTGATTGATTATCATTAGTATTGATTATCATTATTATAATCATTAGTATTAGTGGCAAATACAGTTAATGCATGTGCATGAAAAGACAATGAGAAAATGGTCTAAATGAAAGAGTGAATACTTGGGAGGGCAGAGATGCTCCTCGAGGAACTCCTCAATCTTGTTCGTGTCGGTCTTGACCTCTCTTTTATACAACAGGAACGGAGGTTGAGCTCCAGGAGCCAAGTCCTTTAGAATATCAGGCTTCCTACAGAGGGGAGAGGGTTGCAGGTGATGAGAAAGCAGACACAGTTATATCTCAGGCAGGTATGTGAATGATTACAGGTGTCATCTGATTAGACACTGGGTCTTGCCACAAGAGGGCGTAAATCTAATGGTGACCTAATACTTTTGCACAGTACTGTATATGATGTGTGAAGAGCATGTCTCTCTCTCACGCACACATACACACCTCTTCATATCAACGGTGGTCACGTTGAATGTCACTCCTTTTAGCCACAGCACCATGAAGAGTCTCTGGGAGAAAGGACAGTTCCCGATGCTCTGTCCATCACTGCCAGCCTACATGCACATACGCACAAACACAAATTATATATATATTATATACACATACAGACACACACATGCATACATATACATATATTTTATTATTTATTTATTCATTTATTTACACAGTGGTGCTTGAAAGTTTTTGAACCCTTTAGAATTTTCTATATTTCTGCATAAATAAGACCTAAAACATCATCAGATTTTCACACACAAGTCCTAAAAAGTAGATAAAGAGAAACCCAGTTAAACAAATGAGGACAAAAATATTTATACTTGGTCATTTATTTATTGAGGAAAATAACCCAATGTTACCATATCAGTGAGTGGCAAAAGTAGTGTGAGACCGTTGCTTTCAGTTTAGCTGTTGATCAGTCCTGCACACATTCCTCCTCCATACAGAACAGCTTCAGCTCTGGGATGGTTTGTGGGTTTCCTCACATTAACTGCTCACTTCAGGTCCTTCCACAAAACATTTTGATTGGATTAAGGTCTGGACTTTGACTTTTTGGCCATTCCCAAAACATTAACTGACATTTCCTTTAGAATTCTCTGATATCATTCAGAATCCATTGTTCCTCAATGATGGCAAAGCCGTCCTGGCCCAGATGCAACCAAAAAACAGGCCCAAACCATGATACTACTACCACCACCATGTTTCACAGATGAGATAAGGTTCTTATGCTGGAATGCAGTGTGTTCCTTTCTCCAAACATAACGCTTGTCTTTAAACTTAAAACTTCTATTTTGGTCTCATCTGGTCACAGACATTCTTCCAATAGCCTTCGGCTTTTATGTCCACATGATCTTTAGCAAACTGCAGACGAGCAGCAATTGTTCTTTTTGGAGAGCAGTGGCTTTCTCCTTGAAAACCCTGCCATGCACACCATGTTGTTCAGTGTTCTTCTGATGGTGGGACTCATGAACATTAACCAATGTGAGAGAGGCCTTCAGTTGCTTAGAAGTTACTCTGGGGTCCTTTGTGTCCTCGCCAACTATTGCACATCTTTGTTGGTCGACCACTCCTGGGGAGGGTAACAATGGTCCTGAATTTCCTCCATTTGTACACAATCTGTCTGTCTGTGGATTGGTGGAGTTCAAACTCTTTAGAGATAGTTTTCTAACCTTTTCCAGCCTGATGAGCGATGAGACAATCAACAACTCCTCAAAAATCTCCTTTGTTCGTCGTGCCATGATACACTTCCACAGACGTGTGTGTTGTGAAGAAGAGCAGACTTTGATAGATCCCTGTTCTTTAAATAAAACAGGGTGCCCACTCACACCTGGTTGTCATCCCATTGATTGAAAACACCTGACTCTAATTTCACCTTCAAATTAAAACTGCTAATCCTAGAGGTTCACATACTTTGTCACTCACTAATATGTAATATTGGTATCATTTTCCTCAATAAATAAATGACCAAGTATAATATTTTTGTCTCATTTGTTTAAACTGGGTTCTCTTATCTACTTTTAGGACTTGTGTCAAAACCTGATGATGTTTTAGTCATATTTATGCAGAAATACACACCAGTACACACACACACACACACACACACACACACACACACACACACACACACACACACACACACACACACACACACACACACACACAGTACCAGCCAATATTTTGGACACACCTTGAACTCATTCAATGTTTTTTCTTTATTTTTTATTATATTCTACATTTAATATTAATATTGAAGACATCAGAACTATGAAGGCCCACGTATGGAATTATGTAGTAAACAAAAAAAAAACATGTTAAACGAACTACAACCTGTTTTATACTTCAGATTTCTCAAAGTAGCCACCTTTTGCTTTGATGACAGCTTTGCACACTCTTATTCTCTCAAATCAGCTCTACAAGGTGAAAGGGTTGTTTCCGGGTTTCTACCTGGAAAGGGTTTCACTTAACAGATGGGAATTGTCAAGAGTTAACTTCAGCTGTCAGCTTTGTTGTGCAGAGGTACGACTGAAAAAGAATCTAAAGTATATATATATATTATATATAAACTTCATTTGGAAGGCCAGTGCATAAGCTAGGCAATGTGCACAGCTACCTTTTATTTCTTCATAAAAGGCACAAAGCTAGAAATAAACTTCAACCAAATAGTGAAACATAACCATCTTCAATCAAACATGACACATGATGAGAGTCCTGCTGCCTACAAGAGAGTTTCCAAAGACTTCACTCCAGAGATAATCTGTGAACTGTGTGGTGCATGACTGTCTGTCAGTTATAAATAGAAGAAATAGCCCCCTCAAAAAAGTAACAGAATGTGGTGGACTGTGGTCACGCAGTGGTTCTGGACTATGGACTAGTTTCCGGGTTTATGCCCCAGCACTGCCAGCCTGGCACTGTTGAGCCCTTGAGTAAGGCCCTTAACCCACAATTACTTGGAGTGTATATTGTAAGATTGCATCAGTTGTAAGTCACACTTGATATGAGCGTCAGCTAAATGACTAAATCGAAACGACTTGTGGCTCAGCCCCACCCCAAGCACCAGCATGAGTCGTTGTGCTTTCCTACAGAGCTATGGTTACACATGAATGTGGGTTACAGTTCTTTCTTGACTTCCCCTTGCTGTCATCCCATAGAATCACATTACTAAAGGGAAACTCCACCCTAAAACACACTGAATGCTTATTTTTAAATATACTCCATAGCCAACCATTTGTGGATGATAATAAGTACAGCTAAAAACAGGTATTTGAAGCTTTCTATTGGATTTTGGAACAAGACTGGAAGGCTGGGCACTGATGATCCACAATAAGCCCAGACTCACAAACTCAAAGAGGTCTGAAGGAGTCAGGGCTCTGTGCAAACCAGCCATTTCTCCATCAAACTTTGGAAAACCACTTTATTTTAAGGGAGCAAGGCAGACAGTTTATGGGCTGTGGTGACGTGATGGTAAAGGTGCTAGACTGTGGACTCTAAGCTATGGGATTCAAATCCCACCTCTTTCAAGCTACCACTGTTGGGTCCTTGAGCAAGATTCTTAATCCCAACTTGTTTGGATTTCAATACTGTATCAGTTTATCTGGATAAGATGACTATTCAATGTTGGCATGGATCCATTCCACTGATTAGTCCACTGACACAGCACATGAACATAGGATGTTGCAGTTAACTTAGACAACCTGCTCAGTATTTACTATTGTATGTCCATTGCTTATCCTGTTGCAGCGCTGCAGAATGACCCTTCCCATGACTGACCTCCCGTCCCTTAGACATGGCCAAATGTGCCTGTGTGTAGCACCAAACCTGGCCAGAAGGGATTTAAGCTCAGGTCCCCATTGTAGTTAGATAAATTTCCACAACACTGCCCGAATGCCATACCTAATGCTTTTGGAACACGTTAGTATTCATTCTATTTCAATTAATTCTATCTCTTTACATTCATTAATTGATTAACTTCCAATACCTTCTTAATTCAAGTCAGGCAACACAGAACCAGGCAAGAACCAGCCTTCACACATACACAAACTGGGACACTTTAGACAAGCCATTTGATCTAACGCATGTTTTTGGAATGTGGGAGGAAACCCACACAGTCATGGGGAGAACATACAAACCCCAGACTAACCACTGCCCCACTGCCCCGTCTGCATACAGAAAAACTGATTATCATGAAATTATAGACTGTATGTGGTAACATTTTATTCTCTTTTTAAATGAAAAGAAAAGTAGAAACTTAAATGCGACATATTTCTGTATATTTAAAAAAAACAGCTAAAGTCATGTATATAATCATATAAAGTAGGGACGCACCGATACTTCTTATTCCGATACGATAACGGATTTTAGCACATTATTGTGGCCGATCTTAAAAACCAATAATGTAACCTTTCTGCATTTAAAATATTTTTACATTATAATCCATATAAGAACTGCTCTTAAAAACTGGATCAGTAATTCATTTCAGCCATAACATAAAATTATAAGAGCAATAAAACAGTTAAATCAGACATGATGATTGCTGTAAACATAAGGTGCAGTTCAACCAAAGGAAAAATGGTTTCATTCCATTTTATTTTCTAACCTTTCTTTAAGTTTTTTTGGTATTGATTTGGTACCGGCAGCAACAAGAACTATTAAGTATATAAGAAAGCTTATGACTGAGAAGCTCCAAGAAAGAATAGAACTGCATACATAACTATACAGCCAGCAACTTCAGATATTTTGCTGGATTAATAATGGGCATAAGAAAAAACTAAGAAATATTCATATGTATATATATAATAAATATCGGCTAAAATTTGAATATCGGACCGATGTTGAAAACTGAAATAAGTCCATATATCGGCAAATAACATATCGGCTGCCGATATATCGTGCATCACTAATATAAATCAATGTGCTGCACACAGCTCTACAGTGAAATAAGAGTTTACCTATCTTAAATAATAAACAATAGAAAATCAATATGTGGTCAATGATGATAAACAAATCACTGTATGTCAATACCGGTGCACTACAGTATCTCATATAGCATTACTAAGCACGGTATATAATATGGGGTTTGGTCAGTGTCCAGATCACATAATGAGCACTTTCACAAATTTAATGCAGACTGGCAGAAGGAATGAGATCAGTCCAGAGGAAAAACCGTGGTTTATGCTTTTATGTGGTGAACCTCTGCTTCACATAAACCTTGAATGTAGTAACTCCGTGCTTGAGGTCTAACTTTTTTTTAACTCCAAGCTTGCTATGCACTGTGCTTAATTAAGCATTACACTGCCTTGTAACTTCACCACAAACAAATTATTTTGTACTTTGCATAATCTATATATATATATATATATATATATATATATATATATCTATATATGTATATATATATATATATCCATACATGCAAACTAATGACAGAGGTCTGCATTTGTACTGTGTAAATATTAGACAGATGTAATCTAATGATCGTGGTCTGGAATCTTAGGCGTCAGTATCATTGAGATGGTACACTGAGATTAAATTGTTTTCTGGATTCCGATGGTTAATGTGAACATTCGCTGAAACTGCTGAAGCATATCTGAATGATGTTCTACACTGCACTGCTGCCACTCGTTGGCTGATTAGATCGTTTAATGTATGAGTAGGCGTACAGGGTGTTCCTAATAAAGTGTTTGCTACAGTATGTTTATACACCGATCAGCAGAAACATTCAAACCAATCTGTAATGATGTTTAGGTACGTGTCATAGGTCAACGTCCATATGAATATCCTCACCCAAGGTTTCCCAGCACATTATTACCCAGAACATCATTTTCTCCACAGGCTTGCATTCTTCCTACAGTGTATCTTGTAATAACCTCCCCAGATAAAGTGTACAAATGTACCCAGCCGTCTATGTGATGGAAAAATGCAACTATTCAACTATTCTCTAAGGTCCAGTTCTGCCACTCGGGTGCCCATTGTAGGCGATGGACAGGGGTTAGTGCAGTGAGCACTCTGACCGGTCTGTGACTAGGCAGGCCCATACTCAGCAGGGGGCGCTGCACTGTGTATCGGGACACATTCGTCCCGTAACCAGCATTAAGCATTTCTGTAACATGTGCCATCGTAGCTCTTCTGTCCATTCGCTCCAGATGGGACAGGATCTGTTGCTGAGGCATAGGTAGCCTTGGGTGCTCCTGGTACACAGTTCGACACTCTTCGGACCGCTGTCGGTAGCTACTCACACTGCTGCCCGGGAGCAACCCACAAGTCTTGATGTTTAGGAGGTGTTCCGGTCAGATAATTTGGTCCTCATCAAAGTTGCTCAAGTCTTTATTCCTGAATGTACGTATTCCACATCCAACACGTCAACTACGAGAACCTACTGTTTGCTTACCATCTAATAGTCCTCATACCTTAACATTCACAGGTGTAATGAGGTGAGTTATTCATTATTCTGTGAGTGGTCATAATATTTTGGCTAATCTGTGTATATGCACAATATGGCCAAAAGTATGTAGACGCCACTTCTAATTAGTGATTTCTCTTATTTTAGCTACACTCACAATATGTAGCACACAGGCGAGTCTTCATACTGAACACTGGCAGAAGTAGTGCTTGGCGATACAACCTCAATTTAATATCACTGTTACTTGAACATTTTACCTTGATTACAGTTAACGAATGATTATTTTGTTTTGTGTTTTTTTCCCCATAGACAAGGTTTTTACTATAAATATGGTCGCTGAAATCTGTTCCACAAGCTTTGCGCCTGACTTCTTTTGTTTGATATCTTCTCTAAAGCCAAAATGTTTCCATATGAGGGACACTGAATTCTTCTTCGGTACAAGCTGCTCGGTGTTTGAGTTGTCCTCCACGTTGGTTCCCATATCGCTGACTGGACAGGGGTGGATATGACTACTCATGGGTAAGATGTTTTTAAGGGGATAGTACATAAACATGTCAGCTGAAATTAATTTTCGATTAATTGCCCACTCCTGGGCAGCAGAATGGGTTGTCCTGAACACCTAATTTAATCACACTGTGACACATTCATAGGTTTAAACCTCAACAGCAAATCAGTTCATCACCTTTCTGCTCTGCACTGCCCTCCCATAACAAAGACCATAAAGACACGGCAGGATGGAGAACTTGGCAGGCTTACACACAACCTTGACCCAGAGACCTCTGAGATAAATTGGAATGCCAAAAGACTTACTGTTCAACATCAGGGCCCGACCTCGCAGTCATGTTCCAAACAGTAGTGAAACCCATTTACAGGAAACCGAAGGTTTTTAAAGCAGCAACACGGTTACAAGCCCACATTGCATGCTCCTATAGCGAGAGCACTTTAGCTAAAAACAGCACTGAAACAAGACCAGAGCAGCTTTCAGGTCTCTTAGCGCTGGATCAACAGGTTTATGTGTCCGGAAATGAATCAAACTGAGGGCAGCGCTGAACAATACCTGCTTTCATGCTTGCGGGAAGAAACACACACACATGCACACATACACACTGTGTACACAATGACCTCTTTATGTAAACTACACTTCTCCCAGTTCAGAATATAGCCATCTTCTACTTAGCCCATCTACTCTCAGTTTAGGTGAACCACTTATTCCCATCACTCTCGATACAGACTGGTTTCAGCTATAATTTGTGAAGCTTACGTTTTGTATTATTCATGTGTGTGCAGTCACTGTGGCGAACAATGGGATTAACTGGTTTAATGAATAATACCTCAGCCTTTTACTTCAGCTAAGCTTCAGTTTAAGACCTAAGCATTTAGGTAAGTTCCCTTTTTGAACACACACTCACTCTTTTTTCTTACATCAACTTCACAGTCGATGAAAACTGGCCTCTGCATTTTACCTGCTGGACTAAATGTGTGATTCAAGGTCACTTGGGACGTTTGTTATGCTTGCACCGCTAAGTATTGTCAGGTAGTTTGTTTACACTACCTGATAAACAGTAAAAATGAACATACCATAAGGCCAATGGTAGTAATGGTACTTTAATTGTGCTTGTAAAATCAACTGTAGGACTTTATAGCTTTGAACAGAAGTCTAAAACGGTGTTCCAACCAGGGTCCCTGCAGTGGTGGGCTAGCATGTAGTCTCCTTTGATTTGGTATCCATTTTTTAATTTTCCTACATATTTTGGATTAACGCCGAATAAGCACAAAAACTAAGCACTGTGTTTGACCACGACGTGGTGTTTTTCAGTGAAGGAACAATCCCAGAACCTAGCGGACCGTGTGAAACGCTACAAATGAGGACAGAAGGTCTGAGTCAAGCAAAATAAAGTAGGTAGACGCAGGGTTTCGGGAGGTTAAATAGCTCAGTACAACATTATAACATGTATTAAACAAAATTGGCTTAATGCTATATTAGACGTAATGATTGTAGACTAAATGATGCTGTCTAACGCAAAGTAATGGCACCCCTGTTCACGTTTCTTAAATTAAAAGAAAGTAGAACCTCCACAGGAAATAAACTTGCTGGGAAAAAAAAAGGTTTGTCAAAAGTTTGAGCACCTTTAGGGAGGATCCCCTCCGGTTTAGGTGTGCATGTGGTATTAATAATTAACGATCATGTGTCACATAAAGTCATACTTAAGTTAAATTATTCAGGTTAAATCCTTTTCATTTACAGATAATAAACCGTGTCATCTGAACAGAGGTCCTCAAACGCAGTCTGTTTCTCTTTTTCTCTTCAAAGACTAAAAACCTACGCTGACTCACTAACAGGCTGATCCATAATTAGATGCATCTCTAATCTACATTTATTGCGATATAATAAGTAAAAATGATTATTTTCCTTCATCCCATTCTTACCTTCACAAACAGTTCAATCTCAGGCACTTCGTTGCTCATCTTTAATTCCCAAAGATCAGTTCCACTCCAAACAAGAATCGGAAAAGTTGTGAAAACGATATCAAAGATGCTTAAATTTCTGCCTCCAATCCGACCAGACTTCCGCTCTATAATACAGATCTGCTCTCTTTCTTCACAAAGCTGCTTCAAACAGGTCACACCCTCGACAAAATGCCACAAATCAGGAACAAGGTAAATAAAATATCCTCCAGGACGATTATCTGGACTGTTTAATAACAACTTGTACTGGATGTGTAACAGTTTCGCTACTGCACGCACCTAACTGTCTATTTCCCCTTACTGTTCACTTTAGAGAACGAGCCGATACGAAAGAATCGACTCTTCAGTTCTAGCCTTAAGAGTCGAGAGTCGGTTCCGAACATGTGGAGTCATTCCATAATTTCAGGCATAGAAATATGTATGTAATACTGAACGGTCATGTTTTAAATACGTTCTCCTGATCTGCATTTAGTATTCTAAACGTTAATACTATCATTAACACCCAACTCGACTCTTTTAATTCCCATACTTGATATGGCGAGTATCAGAGTCGGCTCCGTTAATCGAACAGATCTATTTTGAGCGCTCTTTTCTCGCGGTCGCTCGTTTCCTGGGTGACGGCGGCTCGCGCTCAATGTCCGAAACCACACCCTGTTCACTATGCAGGGCACTTTTGACTTCCAAGTCTAATTTAAAATAACCACCGCAGTGACGGAGTACCGCAATTTAGTTTAATTCTCATGAAGCCTAACTAATGCATAACATGTAGGGCACAAACTTTTCAAACGCCGTGTCACACCAAAAGAGGTCCGGGGGGAGGAAACGCAAGCGGAACCAGCTAAAGGGTGTGAGATGACATGTTAGAGTCGTTTCAGTGACGCGACTCATTTGAGTCGGTTTAGTTAAATGATTCGTTCACTAATTCGTCCAGTTTTATAATTCGATGAAATATACACACCATTCCCCAGCCATCTTGAGGAGTGTAAATAAAGCTAATAATAGGTATTGATAAACTGTGTTTAACACCCAGAATAGAACACTGTACTATTGCATGTACTGAAATGTACAAGTGAATGAATGAACAAGTGGAGAATTTAGTCATGACCAAAGTATCTGATGTTTCAAACAGAAACTGTATGAGAAAGGGGGGAATTTTGGCAAACACCAAAAGAATGGCTGGTTCAAACATTGACACACTGGACTAAAGAGATAATCTTATTCATGACTGAAAGATTTGTTGATACAAATCTTGACTCTAAACCAAGGGCCTGACCTAATTCACTAATAACAACTCTGATGTCACAGTGGTTAAAAGCATGTTGCTGGAGAACAGTTCCTGAGGGCCTGGGTTTGAATGTAAAGGTTTGCAATGAGTTGTAACATGAAGGTTGGAGCTGATTTTACCGAACCCAGAGATGAACTGGTGCCCTGTCCAGCGTGTTCCTCTGTCTGCGTCCAGTGAACTGATTCAAACTCATTGAAAAGAGAAGAGTGAATCTTGTTTATGACCAAATGATTTCAAACACTGACTCACTAAACAAAATTAATCTTTGTTCATGACAGAAAGATTTGCTGATTCAAATACTGACTAAATGAATAAGACAGGATTGTTTTTTTTTGTATTGACAGAAAGATTTAGTGATACAAATACTGACTCACTGAACCAAGGGAGCAGTAAACCGTTTTTAATGACCATATTATTCACTGATTCAAATAGAATAAGAGAGAAGTGAACAATGACTCTGAACTAGAGATAAATGCATTTCAGGCTTTTCTGAAAGATTCAATCGATTCATTCACTGACTCACTGAATGAGACAATAGCACATTTTGCTGATTTTCTGATTTAAGCACTGACACTGATTAAGAGAAAAGCAAATCTAAGTCATGAGTAAAAGATTCACTTATTCCTACACTGACTCTCTGAATGTGAGAGAAGTAAACTGCATCAGGACTGAAAATAACTGTTTGCTAATTCAACAGCGACCTGCTAAATGACAGAGAAAGGAATCTTATTCATGACAGAATGCTTCACTGATTTAAACAGTGACTCTCAATAAGTAAATTCTATCAGGACTGAAAGATTCACTGATTCAAACACT
Source organism: Ancistrus triradiatus (assembly GCA_025084515.1). NCBI lineage: Eukaryota > Metazoa > Chordata > Actinopteri > Siluriformes > Loricariidae > Ancistrus > Ancistrus triradiatus. Next base: position 193,791 of record JAJAGP010000545.1, on the reverse strand, counting down.
CACTCACTAACAGACAGAGGAATTAATCTTGCAAATGACAGAAAGATTTGCTGATTTAAATATTGCCTATTTAAATAAGTTGACTCAGTGGGACAGAAGTAAAGTGCACCATGACTAAACGATTACTGTTTCAGACACTGACTTACTGAATGAAAAGATGCAAATGTTTTCATGGCAGAAAGATTCACTGATGTGAAAAAATATGTTTCATTCAAAAAAAGGAGTTCATATAAATTAATATATTTTTAAATAAAGAGTTTGTTTTTACTCAGGTGGTCCAGTGGTCTTAAATACTAGCATACCAAATCAAGGAACCAAGTTCAAACCTCAGTTTTGCCTTCCAGCCTCATCAGGCATCCCATGCAGACACTACTACAGGGGAGGTCGGTTGGGGGTCCACTCAGTGGCCTCATAACAGCAACCCTACCCAGCCATGAAATGTTCTAGCTTCCCATCCAGGGCAAGCTTACGCCTGCACCCAGTTTTCTTCTGGGATAGATGGTCAGTAAATAGCAGGGTTAATACAAGAAAATAAATTGTTTGGTTGTTATTAGTATTTTGGTTTATTTAATGTCACATCAGCATCAATGACTATTCAAAATAGGTGCAAAGTTACATCAATAATAGTCAGACACATTCATACTGGGCCAACTTAGAGCAACCAAATAACCTAACGCATATCTTTGGAATGTGGGAGGATACCTGAGTACCTGCAGTAAACCCTTGTGGACACGGAGAGGACATTCAGACTCCACACAGGGTCCACAAACTCCAAACCAGCGATGTCTGGATGTCTGCTGCTTGCATAAATAAATAAATACACAAACAAATAAATATCTTGTCATCCAGAGATCCCTGGTTTGATTCCTGGTCTAGACACAACCTACCCATGTCTGTGTGGGCCTCCAGGGTTCTCCGGTTTCCTCCTACAATCTAAATGATTTAGGTCAGCTAAACACTAAATTATAATTTGCAGTGGAACCAGATGAAACTAAATACCAGTCAATGTTCCAATCTTCCTATTTATCTAGCATACATAAGTCTTAAAGTTTTGAAACTGTGCATAAGTCTTTAAAATGTGCAGACATATTTCATCTTTAAGTTTGAAATTTTGGAATATCTTCCAAACTTGTCATACGATCAGCAGTGTACACCATTTCATACGACTGTACATTTACTTGACAGTAACTAGACCATAATACCCAATAAACTTCTTGCTCAGTGTATTTACTGAATGAGCTGAGAGGGCTGTGTTAGCGCAGGGAGGAAAGGATACTATGTTAATTAGTTCGAGTGACATGTTGCAGACGATGGTGGTATAGATCATCGTGTCATCTGGCATCCACCCTGCTATTCAAACACCACGTTTAAGCCTGCACAGTGAACGCTGCATCCCTCTTTGTAAATACTGTATTGTACATTTATTACCTAGACACTGGTTATACTAAGGTTATGTACTCAATAATATACACTCAGATTAATCCTGATCATCAGTGCATTCTATCCCATTTTATCAAGGTTGTTCTTTAATATATCTGCATTTATTCAATACCAGAAAATTAATGAAATAATAGCAACTCGTGTCCTAATACCGTGACCCAAGACCCAGAACAGTTCCATTTTGATGAGTGAAAGGGAAGACATTTTGCAAGGATGACTTTTTGCCTTTTTAATATACAACACAGGAAGTAGTGTTGAATGGCAGTTGGGCAGTGGTGGCTCAGCAGTAAGGTACTGGACTGTAGCCCATAAGTCTGAGGAGTCCCGGTACTTTCACAGCTACCACTGTTGTACCATTGAGCAAGGTCCTTAACCCACAATTGTTTGAGTTGTACCTGTAACGCCATGTCCACTGTAAGTTGCTCTAGATAAGAACATCTGCTAAATGCTGTAAATATAAATGTAAATATATATAGGGACAGAAATACACTTACTGACAAAAAAACACTAAAAACAACAAAAAAAAACTCACCCAGACAGATTGCTGCAAAACTCTGTATGCATTTATGTCTCAGGCAGATATATAAATGATTAAAAGTTGGCACAAGAGGGTGTAAAAGTGCTTCCCTGCTGTCTACAAAAATGCTCTGAGAGGCTACCTTTGGGTAGTGTACCTCTTGATGAGAGGCCATTGACTGCTAGATATGCCTCTATGATGCAATCAAAGACTCAAAGAAGCCTGGACTGCTAAGGACTGGAACCATATCATCTTTAGCGACGAATCCAGGTTTTCTTCTAGATCCGATGATGGTCGGATTTGAGTATGGAGTCCTCATGGTCAGGTCAATCCTGCTTTTGCTGTGGAGCAACACACTGCCCCAACTGTTGGTGCGATGATCTGGGGAGCCATTGTTTATGACAGTCAGTCACCCCTAATACTGATATGAGGGACACTAATAGATCAGCAATATGTGCAGGACATCCTGCGGCCACATGTGTTGCCTTTCATTGCAGGTCTTCCAACTGGAATTATTCAGCAGGATAGCCCAAGGACAGCAAGGGTTTCCCAGTAACGTCTCTGCCAGACTGCAACAATTCCTTGGCCTGCCCGGTCAATAGATTAATTGACAATAGCACATTTCTGGGATCATCTGAGATGCCAGCTTTGGATCTACAGACCCAGCTGCAACATCTGTGGGCAAATGTGCCACAGAATACCATACAAAACCTGTTTGCCTCCAATGCTCAACCGTATCTCTCATCTTGTATTCAGTTTAGAGGCAGCTTAACAGGGTACTAGGGCCTCCTTTCAATTGTAAAGTTTCCCCCAATAAACTTATCCTTTTGCTCTAATATTTCGCTCTATATATTATCATCTTGATAATATATAGCTCTGCCGAATTATGTAGCACAGTGGTTCTCAAACTGTGGTACGAGTATCACTGGAGGTACTTGAAGGAGCAAGAGATGGTATGCCAGATGACCTTGGAAAATGTCCTTAGTAATTATTTAATAAACAAGGAATTATTTAATTATGAAACATTTTCAGGTGTAAAGTACATATGTTTCAGACTATTAATAATTTTGTTTTAAAAAAAAAACCAAATGGGCTACACAGATACCCTTAGTTCATTAAGTCTGCGTCCTGCTAACTGCTTCCAAAAATACGAATTTTACGAGACATTATCTGTAAGTCTTTTGCATTTTTCTGAAACAATGGTTAAAAATAAATGGCCAGAATAATTCTACTATTGTATCATGGCTGGTGATAGCAGATACCAGGAGCAATGAGTCGAAACTGGTAAATCAAACACACCTGTTGAATGCGTTGAAGATAAAGTTAATTCATTGCCCGCCCTTACATCAGCTGATGCTATTTTAAATACAGGCAGCACTGCAAGAGTGAGCAAGCTCTGAAAAAGCACTACGAGATAGTACGACACAATGGATTCACCTGTAGTGGGACAGAAGAAGAACCAAGATCACAATGAGTTGTGTGTTGTGAAATTCGCAGCAATAAGAGCACGAATCCAGCTCATCTAAGAAGACGTGAGCATTAAACATAAACATTTGAAGGATAAACCTGTAGATTCAGCTAAATATACCTACTGTGTACAAGTGTGTGTGCGGTGCTTGTGTTTCTCTGATGAGACTTATAGATGGTACTTGGAGGTTTTGCTTTGATAATGGGTGGTACTTGGTCTAAAAAGTTTGAGAACCACTGGGTTAGAGGTTCCAGCATCTCCCGGTGCAACTCCCTCTCGAACCAGAAGATGCCGCCAAAGCTCCACCCAAACAACTCGGGACAACCCCCCCTCCAACAACAACAACTCACACACATCAGAGAACATAGAGATGGTTTTTTAGGCTTTTCCCTAAAAGATCACTGCTGATCAAGCTTATATATTGGATTAATACTGTCCGCAATGAAATAAAAGTCAGAGGAGCTGTAATGAACACTGCACTTTTTTAAATTAGCATTTTCCATTCCGTCCAAGCTTTTTCTGATTTTGGGTTGTATATAGACTATATAAGTGTTCTACAGAGCTGTTGACGGCTATTTATAGCTGTTTTCTCCCTTCTTATTCATCCCATTTCCCATTCTTCCGTCTCAGCCCTATACTGGGACGTAACATGATGAAAGTGGAGTGAGGGAAACATAATAAAGATGGTACACGACGATTGTCAATAGATGGCGCCATTGAACAGAATTTCGATAGCCTGCTTAGTCTGCATTCAATAAAAAGCATCATTTGCGATTTTTGACCCCTGAAGCTCGTGCACACTCTGGCCACACTCAACCTCAGGTCAGTGTTTACTGCAAAACAAACGTGGAAAACAACAAGGAAGCAAGAACAAAAAGTTTTGTCCGTGTGGCTGGGCTGAGATGAGACGCAGAGTTTAACAGGGTGGGGTGAAACAGTGTTCCTACACTGTGTTTTCCAGAGTGTCTGCCAGAATGGCTTCTGAGGCTTTACTGTGGAAAAGTTTACAGAGAGACTTCAGTCAACAAAGTCCATTTCCCACCATTTGGGCACTTACTGTTTCTGCCTTTTTACCACTGGAAAGTATTTTTGGTCCTTATTTTTGTCTCAAAAGTTCCTTTAGCTCCTTGTGGCGAAGGAAGTTTATAACTTTCTGATTCTTCTCTTTGTTAGGTAAGATAACAAGCTGTCTGGAAGATGTTTAATCAGGTTTTGTCTCAGTTTTCCTGTGCTTGAAGATCTACAAACTCTTTGAAATCCAGTTTTACTACACGGTAAACTTTATATTGTAACTGAGCTTCTGGTGTTGGAGATTGTTTTAGATGGCGTGGGAACATCTGTCTCTCATCTCTCCTTCCTCCTCTGGTTGATTGTCCATAATGACATGTTCTAATATGTAACAGTCCAGACTTTATATCTCAAAAACAGTGAGTTGAGAGCCATGCGATATGCTGTACAGAAAAACCTTCTGTTCCATTCAGTAGATATGTATGTGCATGGATACTGTATATATATAGATTTTTTTTAAATTATTAAGTTATTAATGGGTTAATGGTCTCAATTTTATGTTTTTGTTTATGATATGTTGTAATGTTTGATACATTTCAGATTTCACTCTTTAAAAGGTACATTTGGTTCTCACATTGATATATAAACTCACTCGGATCACACTAGTTACCTCAGCATTTCTCTTATTTGATAGAACTGCTTCTTTAGACCCTATTGATGGCTAAGATGTTAACATGCCAGATTTATTATAGTCTTTTTATAGTCTTATAGTATTATTATAACCTTAATTATGTTTATTAAGATGATCTTCAGACTTTATTATGACTTTATCTAGACCAACTTGTATGTGAAGTGCTTTGTATTTTTTAGACTTTACCTCATGCTAGCACAAAAAGCTTATGGCCAAAGAACGTGAGGAGTCGATGTAGGTGAAATCAGCAATTACTTAGATGAGTGATGAAACCTTCAGTCTAGACGAACTGATTCACCTTTCTGGGATTTACTAACCTGGATTTACTTACCTGGGATTTAATTACCTGGACACATTGTCGTGAAAGATTCATACTGCAGCAGGATAATGGCCCAAAGCACAACTCAAAGCTTTGCAACATCTACATGAAGAAGATCAAGGAGTCCTGACTGTCACTGACTTTAATCACCAGATCTAACCCCCCAAACATTTACAGTTTTGACATGTTGTAGAACAGCACAGCTGACCCGAGGACCTCTGAAACTCTTAAGCACCCTGGAGAGGTAGAAACTCAAGAGCAGAAAGAACCAGTGCTTTATGCTGAACCCAACACAGAGTCTGTAATCTTGGACTTGAGCAGAACTCAACCCAATCCTCGCCTCACTGGTTTGTGGAGCTAAGCCACACTGGGTTCCATCCCAGTTCTCTCAGTGTCCAAAGATGCTGGCTCCCCATCAGGTTCCATCTGGGGTTAGGGCTATTATGCGTTTATGGGGTGAGTTCAGTTTATGCCTGTTCCTCATTTTCCACTTCACCAGGGGGGCTTCTGAGTTTCAGAGTTCCTCAGGTCATGGAGGCTGAGTCTGTTATGTGCAAACAGAGAAGGTGCCCAAATGCTACAGAAGCTTAAAAGCCTAAAAATCATAAATAAATATATATATATATCCATAAAGTTACCAAGAAAAAAACACTTCTTTATGACAGGCATCATAAAGACCACACATGCCCTTTCATAAATAATAAAAACAAGATAATTTGTATTTCATATTTATGCTGGTTGTATGATTACACCAGGGCTGGTTTGCTTGCTTGTTTTTAAAGCCAGAATCTCCACAGGCCCACCTCCCCATCCTCCCCCTTCACCAAACCCCCACGTGTGTGCATGTCTATCTGTTTTTATTTGCAGATGTGTCTGTCTGTATTTGTTTGGACATGTGCCTGTGGTTGTTTGTGGGAGCGTATCTGTGTCTGTGCATGTCGCGCCTGCATAGTATCACGCCTAATTACCAGGAGTGTTAACAGTTCTAAATAAGGGTGTGGCGCTATGTCATATATTGCCTCCATGGTTTGTGTTATTTTGATTTCGTTATATGACGCCGAGATTCTGGTTCCTGGTTGGATTTGAACAAAATATAGCAGATGTTACAAATCTGAAAAACAGTGGTGTGAAAAAGTATTTGCCCCCTTCCTGATTTCCTATTTTTTGTATGTTTATCACACTTAAGTGTTTCGGAACATCAAACCAATTGAAATATTAGTCAAAGACAACAAAAGTAAACACAAAATGCAGTTTTTAAATTAAGGTGTTTATTATTAAGGGAGAAAAAAATCTAAACCTACACGGCCCTGTGTGAAAAAGTGATTTCCCTCTAAACCTAATAACTGGTTGGGCCGCCCTTAGTAGCAACAACTGCAACCAAGCGTTTGTGTTAACTTGCAATGAGTCTTTTACAGCATTGTGGAGGAATTTTGGCCACTCATCTTTTCAGAATTGTTGTAATTCAGCCACATTGGAGAGTTTTTGAGCATGAACGGCCTTTTTAAGGTCATGCCACAGCATCTTAATAGGATTCAGGTCAGGACTTTGACTAGGCCACTCCAAAGTCTTCATTTTGTTTTTCTTCAGCCATTCACTTTCTGGTTGTTCAGCCATTGGACTTGCTGCTGTGTTTTGGATCATTGTCCTGCTGCAGAATCCAACTTAATTTCAGCTTGAGGTCACAAACAGATGGCCGGACATTCTCCTTCAGGATTTTTTGGTAGACAGCAGAATTCATAGTTCCATTTATCACAGCAAGTCTTCCAGGTCCTGAAGCAGCAAAACAGTCCCAGACCATCACACTACCACCACCATATTTTATTGTTGGTATAAAGTTCTTCTTCTGAAATGCTGTGTTACTTTTACGCCAGATGTAATGGGACACACACCTTCCAAACTTCCAAACAGTGTTCAACTTTTGTCTCGTCAGTCCACAGAATGTTTTCACAGAAGTCTTGGGGATCATCAAGATGTGTTCTGGTAAAATTGAGATGAGCTTTAATGTTCTTTTTGCTCAGCAGTTGTTTTCGTCTTGGAACTCTGCCATGCAGGCCATTTTTGCCCAGTCTCTTTCTTATGGTGGTGCATGAACACTGACCTTAACTGAGGCAAGTGAGGCCTGCAGTTTTTTGGATGTTGTTGTGGGGTCTTGGGGTAATTTTGGTTGGCCGGCCACTCCTGGGAAGGTTCACCACTGTTCCATGTCTTTGCCATTTGTGGATAATGGCTCTCACAGTGGTTTGTCCCAAAGCTTTAGAAATGGCTTTATAACCCTTTCCTGACTGATAGATCTCAATTACTTTCTTTCTCAATTGTTCCTGAATGTCTTTGGATCTCGGCATGATGTGTAGCTTTTAAGGATCTTTTGGTGTACTTCACTTTGTCAGGCAGGTCCTATTTAAGTGATGTCCTGGATTGAGAACAGGTGAGGCAATAATCAGGCCTGGGTGTGGCTAGAGACTCAGGTGTGATAAACCATAGTTATGTTATGTTTTAACAAGGGGGGCAATCACTTTGTCATGTAGGTTTGGATTTTTTTCTCCCTTAATAATAAACACCTTAATTTAAAAACTGCATTTTGTGTTTACTTTTGTTGTCTGTGACTAATATTTAAATTGGTTTGATGTTCTGAAACACTTAAGTGTGACAAACATGTAAAAAAATAGGAAATCAGGAAGGGGGCAAACACTTTTTCACACCTCTGTAATTACATAAGAGTCAATGAAAGCAGTTATCAGTTACCTTAGTTTTGTCTCTGGTCATACGAGACTCTTCTGAGGTACTGCTTTGTGCCGTGATGAATATTGCTTGGTGATTTTATGGCTGTACTGGAATGCTGTAACCTTACATAACATGTAGATTTTCCCCACACGCATGCTAGGACACACTCCTGATGTGTTCCAGCTACTCAGTGTACATTCGTCGGCATTTCCAAACATAAGCTTATTGAATTCAGCTCTGGTTCTCCTCTTGCTAAACTTTTTGCAGTTGGAAATCTGCTGATCCACACTTCTTTTCTTCCTGAAGCTACTCCACTCGCTGACTCATCTGATCTGTCCAGACCAGATGACATTCCTGCTATACACAGTGGTACCTCAGTTCTCATTGTTGATTCGTTCCACAAGGAACATAGAGTGATAAAAACAATGAGTACAGAGAGAAATTTTCCCAAAAAGAATACATAAATTGAATGAATCCATTCCAGGCCCCCAGAAAATCCACACTGTATGAAGCATTATATGCATTAATGGAGTTGCATCGTATTCTTAAACACTATATATACACAGACAAATAAAAAAACAATAATTAGATGAAATACAAGTGCTATCGTCTATTATAAATACATTAAGTGCTATCGTAGTTCTCATTATGTAAATAACCTTCTAATTCACTAACCTTCTTGGGACCCATGGTGACTCTTACACTAAGAATATATTAAATAGAACAAAAAAACATGATAAAGTTTACAGCAGATTTTAGTGGAGGTCTTCACTGAGCAAGAGCTGTTGTGAGACTGATGTGCTCCTATATTTCTCCTGGAAAGGGCATACAAGTTGGGTTTCTTCACTCATACACGTTCTAGCAGGTGTGCCGAGTGCCAAAGAAATGACGAGTGCTTGACGAGTGCATTGTAAAAATGTCTCAAGAACCAAACTCGAAGAGTGGCCGAGTGCCAAGGTATGACTGTAATCAGAATGAACTGTAACAACTACTTATTTCTATCCTCTTGTACCTCACCATGGTTCATTCTTGAGCTTTGAGCTTTGAGCCACTGGTCACCACCTTGGCTGGCTTTACAAGCAAACTTGCCTTACTGTCCTTGGCATATTTTGGTTGGTGCATACTTACCACAACGCACCAGTTGCAGTTCATCTAAGCCAAGAGCGCTTTGTGCTACCATAAACCTTTTCTGGTTCTGAGTTATTCTCTGCAATTCTTTATAAATAAAATATATTCCATTTGCCATCCTTACAGGGTCCTATATCTGCTTCCTTTGAAAACATCAGTGCTTAGCAAATTCAGTTCAATGTACTGTCGGCTGGACCCTGCACCTACCTCTCTGCTTAAGAATTTCTGTACCTATTTCACACTTCATTTACACGTTGCTAACCTCATGCACTATTCCTGTCGAACTCCAAACTACTGCCATCACTCCAATTTTGAAGAACTTGACCAGAAAGGTTTCCATGCAACTGCACTCCCACCTAGTCCTAAACTGCCATTATGAGCTTTTACAGGCTGGATTTTGTCCATTTGACATCACATTGGCAGCTCTTCTCTGGGCGCCTAATGGCAGCTCTAATTCTGGAGCTGAGAGCAATGCACAGAATCAGCAATGCGTATTTAATTGTGATTTTGTCTTTAACTGCTCTCAAAACGCACCATAAAAACAGAGTACAGATTGCTATGCATTACCAGAGCTATGGGACTTGATAACAAAACAGATCTTGTAGTTTTTAAGTCACATAAGCAACTAAATCTAAAAATATTCTACAGATAGTCCTTGTGTTAAAGATCAAAGCGGATGCTAAAACTTACCATAAGAGACAACACACTAGAAACTAATATAAGGGAGGTGTTGCACCTCGACTGTGGTGTTGCATTATAGGAGTGAAGTCTGTGGTGGCCTAGTGGTTAAGGTAGTTGTCTCTGGACTGCAGGGTTCAAATCCCACTTCTGCCTGGCTGCCGTTGTTGTCTGCTCTTCATAACGCATGTTTGTGGAGGTGTATCATGGCACGAACAAAGGAGATTTCTGAGGACCTCAGAGAAAGAGTTGTTGATGCTCATCAGGCTGGAAAAGGTTACAAAATCATCTCTAAAGAGTTTGGACTCCACCAAACCCTAGTCAGACAGATTGTGTACAAATGGAGGAAATTCAAGATCGTTGTTACCCTCCTCAGGAGTGGTTGACCAACAAAGATCACTCCAAGAGCAAGGTGTGTAATAGTTGGTGAGGTCACAAAGGAGCTCAGGGTAACTTCTAAGCAACTGAAGGCCTCTCTCACATTGGCTAATGTTAATGTTCATGAGTCCACCATCAGAAGAACACTGAACAACAATGGTGTGCATGGCAGGGTTGCAAGGAGAAAGCCAATGCTCTCCAAAAAGAACGTTGCTGCTCATCTGCAGTTTCACAAAGATCACATGGACAAGCCAGAAGGATTGGAAGAATAAAGTTAATGTTTTGGAATGGCCAAGTCCTGACCTTAATCCAATCGAAATATTGTGGAAGGACCTGAAGTGAGCAGCTAATGTGGGGGGGGGGGGGGGGGGTGTATACTGAAAGCAAAGGTTCACATACTTTTGCCACTCACTAATATGTAATATTGGATCATTTTCCTCAATAAATAAATGAACAAGTATAATATTTTTGGCTCATTTGTTTAACTGGGTTCTCTTTATCTACTTTTAGGACTTGTGTGAAAATCTGATTATGTTTTAGGTCATATTTATGCAGAAATATATAATATATAGAAAATATATAGAAAATTCTAAAGGGTTCACAAACTTTCAAGCACCACTGTATTGCAAGAAAAGATCTACTCATATGTAAAGTTTACATTTTTTCATAGTAAATTAATTAGGGGGCACAACCAAATATGATTTTTTTCTGTTCATCTAAGTAATTTGTCTTTCTGTCCATCTGTATATGTTTTTTGGAGCTTCTAAGTAAGGTACAGACCACATTATTTTTTGAGTGCCACACCCCAGGTCTGCTGAGTCTACCATAGTCTACCATAGTCTAGAATTGTTACCATTATTCCATTACCATTATTCAACAAATAGCGAGCCAGCCAGGAGGTAAAAGAATATAAAGGGCATGACCAGTTAACACAAAGAACACACAGAGTGAACGTGTTTGTAATGTATATTTGTTTTTATTTTGTGAAATTACAATAAAGTAAAAATGAAAAGGTGGAAATATAGCAGTACAGAATTGTGTTGAGTGTTTTGGCTTTCAAAAGTCCACTCATAGATGCTGAGTTATACATATTCAGATGGAAATAGGACATTATTATTAAGGGATTACAACCGTATTATAATATAATGGATTTTGTGCTGTGTCACATAGAGGTAGGGCTCCGTCTTCAGCAGTTTCATACTTCATTATTAAGACATAGCTGCCACCACAAATGGAGACAGTTTAGCTTTTTCCTTCCAGTTTTATGGATGTGGCTGTGTGTAAAACGCATTAGCTCTGTGCATAAATGTTGCTTACAAACAATTGTAGCATTATCGTTGTAGCACTGATAGACATCAAAGACAAAGTAGAGGTACAAACATTTCGTTCAAACAGTCACTGATGACAGTAATAACCTGAGTATAAATGAAGCTGGTTTCAAGGTGAGGCTTTTAATAAATGGACTGAGAAAAGATGTAAGCGAGGAAGGCTGCACTGAGAGCCGCACTGATGGAGAGTCGCATGTAAGGGCCAGCGGAATTTGTGTTGCATTTATCTGTGCTGCAGCAGCTCTGAGAGATGGTGTACGACGTGCCCAGGATGGTCCCGTTAAGCGTGGCGTTACATAGAGTTGACTCCATGCAGCCCATTGATGTGAAGCCAGAGAAGCCATTGATAGCTGAGAATGCTGCAGATGAAAATGAAGTTTAGCAACCGGCTTTCTCATTATTGCATCTTATTTTGAGATTACAAAAATGAGATCATGAGTAATCAGGTAATGGGAAACCTCTGGGTTAATCAGATTTCTACTAATAATCTCATATATGTGACAAACCTCAAACTTTCATTTTCAAATTATTTATTTTCTTAAGTGTATATATTCAGAGTATTCACAAAGTGTTCGACAGCTGTTTTGCTGGTTTTAATTCCGTGCTGTGTTTAATTCTGGGGTTGCCAGATCCAGTGAGCAAAAAATTCCTCTAAATTCAGTGGAAAAAGAGGAAAAATAAAGCAAAGTCTTTAGAATACACAGACCTGGCCACCCACATGCGATGTCTGAAAACACCGATTATAATCGGGTAACTGGTGTACATGCTACGAGTAATCTGATTACTGGAGAAAAATCCAGCTCTCTTTATGGGATTTCTTAATCTGATTTCTACATCGGAGTATGATCGGAGTATTCTGCACATAACTGCAGAAATCCCACTTTGATCAGATTATCAAGTGCATGTAAACGCTCTCATTGTTTTCAAGGTTTTGTTTTCTCCCCTTTCCTGCAAATGTAGTCCTGCCCAATTCCCCAGTTTTTCAACCTTCCCTGACTTGCATGACATCATCATACAATTTGTGGGAACTGACCACTTCTTTTCACAATCAGACTATAGTGAGAATAAGCACTACACTTCCAGGTTTTACCAGAGGCTTGAATGGTTGGTAAAAGCCCCTGTTGCAGTGGCAAGGATAGTCCCTCTTCCAGCCTACCCTCCCTCAGAAATTAACAGGTTTTTTTCTGTGCAGTATCCAACCAGGCCAGATAACAATGATTCGTTATACAGATACCAGGGTGTCATGTAGAACCCATGTAAGCATATAGGTTTGTGCTTACTCAGTGTTACACATGTGTGATAGGACTTACTGGCTGTTGAGGTGCTACACAAGGACGTGTTGGTTGAGCAATCAACGCTGCCGGAGAACACACAAAATCCGAACATGCTCACTGGGCACTTATTACAGGTCAGAGACTCCGCTAAAGAAAGAAAGAAAGAGATAGAGAAAGAACAATCTTGTTACATTGTTCTCATATTCATCCATATATCATTACTTTTACACACATCTATGTTTAAATATAATATTTATACAAGAGCTAATGATTTCCATTAAAGCCTGTCTAGCATTATTTATAGTATTATTATTTACATAACATAGATATCACCTCATGGTGTTGCTTTGTGGTCATTATCCGTGGTTTATTAATGCATCAAGGTTTAGATTTCGTTAATGTTAACTATTGCTAAGTGCAAGCTGATACAAATTATGATTGTTAAAGGAACTCGCACCAGCCACTTCATTAATTACACATGTTCAACTGCTCGTTACCACAAATATCTAATCAGCCAATCACCTGGCAGAGACTCTTTAGACATATAGACATGGTCAAGACGACCTGCTGAAGTTCAAACTGAAAGGTGATGTAAGTGACTTTGAACATGGCATGGTTGTTGGTCCTCAATAGATTTCAGAAACTGCTGAAACTGGGATTCACTCATAACCATCTCTAGGATGTACAGAGAATAATCAGAAAAAGAGAAATATCCAGTGAGGGCAGCTCTCTGGGCGAAAATGCCTTGTAAATGTCGAGGTATGCAAAAGAGGCACTTCCAACTTTGAAGCAGATGCGCTACAGCAGCAGAAGACCATGCCGGGTGCCCCTCCTGTCAGCTAAGGCTAGGCAACTGAGGCTAGAATTTGCACAGGCTCACCAGATTGGACAACAGAGGACTGGAAACACATTGTCTGGTCTGATGAGTCTCGCTCTGCTGTGACATTCGGATGGTAGGATCAAAATTTGCTGTAAAGAACCTGAGGGCATGGATCCATCCTGCTTTGTATCAGTAGTTCAGACTGGCGGTGGTGTGGGGGATATTTTTGGCACACTTTGGGCTCCTATAAAAACCGAGCAATGTTTAAACACCACAGCCTATCTGAGTATTGTTGCTGACCATGTGCATCCCTTTATGACCACAGTGTACCAGCTTCTGATTAAACGAATGCCATGTCACAAAACTCAAATCATCTCAAACTGGTTTCTTGAACATGACAGTGAGCTCACTGTACTGAAACGGCCTCCACAGTCACCAGATCTCAGTCCAATAGAGCACCTTTGGGATGTGGAGGAACGAGAGACTCCCAACAAGGATGTGCAGCTGACAAATCTGCAGCAACGTCTGTGAACGTCTTGAACAGTGACGTCTACAATGTGTGCATATGACAGTTCACTAATAGTAGGATTTATTCAACGACAATACATTGATATACTAAACATTTATCGACAAAGAAAAATACCCCAAATCCAAAGACACTACATCCAAAACTATCAGAAAGAAAAGAAAAACATAATATTTGTGTTGTTTTTCCAAGTTGCCTCTTATGAATCTGCTGTCTCATTTTCAGCCAGAGGAAATAATTAGAATTTTAATTATGGATTACTAATGACAGTGAACACGCTTTGACACTCAACTTGTAGACGTAGGACTAGAAACGTCTTCTTTTGTTAGGAAACTTCTTTTGTTTGCTGCAAAAACAATCTGATTTTCACTGGTCCCTTCTTAAATTACTGTGGAATTACAAACTATACCTACAGTGCCACAAAAAAGTGAATTATAGTAAGCAGATTGACTGTATTTAATGTGTATATCTTATATATATAAAATCTAAAATTCATACGGTATATGGGAGCTTTTTCATACACTTTATACAAACTGGGTGTTGCCTTCTTGCTACTACCTTCAGTTATGTAATCCTAGGTGTGCCCCAATACACCTGTTCTTCTTTTTCCTATAGGTGCACTTTTATAGCAACACACTTCTCTAACTCTCTCTTTTTTCCTTTGGACTTCTATGGTACCATTTATCATAGCACCACTTTATATATTAGTAAATATTATGTAAGATTATACATTATATACATTCATTGTTTGATGTATTACTTGATTTATTTCATTGATTTGACATGGTTTAAGTACAATTTGTAAAGCACGTTTAGTTTTAAACTGTGGTATTGTTATTGCAGTATTTTAGTTGGCCATTACTATGAAATAATGCTTGGTTTTCTTTACCACTAATGACGTAGATGAAAGCTAATGGATGGCTATATGATTTTAAATAATTTCACGCACTGTTTTTTGTCTGAATAACAATTGTGTAGCAGAGGCTCTCTGGTTCAAGGTGTTATTATAGTACCAAATTCTTGATTAAATATGAAGAAAACGATCGTACAGATAAAAGTAGAAAGAGACAAATAAAAAAAAACTGTAAAATGAAAGTTACAAAATATATTGCTGGAGATAAATGTTCTTTTTTAACTTTTAATAGTTACTGCTAGTCTACGTAACTATTAATGGTTCTCATTATGGCAGGATTTACATGTCATGTTTTAACCCTACATTTCTTAATCAGGGTTCTCCAAACAAAACAGGACTCAGGTCCAAGAGTGCACTGGGTGGGACGTAGGTCCATCACAGGGCTGGCTAGGGGTTGATTTTTTTGCCTGTTAATACTGTCTTATGTAATAGTTTGATCACCTCTGTTCATTTTCAAAATGGAAAAAGATGTTACCACTTAAGGAAACTAATTTTAACAACTTATTTCTGCCAGCTCTGATGAACTACAAGGCAAGTCTAAGAGTTTACCAAATAAATATGAGTAGATTATCTGGAAACCTGCAGCATTTTTAATTTTCATAAACATCTGCATAAGGCTATATATGTGTGAATCAATTCTGTCCTTGACTTACTAATAGTGAAGAGTCCGATGGCAGCGATAACGCAGAAAATCAATTTCTTCATCCTGATGGTCGTCCTATTGGCCAGTTAAGCTGAATTATGAGAGATGTGCCGTCTGAGGTCTTCCTCACAATGGACAGCTGGGTAGGACTGGGAGATTTATACTCAGAGGATGGCAGGTTGAGGGAGAATGTTTCACACCCCCGACACACACACACACCCACACACTATTGTTCTATCAATTTAGGGACTTTCCTTTAACATCACATGAATACTACACCTAGTCCTAATACTAACTCTTAGCCACTAAAGCAAATCTTTTGGCTTTTGTTTTTCTTTTTTTCCAAAATAAAGTGCAATTTTGATAATAATAATAATAATTTTTAATTAAAAACTATTTCCCTTATGTGAACCAGTAAAATGTCCCCATATTATAAAATATGTCAGATTTTTTAAAATCCTTGCAGGTACATTTGGTCCTCATAAGGATATATAAACTCGACTCAACCCCCACCCCCTCCAACACACACTTCTGTTATTAAATGTAAAGAATGCATCACAGAAATGTGGTTTTTCCAGCTTGGCTACACGTCTTGGCCATTCACCAGAAAACCTGACCCCTCCAAATATCTAGCTAACCACACCCATCATTTTCCACTGTTCTATGGATCAGCGTAGCATTACATAATAGAGATGGTTTTGAAAAGGAGATGAAGTGCGAGGTCTTGCCAGAGAACATGTTCCCAATCCTTATACAATAGATCAAATTAAAATATAATACAAACACTGGTCTGACACGGAGTTGTATTCATCCCACTGTTTTTATGTCATTACTAAGACCTTTCAGAATTAGTACGTGTGGAAGTGGGATGGTGTAACTGTTCATGCTGCCTCAACCTTACAAAAAAGTATTATCAGTCTTCCTATTTTACCCAATATAAAATGATACTGTATATGTGAATAGCTTAGGTAATACTGTACCCAGTCAACTACAACACAACTGTGGTACTGGCTTATGGTCTGTAAAAATCTGTTAAATTCAGCAGCAGCTACTCTCTGATTTCCTATGAGTAGTATTTACTTTCCTTACTCAGACCAAATCAGTAAAAACATAAAATATACCATAACCTTATGGTGCTGTACTTTTTGGACACCCTGTAAAATACAAACCAGGTACAAAATGTCAGTTACAGTGGGGCAAAAAAGTATTTAGTCAGTGGCCTAGCCAGTCTCCAGACCTCAGCCCCATAGAAAATTTGTGGAGGGAGTTGAAAGTCCGTGTTGCCCAGCAACAGCCCCAAAACATCACTGCTCTAGAGGAGATCTGCATGGAGGAATGGGCCAAAATACCAGCTACAGTGTGTGCCAACCTGGTGAAGACATTTGACCACTGTCATTGCCAGGTTATGTTTTATTGAGAATTGAGTTGAACTTTTGTTATTGACCAAATACTTATTTTCCGCCACGTATTACAGTCATTGACAAAAAATAAAGCACCCAGATAGAAATGTCGGATTGCTGCAAAACTCGTCATGCAATTCTGTCTCAGGCAGATACGTACTGTAAATGATTACAGGTGTGGTCTGATTAGACACTGAGTCTTGCCACAAGAGAGGATAAAAGTGCTTCCCATGCTGCCCTATAAAAAGGCTCTCAGAGGATAATTTTGGGTAGTGTACCTCTTGGTGAGAGATCGTTGACTGGCAGACATGCCTCTATGATGCACTCAAAGACATCTTTCTCAGTTGACAGACTTTGACAGATGGCACATTATTGGACTGAGTGAAGCAAGATGGTCATTTTCGACAAAATGTCTGGGCCATTCTGACCTAGCTGTTAGGAGGTTTTGGGAGCAGTGCTCTCATGAGGAAATGCACACACATGACAAACAGGTTCTGGATGGCCCAGATAGACCACCAGTAGAGAGGATCGTTTGATCTGCTGACAAGCATGGGCAGCTGCCACAGTTTCATTGCCCACCACTCCAGACACAGGTGGCACCTTCACTACACACTCCCGTCTCTGTCCGGACCATGTCCAGGTGCTTAGTAGAAGGACATTTGATGTCATGGCACTCACTACATGTCCTGCCATTGACAGACAGCCACTGTCACCTTTGTTTGCAGTTGTGTCGTGAATAAGAAACCTGGACTGCTATGGATGGAACAATACCATCCTTAGTGATGAATCCAGGTTCTGTTTGGATCCGACAACGGTCGGGTTCGAGTATGGAGGCTTTGTGATGAATGCTTCAATCCTGACTTTGGTGTGGAGCGACACACCGCCCCAACTGCTGGTATGATGATCTGGTAGTGATACGAGGGACACTAACAACTCAGCGAGATTTGCAGGACATCCTGCTGCCACATGTGATGATTTTCTTAATAAAATAAGTGCATATTAATGCAGGGAATGAATGTAAATGCCTATTTAACTCACATTCTCTGTTATATAATATTTTTTAGCTTGTTTATTACATGTAGTATTGTACGGTATCATATACTTTAGGTTTATATTCACAATTGTATTATATTCTTCATAATACTGCATTATATGTTGTTATTATTAGTCTACATTTTATAAATTCTTTGTTTTCTTTATTATATTCTCTATGTTGCTGTATCATATTCTGTAGTTTTATTTTCTCCATTGTATTATGTTCTTCATAGTACTGTATTATTTTCTTTTTATTGTATTCTCTCTTTTAATTATTCCATTTAGCTCCTGTGTACTTAAATTATTATTATAAATGTATTGTTTAGGTAATTGCAGAGTTGTAGAAACATGGTTATGCACACACCCTCAGTTGAATCACCTTGAACATTGTTAATTATGTTTAGACTTTTTTAAACATCAAGTAAACCTGTGCCTGTATGAACTGTGCTAAGAAATTGGTTAAACTTTTATTTTTTTCAAGTTTCCATTCAGAAGTAATGTTTCCCCTTGTGCTGTTTTTGAAATGTTGGTTGTCACAGCACTTCTGGATTATTTCAGACGTGTTCACTGTTTAATATGATGTTTTTACATATTGCTGTCTTGTCACGTTCTTTGAGTGCCAGATTTTAACTTGTCTTTGTTTTGCTCTCTTTAAGGGCGTTTACGTGCATATGACACGTTTGGCAGTATTCCAGTACAGATGGCAGATTGATAGGGCTTGCATAGTATGTTTTATTTAGCTGTCCTAAGTCCACACGTGTCTTATGATGCATCCTTGATAATATTGATGGAGCAAATCTTTATATCTGTACCAAGAACTTACCACACCCAACTGTGCAGCAACTAATCTTTGTATTTCAGGTCCCTTTTTGTGCTTCTTTCCCCTTCCAGAGCTTCTTATCACCACCTCAACTCTTTACTCCATACTACAGTGATGATCAGAAGAAACTCATTCTCCTCGACTGTAATCTCAGTCAGAATGCTGCTTCCTGTCTTGGGACTGTTATAGCCAGAGGTGGACGAAGTACACAACTTCACTGCTTAAGTCAAAGTACAGATGCTTTTGGTCAAATGTTACTTCGATACAAGTGAAAGTTGTACCATCAGATGTTCAGAACTCAAGTTAAAGTGCTGAAGTACTTGCTTTTAATAATACTCAAATATTGCAAGTAAATTCTTAGGCCATCGCATTGTTGTAATATTGCCACAACACTTATCATACTTAATACCCCTCATAATAAAGGACATGTAGATTGTACAAAATGAACTTACAAAAGTGAGTCATGTTATTTATGTATTTTATTGTATTTAAGACTCCTACCCAGTAGAGTTGCTGTAAATGCAGCTTGTTCAGGAACAATGAATCAATAAAAGAATCATCCAACCTGCGTTACCTACTAAGATCCACAACTGTAGCTTTATAACTACCCAACAATTCTACTACCAGACAAAAATGTAAAATGGCAAGATCAACATCAAAACATTCAATCAATTTGCTATCAGTGCCATACTGTCCATCTTACAGAGCTCTCTTATCGGTGATGTTTACAGCCTATGGTTTTCTCTAGTCTAAAGGTACAGACAACTTGTTTCATTTAATTTCATTTTCAACTCACCTCAGCTTTCAGCCGGAATGGACCGTGTACATACCTCAATAGGCGAGTTTTGTAGGCTGTCATAAGGTTCATTTTAGGCAAACAAGCAAACATTTCAAACAAAGTGAACCTTTAATCTGTTCAGAAACCTGAAACATGGTTGTGAGGTATGGCCATGGGTGAACGCACTGCGCCGAGGGGCCGTCTCGTTCTTCCATTCTTCCATCAACTGAACTGACGTTCAAATTCAAAAATACTTGCCGAGGAATCATGAACTTTGTGACCCTATTCTGAATAGGCCGTCTTTGTCAGTGTCACCTTTGAAAAAAACAGTCACGTTTTGGAAAAGAAAGAAATCATTTATTGACTTTCGTTTGTCTATTCGGTTTATTGAACGTTGCCATCAGCATCACTTGCCATTTCAGCGACACACAAAAGGTTACATCTATAAACAAGGTTACAGCAAGACTAGTCATACAGTACCAGTCAAAAGTTTGGACACACCTTCTTACCCAGTACTTTTCCTTATTTTTTAATGCTTTCTACATGGTAGATTAATATTGAAGACATCAAAACTATGAGGGAGCACATATGGAATCATGGAGCAAACAAAAAAGTGTTAAACAAACCAGAATAGGTTTTATACTTTAGATTCTGTGTTTCAACCGTACCTCTGCACAACAAAGCTGATGGTCGCCAACACATTAAGAAGGCGTGAAAGTCCTCAAGATAACTCTGGACAATGCCCACCTGTTAACCGAAACCATTTCCAGATGATGACATTAGCTGATTGAGAGAATGCCAAGAGTGTGCAAAGCTGTCATCAAATCAAAAGGTGGCTACATTGACAAATCTGAAGTAGTTGAACACTGTAGTTCGTTTAACACTTTTTAGTTTACTACATAACTCTGTACGTGGCCCTTCATTGTTCTGATGTCTTCAATATTAATATTAAATGTAAAAAATAATAAAAATAAAGAAAAAACATTGAATGAGTCCATGGTGTGTCCAAACTTTTGACTGGTACGGTATATATACACTCAAGTCAGTGTAGTATAATCAGTTAACCTAACACACATGTCTTTGTACTGTGGGAGGAATCCGGAGTACCTGGTGTGAACCCACACGGACACGACATGCAGACTCCACACAGAAGGGACCCAGG
Source organism: Ancistrus triradiatus (assembly GCA_025084515.1). Classification (NCBI taxonomy): domain Eukaryota; kingdom Metazoa; phylum Chordata; class Actinopteri; order Siluriformes; family Loricariidae; genus Ancistrus; species Ancistrus triradiatus. The sequence continues at coordinate 172,744 of JAJAGP010000545.1, read as the reverse complement.
CCACTCCACCCTGGGGCTGAAACCAGGACCTTCTTGCTGTGAGGTGGCAGTGCTAATGTGGGATTTAAATCCCACCTCTGCCAAACTGGATTGTAGTCCTGTATCACCTGTTATGTCCTTCTCACAGAACACGCTTTACCTGCAAGACCAGATCTTCATGTTTCTGTATGCTGGTGGAATGAGCTTCGGACACCAGAACAGAATGGCCCAGTGTGTCTTCTTTTTGCAGAAAGTCTGAAGATTCACCTCTGTAAACAATACCTAGGATAATGCCTCTTCTATCCCTTGCACTTGTGTTGTACCTTCTCTTTTGAAATATTTTTGTAAACTTATCCTCGAGCTCATATTATTTGTTGTGTCTGGCCTTACAGACAGTCTGAGAACTTCCTTATTAGTATATGTGTAGCACACGCTCCTAGTCTAACTGGTACTGAATACTTTTAGATCACTGAATACTTGCATCATGGCATCTTCAAGCATTTGCAGATTAATATTGAAGACATCGAAACTATGACGGAACACATATGGAATCATGTAGTAAACCAAGAAGTGTTAAGCAAACCAGAATAGGTTTTATACTTTAGACTCTGTGTTTCAATCAAACCTCTGCACAACAAAGCTGATGGTCTCAAACACATTAAGAAGGCATGAAAGTCCTCAAGATAACTCTGGACAATGCCCAGCTGTTAACTGAAACCCTTTCCAGGTGAATCCCTTAAAGCTGATTGAGAGAATTCCAAGAGTGTGCAAAGCTGCCATCAAAGCACAAGGTGGCTACTTTGAGAAATCTGAAGTATAAAACATATTGCAGTTCATTGAACACTTTTCTGTTTACCACATAATTCCATGCGTGGACCTTCATAGTTTTGATGTCTTCAATATAAATAAGAAACACCATTAAAAAGATAGTTTTACTGTACCATATATTTTACCGTTGTGCCTGTTTATGGCCTTTATGTACTGTATTTTTGTACCGAATTATTTGAGGACTGCAACAACACACACCAGTGCAGCATCGAGTTGGAAGTTTTTATTTGTTCCAATGATTACACACTCTTTACAGCAACATATAATGGTTTGAGAGTGACAGTTTAACATTACACAGCACCTGATCAGCCATCATCGGAAGAAATTCAGGACAAATGTTCTATATTATAGCATAAGTATTTTATAACATGCGCTCTGTGGCATGCCGACATGCTCCCAGTTCACCAAAATAATCCCTGTTTTAACTCGCTGTATTACAACTTGGCACTTTGGTATGACTAAACATCATATCAGGCAACGCAAAAGCACAAAAAACATAACAAAACGGGGAAAATCAGAATATACCATACATAAAAGAGAACAGGAAAACAATTCTCAACACAGAAAAGTTCAGATTGAGATTTGTGTCATCCAATGGCTCCCAAATGGCATGTAGTCATATATTTTTATTTTTAGAAAAGAAACAAAAAGAGGGTAAATGATAGCAAAACTGATGCCTTTGATTCTACACAAACAAGCAACAGTTTCATTTGACATAGTCAGCTAGAAACAGAACGGAATAAGGGACAACCCCAACAAATCCCCAGAAAGGATTAAATATTTCAAATATTACAATGAAATTAAAGAAAACATGGTGGCATATGGCTAAGCATATGTGTATATGTGTGTGTGTGTGTGTGTACAGGAATGCACAGACCCGATTTTAAAATCCGATTTTAATAGTGGAAATGCATGAGTGTATTTTTGTGTGCGTGAGCTCCTCACACCAGCATCTTCGTGAGGAAGAATGAGGCGAGCGAGGCGATGGCGAGTGTGAGTGTGTGTGTGCTGGCGAGTGGCACGGCGGCATTACACAGGTCTCCGCTGCAGCAGGTCTTTGTCATTTTGTAGATGGAGGTGGAGTTGGTTGGGAACGGAACATCGCTCGTGACATTGCACTGACCCACAGCTAGACAGCCACGCATCTGCACCTTAATCACACCCGCTGCCAAAAGAGAGAGAGATAGATGTGACTTATATATAGCTTAAAAAGTTTGAAAGTTTGTGAACCTTTAGAATTTTCTATATTTCTGCAAAAATATGACTTAAAGCATCATCAGATTTTCACACAAGTCGTAGTAAAGAGAGATAGTAAAGTAGATAAAGAGAACCCAGTTAAACTAATAAGACAAAAATATTATACTTGGTCATTTATTTATTGAGGAAAATGATCCAATATTACATATTAGTGAGTGGCAAAAGTATGTGAACCTCTAGGATTAGCAGTTAATTTGAAGGTGAATTAGAGTCAGGTGTTTTCAATCAATGGGATGACAATCAGGTGTGAGTGGGCACCCTGTTTTATTTAAAGAACAGGGATCTATCAAAGTCTGCTCTTCACAACACATTTGTGGAAGTGTATCATGGCACGAACAAAGGAGATTTCTGAAGACCACAGAAAAAGAGTTGTTGATGCTCATCAGGCTGGAAAAGGTTACAAAATCATCTCTAAAGAGTTTGGACTCCACCAATCCACAGTCAGACAGATTGTGTACAAATGGAGGAACTTCAAGACCACTGTTACCATCCCCAGGAGTGGTCGACCAACAAAGATCACTCCAAGAGCAAGGTGTGTAACAGCTGGCGAGGTCACAAAGGACCCCAGGGTAACCTCTAAGTAACTAAAGGCCTCTCTCACATTGGCTGATGTTAATGTTCATGAGTCCACCATCAGAAGAACACTGAACAACAAAGCTGTGCATGGCTGGGTTGCAAGGAGAAAGCCACTGCTCTCCAAAAAGAACATTGCTGCTCGTCTGCAGTTTGCTAATAATCACGTGGAGAAGCCAGAAGGCTATTGGAAGAATGTTTTGTAGATGGATGAGACCAAAAGAAAAGCGTTATGTTTGGAGAAAGGAAAACACTGCATTCCAGCATAAGAACCTTATCCCATCTGTGAAACATGGTGGTGGTTGTATCATGGTTTGGGCCTGTTTTGCTGCATCTGGATCAGGACGGCTTGCCATTATTGATGGAACAATGGATTCTGAATTATATCGGAGAATTCTAAAGGAAAATGTCAGGACATCTGTCCATGAACTGAATCTCAAGAGAAGGTGGAATGGCCAAGTAAAAGTCCTGACCTTAATCCAGTCGAAATCTTGTGGAAGGACCTGAAGTGAGCAGTTAATGTGAGGAAACCCACCAACATTCGAGAGCTGAAGCTGTTCTGTATGGAGGAATGGGCTAAAATTCCTATAAGCCGGTGTGCTAGGAGGTTGGGAATGGGTATCCTAATTCATCTCATTACAGAGAATGAGAGAGAGAGGGGGAACAATGTGAAATACCACATGTGACATTACCTGCTTTGCCATCTCCGCTGTAACAGACTTCTCCAGCTTGGCATGTGACTTTGGAGGTGATGCACAGACCAAAGAATCCTATTTCACAACTGTAGCACTGCAGAGCGTGGCCTGAGAGAGAGAGAGAGAGAGAGAGAGAGAGAGAGAGAGAGAGAGAGAGATCATTGTTGACTTAGATCAGCATTATATTAGCATTCATTACTTTTTAAGAGTGGACAGCTTTTGAAACCACTTTCATATAACATTACAACAAAAAATACAATTTTCCTCTAAAACCAAGTGAAATAAAATACAGATATAAATTAATTTACATTTCATTTACCAAAAAAGAGTTCCTAACAAGTCGAACACACACTGAACCTACTGTTATAATGTCTTTCATTCATTAAAATCTTACTTAAGACTTCTGTGCACCAATCAGCCAAAACATTAAAATGATACACATATTAGGCTCGAGAACATATGACACAGTAAGGGGACAGTCTGTTCTCATAGTTGACACCTTGGATGTGGCAAAAATGTTTAAACAGAACTTTAACCAGGCACAAACTGCTATGGCCAGGCGACTAGGTTGGAGGTTCTCCTAGACAGCAAGGAGTGTGGGGTGCTCCCGGTCAGCAGTGGTGAGTACCTACCGACAGTGATCTGAGGAGGGACAATCCACAAACTGACGAAAAAGGTGTTGGCACCCAAGGCCATTAAAGTCCCACAGTACTCACTAAACTGAAATGCTCGGTGAGTATATGTAGATCATTAATCCATTCCTTCTTTCATTTTCACAAGCCCTTAAATCCAATGATGGGTCACAAGAAATCACCCGTCAGCACAGGGCACAAGGTGGCAACCAACCCTAGACAGGGTGTCAAGTTAAAGATGCAAGCACATACAGTATACACACTCACTCAGAGACACTAACCTAACAATAACCTAAAATTAAAGAGGGATTTAGTTAGCAAAAAAGTAACAGTAATCACAAATGAATCCCACTGATTAACGCAATTATGTTTTATTTGATCCCATTATGTTTTATTTATTAATTAATATTGTATTTTGGGTAGTGGCTCAGTGGGTCGCACTGTCACCTCACGGCAAGAAGGTCCCGGGTTCGATCTCCAGTGAAGCGATCTACGTGTGGAGTTTGCAGGTCCTCCTAGTGTCCATGTGGGTTTACTCTGGGTACTCCAGTTTCCTCCCACAGTCCAAAGACATGCGTGTTAGCTTAACTGGAGTTTCTAAAGTGCCCATACTGTGTGAGTGTGTGTATTTGTGTGTGTGCCCCACAATGGATTGGCACCCAGGGTTGTTCCTGCCTTGTGCCCTGTGTCGCTGTCTAGGCACCGGCTTACTCGCGATCTTACCCAAGGATTAAGTGGAGAAGAAAATGAATGAATATTTTATTGTTAAGTAAATAAATAAAGTAGTTCATCTGTTAATTCTCTTTGGATCATTGTCACTATTTTTCAAAAGTAATCTTATTTTCAAACGTCATCTTCTTCAATGAGTGCTTTATCTAGCTGAGGTTGGTGGTGGCAGTCATGGAATAACCCTGTTATTACACGGAATCACACAAAATAACACCTAGCAGCAATTTTGAGCATCCGGTCCACCTACAGGCATATTTGAGGAATGTCAGAGGAGTACACAGAAGTACAAGTGGAGTACACAAAAAAACCCCATGTCAAACTACACACATAAAGGTAAGATAACACTGAACAAAGATAAGAACTGAAGGCTGGTTAACAGAAACATGGTCTGCAACTTGCTGTGCCAAGATGGAAAGGTTTCGGGTAACATTCCACAGACTGGTTTTTCCCAGCAGGTTTTGCTTCATTTTTTTCCCATTCATTTGAATCTTTCTGTTACCACTCACACACAAAAAAACGACGCATGCTCGCATGTACAAACACACAAACACACATGACACGTTCCATCTTGTTTCAAGATACTCCAGAAAACCAAAAGTCTAACACCAAAACCAGTTTTTTTATTTCAGCATTCTGTTGGCAGACTGCAAACATTTACTTTTCTGATAAATCATGAATGCTCGTGGCTTTCAAAGGCACTTGATATCACCCCTAGTCAAAAGACATGTGACTTGTGATATATAACCATAATCTGCCCAAACAATACGTGTTTTTGGTCAAGCACACTGATAGACGGATTGCCCCTGTGTTGAAGCACGGAATGACAACAATCCTCTTTTGACGTACCACTTCAAAACGTGGACAAATGTGACAAAATGTGTCAGTACTTTCAATGCAAACATTAATCAAAGGTTAAGCAAACCCTGTATTTGTCGACAGACCAGTTTATGTCTAACCTGAGTCATTCACCTGAGTAGTCTAGTGATGTGTCAGGCCCAGGCTCCACCCAGATGAGGGCTGAGACTCTGGAGCCTCTGACCAGACTGACACATCTGGAAGATACACACGAAGTACAAACAGACGAAATCTTTCAGTGCTAGGAAACTATTCATCTTTACTTAATGCATCAGGAGGCTGTACATTGTCAGGGAACTATATTTAACTTTCATGGTGCCAAGTAATGCAGAAAAAAGAGTGCAGCTTTGAAACACAACCGAAACCTCAGCTTGCCAGAAGGGGGACATGAACGAGAGAGGCTCTGGGGTAGAGCTCTGGTTTACAGGTGTATAGTTTCTTGTGACTGAAAGATTTCATTCCAGATGTATCAGTCTGACCAGAGATTCTCGCACCAGACTTATCCCTGTTTTAGATTAGTCAGGTAAAAAGTTAGGTCATGTGATCACACTTTTGCTTAAGGAAGCAGTTACACTAATATGCTGACAAATACAGGGTTTGCTTAACCTTTGCTTATTGTTTACACTGAAAGTACTGACACACTTTGTCATGTTTGCTTCAGAGTGTTACGTCAAAAGTGCGTCATGGTCAATGCGTTCTTAAATACAGGGATGATTCACGTTGCTCAGGTTCAGGTCACTCTCTGCGTTCTCAGCTAGAAAGATCATGTGACTCAGCTTTAATTAAACCATAGGGTGTTTCACCAGTTAAGTCCAGTGTAAGGTAATGTCTAAAATCAGCCTGTTACTAAGCACATAATGAGGTGTAAGAGGTGAAATCACAGTTTATGTCAGCTGCAGGACTGAAATTATCCATCCTCCACTTTAGAATTAGTCATTATGGCCACAGATGGGATCTTGTGTTAGTGGGTCACTTTCTTATTCATTGTCGGATTGGATTTATGTTTTCTTATTAGGGGTTTGTGGGTCATATTATATTCACTATTTAATGATTATGTGATTATACCTACAAGTGGTGTTTAAAATGTATGATATTTTTATTATTGGGCCCTTAAAGAGGACTCGGTTATAGTTAAAGTTACAGTAGTGCTTGAAAGTTTGTGAACCCTACAAGTCCTAAAAGTAGATCCCAGTTAAACACAAAAATAGACAAAAAATATTATACTTGGTAATTTTACTTATTGAGGAAAAATTATTCAATATTACATATTAGTGAGTGGCAAAAGTATGTGAACCTTTGCTTTCAATATCTGGTGTGACCCCCCTGTGCAGCAATAACTGCAGCTAAACGTTTCCTGTAGCTGTTGATCAGTCCTGCACACCGGCTTGGAGGAATTTTAAGCCCATTCCTCCGAACAGAAACAGCTTCAGCTCTGGGATGTTGGTGGGTTTCCTCACATTAGCTGCTCGCTTCAGGGTCCTTCCAGGTCAGGACTTCGACTTGGCCATTCCAAAACATGAACGTTATTCTTCTTTAACCATTCTTTGGTAGAACGACTTGTGTGCTTAGGGTCGTTGTCTTGCTGCATGACCCACCTTCTCTTGAGATTCAGTTCATGGACAGATGTCCTGATATTTTCCTTTACAATTCTCTGATGTAATTTAGAATTCATTGTTCCATCAATGATGGCAAGCCGTCCTGGCCAGATGCAGCAAAACAGGCCCAAACAATGATACTACCAACACCACCATGGTTCCACAGATAATGTTCTTATGCTGGAATGCAGTGTTTTGCAATGCAAACATAACGCTTTTCTTTTAAACAAAAAAGTTCTCTATTTTGGTCTAATCTGTCCACAGAACATTCTTCCAATAGCCTTCTGGCTGTCCACGTGATCTTTAGCAAACTGCAGACGTGCAGCAATGTTCTTTATGGAGAGCAGTGGCTTTCTCCTTGCAACCCTGCCATGCACACCATTGTTGTTCAGTATTCTTCTGATGGTGGACTCATGAACATTACCATTAGCCAATGTGAGAGAGGCCTTCAGTTGCTTAGAAGTTACCCTGGGGTACTTTGTGACCTGTTGGTCCAACCACTCCTGGGGAGGGTAAACAAAGGTCTTGAATTTCCTCCATTTGTACACAATCTGTCTGACTGTGGATTGGTGGAGTCCAAACTCTTTAGAGATGGTTTTGGTAACCTTTTCCAGCCTGATGTGCATCAACAAATCTTATCTGAGCTCCTCAGAAATCTCTTTTGTTCATGCCATGATACACTTCCACAAACGTGTTGTGAAGAGCAGACTTTGATAGATCCCTGTTCTTTAAATAAAACAGGGTGCTCACACCTGATTGGTATCCCACTGATTGAAAACACCTGACTCTAATTTCACCTTCAAATTAACTGCTAATCCTAGAGGTTCACATACTTTTGCCACTCACTAAGATGTAATATTGGATCATTTTCCTCAGTAAATAAATGACTAAGTATAATATTTTTGTCTCGTTTGTTTAACTGGGTTTCTCTTTATCTACTTTTAGGACTTGTGTGTGAAAATCTGATGATGTTTTAGGTCATATTTATGCAAGAAATATCGAAAATTCTAAAGGGTTCACAAACTTTCAAGCACAACTGTATACAGTAAACTGTCTTATGAAGCAATTTATAGTTAGGTACTAAGGTCCTAAAAGCCTGATCCCTGTGAGCTCCTGTTACATGTATTAGGGCCCTAGTGGGTCGTTATATGTAATGTTTGAGGCAGTAGTATGCTCTATTGAATTCACTTACAGGGCTCCAAAATGCAATATCATACTCACTTATTAGGGCCATATAAGGGTGGACTGTATTTGCCTATTAGGGACCTATGATGGCAGATTACATTCATGTATTAGGGTCACTGTATGTTCATTTAATAAGGCTGTGTTGTACTTACTTTTAAAGACCCATATCGGCATATAAGCATTATGCTCACTTAATAGCTACTACCCCATGTTATGTTTAGTAATTAGGCCCCATTTACATTTACAGCATTTAGCAGACACCCTTATCCAGAGCGACTTACAACTGATACAGTCTTACAATCCAAGCAATTGTGGGTTAAGGGCCTTGCTCAAGGACCCAACAGTGGCAGCTTGGCAGAGGTGGGATTTAACCCCTGGACCTTTTGGTCCATAGTCCAGTACCTTAACCGCTAGGCTACCACAGTCCCCTTTCAAAGCTTGAAAACAAAGTTTTTGTGATATTTATTGAGTTGTATTCAAATTGCTCATTTCCAATATTCACATTAAGCAGACACCATTATCCAAAGCGACTTACAACTGATACAGTCTTACAATAAAAGCAACTGTGGTTTATGGGCATTGCACAAGGACCAAACGTGGCAGCATGGCAAAGATAGGAGTTTAATCCTCAACCTTCTTGTCCTTATTCTAGTACTTTAACCGTTGGCCACCACAGTGTCCCCGTTCTGGAATGAGGTACATTTGGACACCAGAGTTCACCCGTATCTATAAAACATTATATTACCACAAGATTTTTTTTCCTTCTTTAGGTTCGCACTGAAGCTCTGTGTTTAATGTCTCAGGCAATAATCTCAGGCAATCTATTTTACCCCAATACATGCACAAATCTTACTTCTTCAAATGCAGAGATCTGTAATAAATGAGTGTGATTTCTGAACTGTGTGAGAAAGACCAGAGGAGGGATCTTATTAGTGATGAGCCACAGAGCAGCCATAAAATGTGCGTGATCTCTTAGGCAGAAGTATTGATCACATGACCAACTACTTTGGAGATGATTTAGCTTTATCTAAATCCTGTAACCTCAGTGTTTCGTTGCATAAGTTCCCACAGATAGCTCTAACTAGTCTAGTATGAAGTCTGATATAAGCTCATTACTAAGCCAAGACAGCTGAGCGGGTGGAGCATCTTGCTCATCGATGCAGCAATATTCATTATTACAAATCGTGCAGATTACAGATTTCTGACACCACACACAATTTCACACAGTTTCTTTCCTCCCCATGTGTTTCACAAAATCCCACATACTGCTCGAGCTAGTCTTAGATCAAGTCCAAAAGCAGCTCATTATAATAGCCTTAATGAGGTGACTCAGGTGTGTAGGTGGTCAATTTACAGTTCTTCTTCTGCAGAACTGGTATTATCCATCCCTCACTTTGAAGATTCTCTGAAACTGTCCGCTGTGTTATATACATGTATTTTCGTATCGGTTCTTCCATTCAATCTGCATGAACAAAGGTGGATCAAGACCACACCCCATGGCATTTTCTACATACCCAGGGCTTGTCAACACATTTTCTCCACCTCTTAGAGTTCAGCAGTTAAATGTTAGGACTCAAGTTCACTGGTCAGGTTGAGCTTCTTGTCTAACGATAGAGCAATACGGAACAGAGAAATAATTTTTTTTAGCCCATATGTACTCCAGGGCTTACTCTTTTTGGTTGCTTTAATCAGTCACCAAAACTGAGTTGCAGTCTCTTTACGGTTCATCACAAGCAAACAAATGTAACTTTAGAAATGTCATGCCCTGTGTTTCTGAAAGTCAGGAAACTAGAACATTCTGTTTAGAGAATTAGGACTGTTATGACAGCACGCCTGTTTCTGAAAAACGCCCTGAATAACACATGACTAATGACTCACTGGGGAGTAAGGTGACCTTGCTCACCTGCCCAACCTACAAGGGTGGTTTTGCGCAAACAAAAAGGTACGGATTATAATGCTCAGAAGTATGCAGATTGCTGAAACAAACACTGGTCAAGCGGGCGCACAAGGGCTTTATTTGTCAAATAAAGAATTGTACTTTGTGCTGTGCCGACAGAGAAACCATATCAACCTCCCAACTTAAAATATGTACTTAAGACCCTGTTTGAATGGAGCCAGGGATATTTGAGTTAGGCATGGGTGGATCTGTTAAACAATTACCTAAACTCACCTTAGAATGGCTACCGACTTAAATAATGTGCCTTTATGTTGTGCTCACCTTCATGAGTTATCATATTCACACTTTAAAATTGATCCTGCTTCTGGTTGTCTGAGAAATCTTGGAGTAGAATAGGCTGTTAAATATCTATTTATTAGGTTCCTGAAAGGCATTTAATAGGAACATATTTTAGTCACTATGCCATGCCATATTTACTTTTAGAAGTATAGTAGTCTGTCTTATATTCTCTTATCAGGGAATTAGCAGTCTGTACTATATTAATGTATTATGGTCCTAGGAGTGTGTGCTATATACTCTTATAAGGGCCATATTGTGTCATATTCAGTCATAAGGATCCAGTAATCTGATTTGTATTGTTTTATTAGGGTCATGGGAGACTGTATTATGCAGTATTTAGGTATTAGGCCCAAAGTAGTCTGCATTTAATCACTCTAGTGGGCTCTATTAGAACTGTAGTATACCATATTGTATTTAGCTTTAAGGACATGGTACCCTGTATTATATTCAGTTATTAGGATCCTATTGGCTTGTATTACAATTAATTATTAGGGTGCAAGTACCCCATATTATATTCACGTATTAGATTGATATTGGCCCATATTGTTTTAGATTATGAGGGTTATATTGGCTCAAGTAATATTCAGTTATTAAGGTTATACTGGCTCATATGATATTCAGTTATTAGGGTCCTAGCATGTCATATTACATTCACTTCTAAGTCCTGTATTATATTGAATTTCTAGACCCTTAGTAGGTCTTAGTATTCACATGTTAGGGTCCTATAAGCCTATATCATATTAATTTATTAATACTCTAATAGCCTTTCTTATCTGCACTAACTAGAGTTCTAGGAGGTATTTATATTCATGTGTTAGGGTGCTAGCAGCGTTTTGTCATTTATTAGTTAGATACTAGAAAGCCAAATAAAGCAAGTTATCAAGCGACTGAAGGGAAGAGTCGGGTGCAAAAACGTATTCACACAGACGTGAGTTAAGTGTGTACGTTAAGTGTGTAATGGTGAGATATGATGAGGTGCCAGTTCACAGACAGCATTAAGGTGAATTAAGCAACGCTGGAATTAAGAATGAGTTAATCACATAGCTCCAGTGAGAGAGGATGCTGAGTCTGATGAACGAAGGCAAGATGTGACTTAGCATCCTGGACTAACTGCATGACTAAGCGTTTACAGCCGTAGACGTAAGACCCATTGTGGCAACCTATAGAGCTTTAGAAACTCCTGGCTCTACTAAGGTGACACTAGTAAGCCCATATAAGCCTTTAAAAATACCATAAGTGTCTATCAAATTAATAATTACAGTGCTAGTTCTCGTTGCTGCAATGAGTCAACTCTTGAGTTAAGAGGCTTGGGCAATAGAGCCACCGTTTAAACCTGTTCAACCACATTAGTGAGGGCTTTGTGAGATGATGTGAGAATGAAACTGAGCTGGGACACAATGTGCTCCCAGTGAGACGTGTCTGGGCAACTTCACACTTCAGGGATCAGGGTTTTACAGTGATGCAGTGGAAGCCTCACACAAAACTGACATGCTGCACTTTAGTGCTGCTTGCTGGAAAACGTTCAGCGCTGCTGTCATCTGCTGGATGTGTGGTGTGATTTCAAGGTGCTACTCAGATGCACAGTGATTTTATTTATACAGTGCGTTCAAATCAAAGTAATCTAAATGTAAAGGGCATATAGAATTTTAACACTGACATTTGTTTAACCAGACAATTTTTCACGGACAGTTGAGCTAACCCACTTCAACCACTAGGTGTCAGTGTTGAAAGGCTGAACGTCCCTGGAATATAGCGGAAATGCCTGCCCAATGCTCACTCGGATTATACAGCTACACGCTGTAGCAATATCTAACCCACAAACAAGAATTTCGTTGTGCAAGGTCATACCAGGAAAGTGTGCTTAAGAAAATCCAGTCTCGTTTTGACAGTTGTTCTACCTAGAATGTTAAACATTTACACTTTCAGAGCCCACAATGACTTTGTCAACAGAGAACATTGTTATCAGGCTACTTTGAATCTACCGTGAATGAATTTATCATTACTGCTACATGCAGACACAGCCTGCAATCCACAGGTATATGATTTTTGCCTCTGTGCATTCTGTATATCTCTTTCCATCTTCCAACAAAACATTCACAACTTTAGACATAGCAACTTCAAATGACTTGTAATGACATGTAGACTGGTACAGGTCAGGTGGAGATGTTGTGCTGGCTTGTCTGTGCACATAAGGAGGCTGGCTTAGCTCTTCCAAGCGGATCTGTCAATTAATGCATTAGCATTCTTACCTCTGATTTAAGACCTAGTGCTGCTTTAAAGTGTGTAAACCCTTTGAATGTTCTATTTTTACATAAATCTGATCTAAAACATCATCAGATTTTCATACAAGCCCTAAGAGTAGATAAAAGGAACCCAGTTAAACAGACAAGACAACATATTAAACTTGGTCACTAATTTGTTTAGGAGAATGATCAAAAATATGTGAAACTTTGCATTTAATATCTTGTAATACCCTCCTTGTGCAGCAATAACTGGAACTAAATGTTTCTAGTAACTGTTCAGTAGCCCTTCCTCTGTACAGATCATCTTCAACTCTGGGATGTTGGTGGGTTTCCTCACATTAGCTGCTCGCTTCAGGTCCTTCCACAACATTTCCATTGGATTAAGGTCAGGACTTTGACTTGGCCATTCCAAAACATTAACTTTATTCTTCTTTAACCATTCTTTGGTGGAACGACTTGTGTGCTTAGGGTCGTTGTCTTGCTGCATGACCCACCTTCTCTTGAGATTCAGTTCATGGACAGATGTCCTGACATTTTCCTTTAGAATTCTCTGATATCATTTAGAATTCATTGTTCCATCAATGATGGCAAGCCGTCCTGCCCAGATGCAGCAAAACATGCCCAAACCATGATACTACCACCACCATGTTTCACAGATGAGATAGGGTTCTTATACTGGAATGCAGTGTTTTTCTTTCTCCAGACATAAAGCTTCTCATCTAAATCAAAAAGGTTTTATTTTGGTCCCAGCCCGATGAGGTCTTCAGAAATCTCATTTGTTCATGCCATGATAAACTTAAATACATGACCACACATGCTTTGAAGATAAGACTTAAATAGATGCCCATTTTTTCAAATGCAACAGCGTGTCCACTTGCACTCGATTGTCTTCCCATTGACTGAAAACATCCCTACACTAATTTTATCTTCAAATTAACTGAAAATCTGAGAGATTCACATAATTTTGACACTCACAGATATGTAATATTGGATCATTTCCCTCAATAAATAAATAACCATGTATAATATTTTGTCTCATTTGGTAACCGGGTTCTTTTTATCCACTTTTATGACAAAAAATCTGATGTTGTTTTAGGTCACAGTTATGTTCACAGACTTACAAGTTTGGGTTCTTTGTCAATTGTCCACTTACACTAGTCATCAAAATATCAGAAGGTCTAATCTCTCTCTTCCTGACTGCTATACTCGTAAAAATAAACAAAGAAAAAAAACTCCGAGCTTTTTCTTGCTTATGCATTTCACGCGGACTGCTTCCAATAAGCGCGTGGTTTGCATGTATAAATTTAACGTTGTACTACACAATATAGCCACTAGATGTCAGCGCTGAACACCTAGAAAAATAAACATACAAGCGTCCTGATCCTACATGCACAAAATAGGACGAAATAACTAATGTGTCCAGTATTCGTGATGTTCTTCATTTCCTTCACTTGTTTGAATCTTATATATAATTAAGCTTAAACAAAAAAGTACGCATACAAATGCTGACTCATAGCCTCCAGCTCGGTTCCTATTTACTCTGGTTTGTGCAGTTCATTTGTATTTCGGAACAGCTTGTGTGTAACATTTTTTCCATAACTGAAGCAGGATATTTTAAAACTGACTGAGTGATGATACGCCACATGCTCGCGCTCTCTCTCTCTCTCTCGCCTACTTTGGATTTACATTTCGCGAATAAGACAAACTACTTCAGACAGAACGAGTACAGTCATGCAAAAGCTGTAATTTGAGGATTTCGTGTGCGTTTCATGCTCATGCCTCACTTACTGGCCTGAGCTTATTCAAAACCATACTGCAGCTGGATTTCTGCAAATCTGGGTAAAAGTATTACCTTTTATGTAGAAGAGCACAAAGAAGCTCATATTTGTCTCTTATCTGGTCTAATGCATCTCATATTATGTCTACTTGGCCATATTTGGGTAATATATCGTCTACTTTGACCCAATCAATATTATATGTAGTCAAGTTAGTTAAAGTATCCCATTATTAGTTGATTTGGTCTCATACTGCATCGGTTAAGTCCAGTGTGCCTTAAATTTGGTCAATCAGATCTACTGCATGCCTTACCTCGTGTTATGCGTCTCATCTATGGACGTTCTACGGTCTTACGTGGTCCATCAGACCTACTTAGTCTCAGATTACCATTTTGGTGTAATGTGATTCATAATTGATCCACCTCAAACTGGATGTATCTGGTCTATTTAGTGTAATTAGTCTTAGATATGGTCTGTGTATGAGTTTTAACTCATAACTATGCGTTATATAGATAAAAAAGTCTCATAGTTGGCCAATATTTCTGTAATCCATTCTATGACTGCTAGTTAATATATCTTATATTTGGTCTATTTGGTATCATCTTTGGTGTAATGAGGCTCTTGTTTGCTCATTTTGTTTGTAATTCCTCTCTGTTGACATAATGGGTGACATCTGTTTGTTAATAGATCTCTTTTGTAGTCTAACATGCCTGAATTGTGGTCTACACTACAACATGTGACTTGCAGTCGGTCTATTATGGTCTAGTCTGTATCATACAGATTCTAATCTGTTCATATGTGGTCTTAAGTGTCTCATGTATGGGCTGACGTTTGGCCTATTGAGTCTCTGGTTGTGTATGATGCTTTACATAATGTGTCAAAATAGGTTTAACTGGTGACACAATTGATCTGTGGGTCATATAGCTCTCAATGTTTTTGTTCATTGTGTTTCAGTCTAAACAGTGCCATATTTGAACAAATATATCTCATGTTTTGTTCCTTTGTTCTGTTGTGTTTAAATGTGGTCAGATGTATCTCACATTTGCTTTAGTTGGTCTAACTGGCAACATTTGTATTAAATGCTCTGACTGCATGCAAGTCCTCTCATATGTGGTCTTTGGGGCAGCATCATTGGCTCAGTGGTAAGAGTCAGCTGCTGGGAACAGAAGTGCCTGAGGTCCTGGGTGTGTTTATGTAACACTGTGTACATTATGCTTTGCTTTTTGTTGACATCGGGCTGTTTGGTCAAATAGGGCTTATTTTAGTCAAATGTATTTCAATTTTGGTCACAACTACATCATGTCTGGACTAATATGTCTGGTAGTTGGTTGATTTTGGTGTTATCTCCCTCACATTTGATCTCATCTTATATAATACGTCTTATATTTGACATTGGTCTGTTGGTATAATAGTTCTTGTTTATGTGTCTCATACTTTAAGGTTTGTAAAGCTTAGGTCAAATTCGAATACTTAACTGAATTCATAATCTGTTTGTAAAACCATAGATTAGATCTGATGAGTCATATGTTTGTGTATTTGTGGGTAAACGTTTTCTGCAGAATTTCGTATCATTACATGAAAACAGGTCTTACTGGCTTGACACTTAAGAAGCAGCGGTTAATGTTAAAAAGTTTAATAGTGGAGCACTGACGTATACTATTACTTCGCAGAACAGGGAGAGTCCGCTTATCTTTCGACACATAGCTAATGACTGAATCAGAATTGTTTTCTGCTATCCAGGCCACAAACTGTGCGACACCCACACACGAGTAACGGAAAGAGGGCATTTGTGTAGGCTATTAAAGAACAGGGCATGCAGAGGGTGTTGTTTGGCTTATTATAGTTGGTCAGTAGAATAGGCATTATGGTGAATAACAGAAAATGGCATGACTGGCATGACGTTTAAAATGACTTCTCAGACAAATTGTGAGGCGTAACCCTAATTGAGGATCCTCCCTCTTTGTTATTTATTCATAATCTCCTTTTAAGGCATTCTGTCATAGCTCTCTAATCTGTTTTATAACAGAAAACGTTAAAAAAATGGAATGCCAGATGATTAATATGTAGGACACTAAGATTTAAAAGACTTATGCAATACTACTGTTTACACCATACATTTTAAGTGCATAATGAAATAAAAAAAACTGTCAATAAATATGAAATAAGAATGGGTAAGTATGGTTTAGAGTTAAAGCAGCTACTTTAAAAAAACAAAACAAAAAACAAATCTTTACTATTACTATTGATAAAACTTAATTCCATGAGTGTAAAGCAACAAACGTAATGCACGCAGATGGTAAACTTTTGTTGCTGTTGTTGTTTTTTAAGCCAGTTTTTATATAAGGAGTTGTTCGGTAATATTTAAAAGTAAATAAACAAAATATAACGCACAATAAATGCAAACACTATACATCTATGCATCTTTTCAAAGACATTTGACACTATAGATAAAAATTGCGCCTTTTAAACAGCATTAAAGTATAATAAAAGTTTAGGACATACTACATATAGTTAATTCAACAATAATTAACTCTGTTTAATGGCATGGTGTATAACGTATAACACATAATATAAATCATATTTTAAACTTCTATTATAGTGTAAGTTAAGAAACAAAATACAAACACCACATAAAGCAGGTGTTTTAGTATTTACTTACCGAGTGCGAAGCACATAGTCACCGCAAAGATGCCCAGAAGGATTTTGTTCATGTTTGTAGCTGTAAAGAGTTTTTTTCCACTAGGTTGGAGTTTTTCTCAGGTGTAAACACCGTTTATGTCCAGCAGACTAAGCGCAATGACCAGAGATCCGCTAGAATTTATAGACAGACCCGCCCTGGTCTGAGCGGCTCTGCCCCGTTATGTCAAGCGCACGGTACCAAAAGGCGCTGTCCGTAATCACTCCAATGCTCACTGCACATGCGCACTACGCAAGAATAAGGAGTCAGCTCCTCCACAGCATATCTAGTGCACTAGATGGTCCCTAAGGCGTCAGTTTGAGATTAGTCCTTCATTTTAAAGTAGAATCGGTTCGGAAGTTATTGACATATATAAGTCACATTTATCTATCTATCTATTAGGTTCTTCTGTGTATACATTATTATCTTATATCTTTCTCACTTCCCAGGGTGTACATTAACAACCACACCCAACTTTTTTGGGGACTTTAGTGACTGCATACTAAATTATATGGTCATAAAACGAATAGCATATTCGCTAGCTAAACTTCGACTTTAATGCCTTTAAGTCAAGATGAACTAAGCAGATAGCAAGAATTATCTACTAATTCTTTTAGTAGATTAAACACTAATCCACTCAATGTTCTTTGCACACACACATGTATCCTAGTGCACCACGTCTCACTAAGGAGCTATTGGGGATGTATCCATATGAAAGCTAGCTAATTCAAATCTGATTACTTAAAGCGTTATTCTAATGTTAGAAACGATGTAAAAAACGATTTTATCGACAGTATAAGTAATGCAGTGAGATAAGGCACTAAATCCACTTAGACTGGCTATCAAATAGCTCTCTCATCAGAACATACGCACTATAGGTATCTTATGAAGTTACGTTTTCTGCACCCTAGGTAGTGCACTACTTTTTTTTATCGAGAGTTGATTGGAAGTGACCTGTAACTTTCAGAAAGATCTAGCTAGCAAGGTAGCTATGCTAAAAACAGTAAACAACGTTGTCATGACAACCAACGCTGAAAATAATGTTATTGTTACCTAGCTAAATGCTGTGTTCCAATTGATTTAGTAAAATGTACTAAACAAGCAAACACACACACACACACACACATACATATACATATATATATATATATATATATATATATATATATATATATATATATATATATATATATATAAATAAATGACCAAGGATAATATTTTCATGTCATTTGTTTTACTGGGTTATCTTTATCTATTTTTAGGGCTTGTGTGAAAATCTGATGATGTTTTAGGTCATATTTATGCAGAAATATAGAAAATTCTAAAGGGTTCACAAACTTTCCAGCACCACTGTACCATAACCATTAAAAAGATCCATTACATCACAACCACAATCCAGTCCCATATGTATTGCCCAATCAGCTCCATTACATCACAAACATAACTCCTCCCAATTCCATATTAACCTCAAATGGAAAGGGTCGTTTTGTGACTTTCTTATAAAAAACCAACAGAGCGAAAAGTGTGTATTATTGTTCCTGAGGTTACAGTTAGGTGTAGCATTAAGAAGCTAGAGTAATCATTTTCAATGGAAAGTCCCCAACACATATGTTTAATATGTTTACCAAGAATTTTGTGTATGTGTGCATCTGCCCTGCAATGGACTGGCACCCTGTCCAAGTTTAACGCCTTGTGCCCAGTGGTGCTTGATACACCCTGGCCCCCCTTGACGTCGAAGTGAATAAGCAGGTACCAACAAGGACTGAATGAATGACTGGTCTCCAGTTCATGAGAATAAAAGAAAAGCCTGTTTTGTTTAGGGTTAATGTATGAAGTATGTAAGGAGGTTTATAATGCATGCAGACTGACCTACATGGATAGTCAATGAGGTAGAACTGGTTTTAAAAACAACAGGTGACGTTGGAACCAAATCAATAGCAAACACAAACTGGAGTCTCATCAAAGCAAATCGAGTGAATGTTTACAAAGTTTAAAAAAGGGCTGTGCACCAGCTGGAGCTGGACACATGACCATTAGAATCTCAATGGGATATATCGAATTTACACTATTCCAAAACAATGTTTAAATTAGTCATTCATTTTTGGCACTTAGCAGACACGCTTATCCAGAGTGCCTTACAATGTACGCTAAGCAGTTTTTGAACAAGGGGTGTAAACAGAGAACAACGTGACTAGATAGGCAGAGCCAGTTTTTTTAAATGCTGTTTTTGGTACAGTGTCCTTGAGTAAAACGAAAAGGCACAAATAATAACCTCTATTAATATTACAAGATTAAATTAAGTTTTGTTTGCATGTGTAGTCAAATGTACAAGCAACAGTTTAAAAACCCATAATAAAGCAAGGTTCGGATGTACGAAGGATAACATTAAGTGCTCTTTCCATTAAAAAGAAAATTTCCAGTACAGCATTTGTTACAGTCTAAACTAATACAGGCCAAGTTACAAGTTAACCCTTACAACAACTAGTGTACATTGTTAAAACCAGAGTTACAGGAACTGAGTCTAGACATCAAATAAGCATCCAGAGATGACAGAGTGCAAAGAGAAACTCTCACAAAAACATAAGCAAGAAGACTTGAAAGAGGTTCAAACTGAGAGCCCATCTTCCTCTAGGTAAGGCCAGACAACAGGATTAAATTCTTACGAGTTGTTCACTATGTAGTGCACAGAATTTCAAATGTGGGTTCAGTTTGGACAAGCTGCAAGGCTTTAACCAACCCTAAACATGCGCGCACACAGACACATTCCCACTCACTCACACTAGGAAACTTTTGAAACGTCAAATCTTGAATGTGGGAGAAAAAACTCCACAAGCAGGGCCAGACTGAGAATCAAACCCAGGTCTCTGGAACTCAGATAACAGTGCTAACCACTGAACACAATGCAATTCAAATGGTTCTTGTTTGTGTTTATATTATATTAGTGTAGTTACATTCATCTCCAGTATCATCTTCAGTATCTGCAACTTTCCTTGGTTACTCATGGGGGGGGGGGGGGGGGTACCGAGGAACAAAGGAAAAAGGTTGGGAACTACTGACCTAAGTAGCAACCTAGTAGACCTAATCCACTAGAGTGACCTGTTTTAGGAGCAGGGATGAAACCATCAGATACACAGTAAGAACATACCCAAATCCACGGACTGTAGAGCTGTGTAACACCAGCAATATCTGCTTTACCACTGTGAGGTACACAGAAATAATGTTTACCAAATTTGTGTCACCAAAAATTAACACCAGAATACCAAGATGCATCCCAAATGAGATACTAGGACAATATGGAGGTAAAAAAAAAGGTACTCATGGAATATCCGATTACCATCCAGGTGGGGTTTTGGGGCAACATTTATCACCATTTTAACAAACTGCATGGTCAAGGAGATGGTTTTGTAACCTTTTCCAGCTTTCTGAGCATCAACAACTCTTTTTCTGAGGTTCTCAGAAATCTCTTTTGTTCATGCCATGACACACTTTCACAAACATGTGTTGTGAAGAGCAGACTTTGATAGATCCCTGTCCTTTAAATAAAACAGGGTGCCCCCTCACACCTGATTGTCATCCCATTGGTTGAAAACACCTGACTCTAATTTCACCTTCAAATTAACTGCTAATCCTAGAGGTTGACATAGTTTTGCCAGTCACTAATATGTAATATTGGATCGTTTTCCTCAATAAATAAATGACCAAGTATAATATTTTCGTTTCATTTGTTTAACTGGGTTCTCTTTATCTACTTTTAGGACTTGTGTGAAAATCTGATGATGTTTATGTCATATTTATGCAGAAATATAGAAAATTTTAAAGGGTACACAAACTTTCAAGCACCACTGTACCATAACCAAAATCTCTTATAATACCATTAAAAAGATCCATTACATCACAACCACAATCCAGTCCCATATGTATTACCCAATCAGCTCCATTACATCACAAACAAAACTCCTCCCAATTCCATATTAACCTCACATGGAAAGGGTCCTTTTGTGACTTTCTTTTGAAAAACAACAGAGCCAAAAATGTGTATTATTGTTCCTGAGGTTATAGGTAGGTGTAGCATTAAGAAGCTAGAGTAATCATTTTCAGTGGAAAGTCACTGATTGCATCAAGTTTAATGCCTTGTGCCCAGTGGTGCTTGATAGACCCTGGCCCCCCTTGACGTCGAATTGAATAAGCAGGTACCAACAAGGAATGAATGAATGACTGGTCTCCAGTTCATGAGAATAAAAGAAAAGCCTGTTTTGTTTAGGGTTAATGTATTAAGTATGTAAGGAGGTTTATAATGCATGCAGACTGACCTACATGGATAGTCAATGAGGTGGAACTGGTTTTAAAGACAACAGGTGACGTTGGAACCAAATCAATAGCAAACACAAACTGGAGTCTCATCAAAGCAAATCGAGTGAATGTTTACAAAGTTTAAAAAAGGGCTGTGCATCAGCTGGAGCTGGACACATGACCATTAGAATCTCAATGGGATATATCGAATTTACACTATTCCAAAACAATGTTTAAATTAGTCATTCATTTTTGGCACTTAGCAGACACGCTTATCCAGAGTGACTTACAATTACACTAAGCAGTTTTTGAACAAGGAGTGTAGACAAGAGACCAACAGTGTGTAACGGCGTGAGCCGGAGGGGAAGCAGGAGACGAACGCAGGTTCAAAAGTAAAGGGGTGATTTATTGGCAAACAGAAAACAAACACAGCGAACTGAACAGGCGAGGACTGAAAACGGGTGGATAACAGAAACAAGGAAGTGAACTAAACGTGACAAACCTGTGGAAGGTGAGGAACGCGGACGAACTTGGAGGAGAACGGACGGAGTGCGTAGGAACGCGAGACGAGGGACGGTGTGTAGGGGCACGACCGGTGGAGTAAGTGTTAGTGACATAACATCAATAATCTGCCGTGACAGTGAGGTGAGTGCGGCTTAAATGGAGTGTGGGTGTGATGAGGGAAATGAGGAGCAGGTGCGTGTGATCGTGACGTGGGCAGGTGACGCTGGCGTGGTGGCCAGCGAGCGTGACAGAGCCCCCCCCAAGGAGTCCGAGACGGAGCTAGGACTCCAGAAAGAGCCCCCCGGTCGCAGTCCTGTCTCGGGGGGTCTCCTCGCCGGGCGGACCCTAGGAGGGGACCGCCAACAGTCGGCGTTTGGCGCGTGGAGGCCACCGATGAAGCGCCGCTTGAGAGCCAGAGTCGACGAGGCGATTGCTTGAAGCAGGTCGCGAGGCGATGCTGAGAGAAAGTCGACGAGGCGATGCTGAGAGCAGAGTCCGACGATGCGATGCTTGAGAGCAGAGTCGACGAGCGATGCTTGAGAGCAGAGTCGACGAGCGATGCTTTGAGAGCAGAGACGACGAGGCACCATCTTGAACAGCAAGACGACGAGGCTACGATGCTCGACAGCAGAAACGACGAGGCGGCCATGCGCGACAGCAGAGACGACGAGGCGCCATGCTCGACAGCAGAGACGACGAGGCGGCCATGCGTCGAAGCAGGACGACGAGGCGGCCTGTCACAGCAGAGACGACGAGGCTGCATGCTCGACAGCAGAGACGACGAGGCGGCGATGCTTGCCAGAGAGCGAGGCCGGCGATGCTTGCCAGCGAGGCTAGGCGGCGATGCTTGCCACAGAGGCGAGCGGCGATGCTTTGCCCAGCAGAGCCTACGACGTGTGGCCTGCAGAGCGAGTCACGACGTGTGGTCCGCAGAGCGGTGTCGACGACGTGTTGGCCGCAGAGCGGTGTCCGACGACGTTGTGGTCTCAGAGCGGTGTCGACGACTAGGCTCGGCAAGAGCGTAGTCCGTGGACGACGTGAGACCTCCAGAGCGGAGTCCGTGGACGACATGGTGCTTGAGAGCAGAGTCGTGGACGACGTGGTGCTTGAGACAGAGTCGTGGACGAGTGGTGCTTGAGAGCAGCGTCGTGGACGAAGTGGTGGCTTGAGAGCAGAGAGTCGACGACGACGGGTGTCGTGGAGGCAGAGTCGTGGATGGACGTGGTGCTTGAAGGCAGAGTCCGTGGACGACGTGGTGCTTATATCAAGTCGACGACGACGTGAGGCTTGACATCAGAGTCGACCCGGATGCCTTGACAGCAGAGTCGACGACGGGGATGCTTGACAGCCAGAGTCGACGACGGGATACTTGACAGCAGATCCGACGACGGGAATGCTTGACAGCAGAGTCGACGACGGGATGCTTGACAGCAGAGTCGAACGACGGGATGCTGACAGCAGTGCCGTGGACGGGATGCTGGAGAGCAGAGCCGTGGACGGGATGCTGGAGAGCAGAGCCGTGGACGGGATGCTGGAGAGCAGAGCCGTGGATGGGATGCTGGAGAGCAGAGCCATGGACGGGATGCTGGAGAGCAGAGCCGTGGACGGGATGCTGGAGAGCAGAGCCGTGGACGGGATGCTGGAGAGCAGAGCCGTGGACGGGATGCTTGAGAGCAGAGTCGACGACGGGATGCTTGAGAGCAGAGTCGACGACGGGATGCTTGACAGCAGAGTCGATGACGTGATGCTTGACAGCAGAGTCGACGACGTGATGCTTGACAGCAGAGTCAGCGACGTGATGCCTGACAGCAGAGTCGACGACGTGATGCTTGACAGCAGAGAAGACAGTCAGTGGATCGGTTTCCGTGGAGGAGGTGTTCTCCGGACGGATCTCTGTCGAGGAAGCGGCCTTTAGAAAGGCCTCCGTCGAGGATGTGGCCCCCAGAAAGGCCTCCGTCGACCCGGATGCAGCCACTGGGAGTGCAGACGCCCTGGGGGCAGCCACCGGAACTACTGATCGAGACACGGGAGTGGGCACGAAGTGAGTGGGTGACGTGACCGTCTGTGTAGCAAAGGTGCAGGAATCGGCGGCGCTAACCGTGCTACCGTGGGGACTGAGGGCCCTAACACGGACTTAGAGGAGGTAGAAACCGCGCCACCGGACGTTCTACGAGTCCGCCGGCATTTGACGACACTGGTCCGGCTGGTGGTGAGCTGGGGATCCAGCATTTGACCAACCAGAGCCGGCCGGACAGGGCGAATGGGCTCAAGAGCCGCGGTTTTACTGCCCGTGCAGCTCCATGGAGAGCCAAAGCCAAACTCAAGCATCTCCAGGAACTGCTGCGAGGTTCCTGCCTTGAGTATTGGCCACAGCTGGGTGGCCCAGATTAGGGCTTCATCGGTGAGATGGAGAACTAGAAACGAGATTTTGGCATATTCGGAGTCAAAGGGGACGTGATGAAAATACTGCCCGCACCATTCCACGAACGGCCGGCAGGTGGCAGGATTGCCGTCGAAACGGCCGAAGGGAAAAGAAAAATCAAAAGAACCTGCCGTCTCCATAGCGGCGGATTATTCTGTAACGGCGTGAGCCGGAGGGGAGGCAGGAGACGACCGCAGGTTCAAAAGTAAAGGGGTGATTTATTGGCAAACAGAAAACAAACACAGCGAACTGAACAGGCGAGGACTGAAAACGGGTGGATAACAGAAACAAGGAAGTGAACTAAACGTGACAAACCTGTGGAAGGTGAGGAACGCGGATGAACTTGGAGGAGAACGGACGGAGTGCGTAGGAACGCGAGACGAGGGACGGTGTGTAGGGGCACGACCGGTGGAGTAAGTGTTAGTGACATAACATCAATAATCCGCCGTGACGGTGAGGTGAGTGCGGCTTAAATGGAGTTTGGGTGTGATGAGGGAAATGAGGAGCAGGTGCGTGTGATCGTGACGTGGGCAGGTGACGCTGGCGTGGTGGCCAGCGAGCGTGACACAGTGCTAGATAGGCAGAGCCATTTTTATGCTGTTTTTGGTACAGTGTCCTTGAGTAACGAAAAGGCGCAAATAAATAACCTCTATTAATATTACAAGATTAAATCAGTTTTTGCATTGTGTTTGAAATGTACAAGCAACAGTTTAAAACCCAGTGATAAAGCAAGGTCGGATGTACGAAGGATAACATTAAGTGCTCTTTCCATTAAAAAGAAATTTCCACTACAGCATTTGTTACAGTCTAAACTAATACAGGCCAAGTTACAAGTTAACCCTTACAACACTAGTGTACATTGTTATAAACCAGAGTTACAGGAACTGAGTCTAGACATCAAATAAGCATCCAGAGATGACAGAGTGCAAAGAGAAACTCTCACAAAAACATAAGCAAGAAGACTTGAAAGAGGTTCAAACTGAGAGCCCATCTTCCTCTAGGTAAGGCCAGACAACAGGATTAAATTCTTACGAGTTGTTCATTATGTAGTGCACAGTATTTCAAATGTGGGTTCAGTTTGGACAAGCTGCAAGGCTTTAACCAACCCTAAACATGCGTGCACACAGACACATTCCCACTCACTCACACTAGGAAACTTTTGAAACGTCAAATCTTGAATGTGGGAGAAAAAACTCCACAAGCAGGGCCAGACTGAGAATCAAACCCAGGTCTCTGGAACTCAGATAACAGTGCTAACCACTGAACACAATGCAATTCAAATGGTTCTTGTTTGTGTTTATATTATATTAGTGTAGTTACATTCATCTCCAGTATCATCTTCAGTATCTGCAGCTTTACTTGGATGCTCATAGGGGGGCACCAAGGAACAAAGGAAGAAAGGTTGGGAACTACTGACCTAAGTAGCAACCAAGTAGACCTAATCCACTAGTGACCTGTTTTAGGAGCAGGGATGAAACCATCAGGGACACAGTAAGAACATACCCAAATCCACGGACTGTAGAGCTGTGCAACACCAGCATTATCTGCTTTACCACTGTGAGGTACACAGAAATAGTATTTACTAAAGTAGTGTCACCAAAAATTAACACCAGAATACCAAGATACATCCCAAATGAGTTACTAGGACAATAAAGTGGTAAAAAAAAATGCACTCATGGAATATCTGATTACCATCCAGGTAGAGTTTTTGGACAACTATTATCAACATTTTAAGAAACTGCATGGTCAAGGAGATGGTTTTGTAACCTTTTCCAGCCTTTTGAGCATCAACAACTCTTTTTCTGAGGTTCTCAGAAATCTCTTTTGTTCGTGCCATGATACACTTCCACAAACATGTGTTGTGAAGAGCAGATTTTGATAGATCCTATCAGGGGCGCATTCCCGCCACTAGGGGCCACCGCGGGACCGCCAAACATCGCGGACGACCCCCTGTAAAATGAGCGTCCTTACGCCGGCCTTCGGCGCACTCTCTGATGAGGCACCCTACTTTTCGAGCATTTATGTACGGCGTTACCCTCCCAGCTTCACCGTTTAAGGAGAGTGGTGGCCCCGTCTCGCGAAGGAGGTGGGATCCCGTAAAGGCAAAAGCCTTGAGGTAATGATAGGGCTGTAGAAGGTTAGGTGAGGGAAAGTTGGGTAACGCCACTTACCTCTTTCTTCCCGCTGTCCTAAGGCGCCCGCGGCCATTGCTCGCTTCGGCGTCCCCGTCTGGATGCCGATCGCTCCGTTCCTGGGCCTCATAGCCTTCGGCATTGCCTTGGGCCTGGTTAAATCCCGGTACCAGTATTCCGTTTCTCCCTCCGAGCGTAGCAACGCTTAATTCCCGTCCTCGAGACGCGCTGGCCGCGTTAGCCACGCTTGGCTCGAGAAACCCCCTGGCACATGCGCAGTCGAGCGCTGCGGCCACACACACACACAGCGCTTCTGCCTCACACACAGAGAGCTGCAGCCACACACACACAGCGCTTCTGCCTCACACGCAGAGCGTTGAAGCCACACACACACAGCGCTCCAACCTCACACACAGAGCGTTTTCCCACGCACACACATAGCGCTCACTCGGTTTCAGAGTGCCGTGCGTGCTTCATTTCCCTTCGCTCTGTTTAGAGCATCGACGGGTTATTTCCCGTCTTTTCTTTTGCTTCTCGCATTCCATCCCACGTTTATTAAAAGCCTCTTTTTTCTGAGGTCGCCAGAAAGCGACTCCTTCGTTTGCCCGTTGGCTTATAGCCGTTTCTTCTTTCTGCTGTTCACAAGATCCGTGGTTCAGCAGTGGCGTTCCCGCCCCCGGAGACTGTGACTCTGACATTGAATCCCGTGACGGGCTGTCTTCAGCGGCTTTCGTGCACGTCAGAAGGGATTCCTTTGCTTTCTTTCTCCCATTTCCCGCCTTTTGCGATAGTCCCTGCACTTGGGTCCGTTATTTTCTTTTCTTTTGGTGTGCCCCCCAGGCCCCCCATAACAGTACAGTGCGCCCAGTATGGACCCAGAGGGGTCTCCACCCCCAGCTGATGCCGTTCTCTGCCACCAGTGTTACCCTGGGGCGTCACGAGCAGCAACTGACCCTCCTCACCCAGCAGGTTGCGGCTCTGACCGAGGCGGTCAAGGAGCTGTCCGCCAAGCTCTCCAGCTTCCAGGTGGTCACCCCCCCGCTTGGTCCCACGCCGCCTCCAGCTCCTCCTCCGCCTCGCCCCGCGGGGGACTCCCCCGTCGCCGTCCCCGAAACCCGAGCGCTGCAGGGGTTTCTTGATGCAATGCTCGCTCATTTTTGAGCTGCGCTCGTCCCAGTTCCCCACGCCTCGGTCCCGCATAGCTTATTATCATCTCCCTCCTCTCGGGTCGGGCTCTGGCCTGGGCCACAGCCCAGTGGGAGGCCGGGTCCCCTGCCTGTGAGGACGAAGAGACTTTTGCTGAGGCTCTCAAAGGGACCTTCTTCCATCCGCTAGGGGGGTGCAAGGCGCCAGGTCGGTGGTCGAATACACCATCGAGTTCCAAACCCTTTCGGCGGAAAGCGGTTGGAATGAGGCAGCCCTCATCTCCAGCTACGAACGAGGGCTCAACGAGTCCCTGAAGGATGAGCTGGCTGTTCGGGATCCTCCCGCCATGCTTGACGACCTTTATAACCTCGCCACTACCATCGACTCTCATCTGCGGCAACGGGCCCGTGAGAGGGCAGGGCCTCGTAACCACTCCATTGGTCCGTGGCCTGGTCGTGATGCCACTGTTCCTCGCACCGCCCGTTCCGATGCTCCTGAGCCCATGGAGCTCGGGGGGGCTGGCTGGGGCCCTCCCGGCGGGGCCGACCCCCCGTCTTCAGGCGGGTCGGGAAACGCAAGGGCCAGGGCCAGTCGGGGGGGCCGGTCCTAGGACTACCCACTCGCCCCCTGTCGGGCCTCACCCTAGCGGTTGTTCTTCGTCAGGGGGAAGGCGGTCGGGTCCGCCTCTCTGCCTACGTTGATTCCGAGGCCGAGGGCAACTTTATCGACGAAGCCCTCACACGGCGTTTACGCCTGCAGGTCGAGGCCCTCTCCAGTCCCCAGCCGCTCAGGGCTTTCGACGGCCGGACCCTGGGCAGGGGGCCTGTCACCCATAGGACCCTGCCGGTCACTCTGGAGACGGGACTCCATTCGGAGAGATTCGTTTTTCTTATCACCCGCATGCCTACTCTCCAGCTGGTTCTGGGCTATCCGTGGTTGCTACTCCACAACCTACGGATTGACTGGCAGACCCGGTCTGTTTACGCTTGGTCTCCCCGATGCCGGGAGTCCTGCCTGCTCCCGCTGTCCACCCCCCATCGCCAGCCTCAGGTTCGGCAGGCGGTGCCCGATTTGTCAACCGTTCCCGAACCCTATAGGGATCTGGGGGTGGTGTTCAGTAAAGGCGCGGCCCAGGTCCTTCCGCCACACAGAGGATATGACTGCGTCATTAACCTCCTGCCAGGTACAGCTCTCCCCGGGGGCGGCTCTTCTCTCTGAGCCGCACTGAACAGGAGGCCATGCGACAGTATATCACCAAGGCACTCCAGCAGGGCTTCATCCGGCCATCCTCCTCGCCGGCGGGGGCGGGTTTCTTCTTCGTCTCTAAGAAGGAGGACTCTCTGCGCCCGTGTATCGACTACCGGGGCCTCAACGCAATCACGGTCAAGGACCGTTACCCCCTGCCCCTCATGGTGACGGCATTTGAGGCGCTCCAAGGGGCCAGCATCTTTACCAAGCTGGACCTCCGGAGCGCTTACAACCTCGTTCGCATCCGGCAGGGGGACGAGTGGAAGACAGCCTTTTTGACGCCCACGGGCCTTATGAGTACAGGGTGATGCCTTTTGGGCTGATGAACGCCCCGGCTGTCTTCCAACAATTTATCAATGACGTGCTCCGGGAGGCCCTGGATCGATACGCATTCGTCTACCTCGACGATATCCAGATCTTTAGCCGAACGCTCGAGGAGCACATCGGCATTGTCCGCCGGGTCTTGCAACTGCTCCTGGAAAACCGGCTGTACGTAAAGCTGGAAAAGTCGGTTTTCCACACCCCCTCGGTGGCCTTCTTGGGGTTCATCGTGTCCCAGGGGTTGCTGCAAATGGACCTGTCCAGCGGTTCCTGGGCTTCGCGAATTTTTTCCGACGCCCCGTTGACAGCCCTCATGCGCAAGACCCCGGGCCCCTTCCGCTGGACTCTGGAGGCCGACCGAGTGTTCCAAACGATCAAAGACCGACTCACCAACCCCCCGGTTCTCAGGTTTCCCGATCCTGAGGAACCGTTCGTCGTCGAGGTAGACGCATCCGACATCGGCGTGGGGGCCATCCTTTCTCAGCGCACTGGGTCGGACCGCAAACTCCACCCGTGCGCCTACTTTTCACGACGCCTGTCCTCCGCCGAGCGTAACTACCCCATTAGGGACCGGGAGCTCTTGGCCATGAAGCTGGCGCTGGAGGAGTGGCGGCACTGGCTGGAAGGCGCCAAAAACCCGTTCCTGGTGTGGACGGACCACAAGAACCTGGCGTATATCCAACAGGCCAAAAGGCTTAACGCCCGCCAGGCTCGCTGGTCCCTGTTCTTAGCCAGGTTCGACTTTACGGTCACCTTCCGGCCGGGCTCCAAAAACGCCAAGCCCGACGCCCTATCTAGACAATGGGATCGATCGGACTCCTCCGACGTCCAGGACCCCATCCTCCCGGCCCCTTGGGTGGTTTGCGGCCCTCACCTGGGCTATCGACGACGTGGTCACTAAGGCCCTTCGTCGCGAACCCGATTGCAGGTTCGTCCCGGCCTCCGCTCGCCCCAGAGTTATGCGCTGGGGGCACGAGGCATCGTTTGCGGCGCACCCTGGCCGCACGGCCACCTACAAGCTCCTCCGACAGAGCTTCTGGTGGCCACGCATGGAGGACGACATCAGGCAGTTCGTGGCCTCCTGCAAGGTCTGTGCCCGCAACAAGACCCCCCGCAGGAGGCCCCCTGGCCTTCTTCATCCTCTCCCCGTCCCCGCTCACCCCTGGTCGCACATCACACTGGACTTTGTCACGGGCTTGCCACCATCTAGGGGAAACATGGTCGTCCTCGTGGCGGTAGACCGGTTCTCCAAGGGGTGCAAGCTCGTGCCGTTGCCCAAACTGCCCCCCAGGCCCCCCGTAACAGATCCCTGTCCTTTAAATAAAACAGGGTGCCCCCTCACACCTGATTGTCATCCCATTGGTTGAAAACACCTGACTCTAATTTCACCTTCAAATTAACTGGTACACAGAAATAGTATTTACTAAAGTAGTGTCACCAAAAATTAATACCAGAATACCAAGATACATCCCAAATGAGTTACTAGGACAATAAAGTGGTAAAAAAAAAACGCACTCATGGAATATCTGATTACCATCCAGGTGGAGTTTTTGAACAACTATTATCAACATTTTAAGAAACTGCATGGTCAAGGAGATGGTTTTGTAACCTTTTCCAGCCTTTTGAGCATCAACAACTCTTTTTCTGAGGTTCTCAGAAATCTCTTTTGTTCGTGCCATGATACACTTCCACAAACATGTGTTGTGAAGAGCAGATTTTGATAGATCCCTGTCTTTTAAATAAAACAGGGTGCCCCCTCACACCTGATTGTCATCACATTGGTTGAAAACACCTGACTCTAATTTCACCTTCAAATTAACTGGTAATCCTAGAGGGTCACATACTTTTGCCACTCACTAATATGTAATATTGGATCATTTTCCTTGATAAATAAATGACCAAGTATAATATTTTTGTCTTATTTGTTTAACTGGGTTCTCTTAATTTACTTTTAGGACTTGACAATAGATGATGTTTTAGGTCATATTTATGCAGAAATATCGAAATTCTAAAGGATTCACAAACTTTCAAGCACCACTGTACCATAACCACAATTTCTTATAATACCATTAAAAAAGATCCATTACATCACAACCACAATCCAGTCCCATATGTATTACCCAATCAGCTCCATTACATCACAAACAAAACTCTTCCCAATTCCATATTAACCTCACATGGAAAGGGTCCTTTTGAGACTTTCTTTTGAAAAACAACAGAGCCAAAAATGTGTATTATTGTTCCTGAGGTTATAATTAGGTGTAGCATTAAGAAGCTAGAGTAATCATTTTCAGTGGAAAGTCACTGTTTGCATCAAGTTTAACGCCTTGTGCCCAGTGGTGCTTGATAGTCCCTGGCCCCCCTTGACGTCTAATTGAATAAGCAGGTGCCAACAAGGACTGAATGAATGACTGGTCTCCAGTTCATGAGAATAAAAGAAAAGCCTGTTTTGTTTAGGGTTAATGTATTAAGTATGTAAGGAGGTTTATAATGCATGCAGACTGACCTACATGGATAGTCAATGAGGTGGAACTGGTTTTAAAGACAACAGGTGACGTTGGAACCAAATCAATAGCAAACACAAACTGGAGTCTCATTAAAGCAAATCGAGTGAATGTTTACAAAGTTTAAAAAAGGGCTGTGCATCAGCTGGAGCTGGACACATGACCATTAGAATCTCAATGGGATATATCGAATTTACACTATTCCAAAACAATGTTTAAATTAGTCATTCATTTTTGGCACTTAGCAGACACGCTTATCCAGAGTGACTTACAATTACGCTAAGCAGTTTTTGAACAAGGGGTGTAGACAAGAGACCAACAGTGCTAGATAGGCAGAGCCATTTTTATGCTGTTTTTTGGTACAGTGTCCTTGAGTAACGAAAAGGCGCAAATAAATAACCTCTATTAATATTACAAGATTAAATTAGGGTTGTTTGCATTGTGTATCAAATGTACAAGCAACAGTTTAAAAACCCAGTGATAAAGCAAGGTCGGATGTACGAAGGATAACATTAAGTGCTCTTTCCATTAAAAAGAAATTTCCAGTACGCATTTGTTTACAGTCTAAACTAATACAGGCCAAGTTACAAGTTAACCCTTACAACACTAGTGTACATTGTTATAAACCAGAGTTACAGGAACTGAGTCTAGACATCAAATAAGCATCCAGAGATGACAGAGTGCAAAGAGAAACTCTCACAAAAACATAAGCAAGAAGACTTGAAAGAGGTTCAAACTGAGAGCCCATCTTCCTCTAGGTAAGGCCAGACAACAGGATTAAATTCTTACGAGTTGTTCACTATGTAGTGCACAGAATTTCAAATGTGGATTCAGTTTGCACAAGCCGCAAGCCTTTAACCAACCCTAAACATGCACGCACACAGACACATTCCCACTCACTCACACTAGGAAACTTTTGAAAAGTCAAATCTTGAATGTGGGAGAAAAAACTCCACAAGCAGGGCCAGACTGAGAATCAAACCCAGGTCTCTGGAACTCAGATAACAGTGCTAACCACTGAACACAATGCAATTCAAATGATTCTTGTTTGTGTTTATATTATATTAGTGTAGTTACATTCATCTTCAGTATCATCTTCAGTATCTGCAACTTTCCTTGGATGCTCATAGGGGGGCACCGAGGAACAAAGGAAGAAAGGTTGGGAACTACTGACCTAAGTAGCAACCTAGTAGATCTAATCCACTAGTGACCTGTTTTAGGAGCAGGGATGAAACCATCAGGGACACAGTAAGAACATACCCAAATCCACGGACGGTAGAGCTGTGCAACACCAGCATTATCTGCTTTACCACTGTGAAGTACACAGAAATAATGTTTACCAAAGTAGTGTCACCAAAATTAACACCAGAATACCAAGATATATCCCAAATGAGATACTAGGACAATAAAGAGGTAAAAAAATGCACTCATGGAATATCCGATTACCATCCAGGTGGAGTTTTTGGGCAACCATTATCACCATTTTAACAAACTGCATTGTCAAGGCACAGGTGTGGCTTCATTTCCAAAGAGTATCTCCACCATGGCATACATTCGTGCTAATCCCAACCTTTCATCTCCTGACCTTTAGGACTGAGGCAGGACTTGTTAGTAATGTTGACATTTCACTGATACACTCAGTTGCTCAGTGTTTGGGTAAAAACAGTAGGTGCTTGGTGATAGTTATTTGTGCCATAGATGAAACAGTTTACTATTCATTAGTGTACATTTTTTGAAAGTGATTTATTTTTACTTAAAGTCAGGAGGAAACTTTACAAATGTCACATTTTACTAACCGTATCTGCACTTCTTCCTCCGAAGCCTAGGGAATATTCAGAGCAGCCAGTCTGCTAGAATATATTTGCATGTTTTCAGGTGAACAGAATCTGAGACAACATTAGATAAGGAAAGAACATACCCAAAGCCAAATACATTTACTGTATTTAGTAGATACCTTTATAATATAATAATAAAGTGTACAATCCAAGCAGGATTAAGATCCATGCTGAAGGCTCCAACTTTGGCAGGTTGGTAATTCTGGGCTTTGAAAGCTGGATCTTTGGGTCAGTAGTCTTAACCTCTACACCTCCACAGACAATAATTGGTGCTGGAGGGCAAACTTGGTGGTCACTGGAGATGTGCAGTAATTACAAATACTTATAAAAAATTAAAAGGTGTAACTGCCTATATCCTATATTCTGTTTCTACTTTTCTACATTGTATTCTACATGTGGGACTGTGGTGGCCTAGCGGTTAAGGTACTGGACAACATCAGCTGAACACGATGACATATTAACCTTGTTGATAATATATAAAAAGCCTGAACTGTGAGACTGGCAGCATATTTTTACTTAGGTGTTCTAGTGTGCTGCTGCTACTGTGAATAAATGCAAAGTGATGCAAAATCTATGCGTCTGCGACTTAAGCACATATACCAGTAGAATGTCATCCACCTTTCTATGCATGTCTAATTTGGTTCTGTCTATACCTTACAACTCTGAGCACAGAGCTCTTGATTTTTATAGAAAGGACAACATGTCACAGTCTGCAAAATTCATAGATATAATGAAACAAGGCATAGAGAAATTGGCTTGTTCCTGCACGAGGTGTTTTACATGGCCACACGATTCACCAAAAATAAACATTTAATTAAAAACAATTGTGACATTAAACATATACATTTTCTTTTAGCCAGCGCCCTTCTTCTTAGCTGAGAAGTGAAAATCTTTAAGATTTAAGCTGACAATCTTAAGAACTTATCTGCCACTATTGGTTAAAAACAACTAATGTTATAGATATCATTGTTAAAAATATTTTTTATTGAGGAATTTGGTCAAGGCATTTAAAACATTTAAACAGCAAACATTCATTCAGCAAACAGCAAGCAAGAAAGAAACAAACAAAAAAACAAAACCAAAAAGAATAGCAAATATGTTAATTTACAAAATTCTTCAAACTTTTCAATTGAGCCCACCTTATTGTTATGTCCCGTGGTCTTTCCCTCAACTACCTCGGCTCTGTGGGACATCGCCCACAATCCTCCGGTGGGACATGTGACGGCTGCGGACTCACCCAAGGAGGATGGGTCCCTTTTTGAGTCTTGGTCCTCCCAAGGTTTCTTCCTAGAACTAGGGAGTTTTTCCTTGCCACTGTCGCCCTAGGCTTGCTCAATTTGAGATTGGACGTAGTTATTAGGAGATAATCTAAACTTGTAAAGTTGCTTTGAGACAATGCTCCATTGTAAAAAGCGCTATATAAATAAATCTGACTTGACTTGACTTGACTCACCTTGAGACTTTCTCTCTCTAAGTAAGGGCTGATTTCTAACTGCACGCAGCTGAGCCAAAGCTCAGCATTTGGAGACGCTGTCGTGCTAGCATTGTCTTGGGTAGGGGTTCACACACAGTGTATGTTAAGCAAGTCTGCACTAGCTTCGCATTAGCTTCACGTTAGCCTCGCACTTGCCTCCACGTTTCCCTCCCGTTTTCCCCCGTGGCTAGCTCCGCACTAGTCCTCAAGTTTAGCTTCGCGTTAGCTCTGCTCTTGCTTCACGTTGGCTTCGCGTTAGCCGCCCGCACTTGCTCTGCATTACCCGCCGTGCTGTGGTGCTTCAAAGTTTATGACCCCTTTGTTTATGAAGTTTATGAAGTTTTATAAACAAATGAGAACAAAATAACTGTACTTGAATCATTCATTTATTGAGAAAAAATTATCCAATATTAACATATTAGGAGTGGCAAAAGTAGTGTGACCCTTTGCTTTCAGTATCTGGTGTGACCCCCTGTGCAGCAATAACTGAAACTAAGCGGTCCTGTTTACTGTTTGATCAGTCCTGCACACTGGCTTGGAGGAAATTAGCCCATTCCTCCGTACAGAATAGCTTCAAGCTCTGGGGATGTTGGTGGGTTTTTCTCACTCGCTAAGCTGCTCGCTGCAGGTCCTTCCACAACATTTCGATTGGATTAAGGTCAGTGACTTTGACTTGGCCATTCCAAACAATGAACTTTATTCTTCTTTAGCCATTCTTTGGTAGAACGACTTGTTGTGCTTAGGGTCCGTTGGTCTTGCCTGCATGGACCCCCTTCCTCTGAGATTCAGTCCATGGACAGATGTCCTGACATTTTCCTTTAGAATTCTCTGATATCATCCAGAAATTCATTGTTCCATACCATCAATGATGGCAAAGCTGTCTGGCCCACCAGATGCAACAAAAAACAGGCCCAAACCATGATATTATCAAAACCTATGTTTTAACAGATGGGATAAGGTTTCTTATGCTGGAATGCCAGTGTTTTTCCTTTCCAACCATAACGCTTTTATTTTTAAACCAAAAAGTTCTATTTTGGTCTCAATCCGTCCACAAAAAACATCTTCTTCCAATAGCCGTCTGGCTTGTCCACGTGATCTTTAGGCAAACTGCAGACGACAGCAATGTTCTTTTGGAGAGCAGCGTGGCTTTCTCCTTGCAACCCTGCCATGCACACCATTGTTGTTCAGTGTTCTTCTGATGGTGGACTCATGAACATTAACATTAGCCAATGTGAGAGAGGCCTTCAGTTGCTTAGAAGTTACCCAGGGCTCCTTTGTGACCTCACCAACTATTACACGTCTTGCTCTTGGAGTGATTTTTGTTGGTCGACCTCTCCTGGGTTGGGTACCAATGGTCCTCCATTTGTACACAATCTGTCTGAATGTGGATTGGTAGAGCCCAAACTCTTAAAGATGGTTTTGTAACCTTTTCCAGCCTGATGAGCATCAACAACTCTTTTGCTGAGGTCCTCAGAAATCTCCTTTGTTTGTGCCATGATACACTTCCACAAACATGTGTTGTGAAGAGCAGACTAATAATAAGCAGAATAATAATGATGATGATGAGAAAAACGATGATAATAAAGTAAAAAAAAAATGTCCCAGAACCATTTCTTATATTTTTTTTTATAACATAAAGGAAAAGAAACAACTCCAGTTTTGTTCTAGCTGTTTGTCTGTGGATCTCGTGAATAGAGATAAGTTGGAATTCAATAACATCCAAGCTAACAATTCTTCTGCACACAGCTTTTATTTCAGAAGGACTTCAAATTGCTCAGCTAGATCTAATTGAACTAGCAGGTTGAAGTGTTTTTTCAGGGAAAGGTGTAGACATCAGATGATCCCTTCCAAGCTCACCCTCAATACATGGCTTCATATTCTAGAGTGCAATATGATATAACAGCATTGTAACTGCGGACAAAACACTATGTTGCTCTGTCCTCCAGTGGTTCAGTTAAAGTTTTCCCTCTTTTTTGTTTCTACAGACAGGAAAATCAGTAAAGCACTACTGGCTGTGTGATGTCAAGGTAAGTGGGGATCTGTGACATGTTCACCACTTTTGTGCAAACTATAATTTATTCAGAAGTCTATTAGCTATGAAAAGATTACTTTATGTTTTGCAGGGCACAGCAGGGGTCCCTGTTACTATCTGGATGATGATCTTTCCTCCTCTCCTCCTTCAGACACACCCAACCATGTGCCTTTGTGTTGCCCGACAAGGCCAGTAGTCATTGCTGGGACTCATCCCCAGGTTTCTGGGCTAGCAAATTGATGCTGTTCCACCACATACCTTTTGATATTGAACAACAACAGTCTGGGCACCACAAGCTAGCTTGTTGTGGAATACACTGGAGGCCAACTGCTGGAGGCCTGAATCAGCTAAAAGACACCACTAAAATACAGATTTAGCCACGGTAACCCAGAGATAGCTTCCTACTAGAGACTAGTAGCAACCTAACCAATCAAGCACCTAACCTTTTGTACCCCCACAGAAAGCAAATGAAGGGATTGATTTACAAAAAAGGATGTAAACCATGGGTAACAAACAACAGGTGAGCACCATGCAAAATTATCCAAACACCAGAAAGCATTCTACCAATAACCAAATGTGGAGAAACAAGAGGAAAGTACAGGCTGTGGTAAAGCTATCTAGTCATCTAGCCAACCCAGCTACATCTGACGGTCAACAATCCACAGTTGGTTATTGTGAAAATATTCAAAAAAGAATTTCTAAACATTTAAATGCTAGTAATTCTTCTTACCACTGAACATAACTGGCTAGCTTCATGCACAGTATTCCAGTATTAGCAAACTTTCAATGTTTGTTCAAGCTTTTGTTTTGTTTTTGCAGGTATTAGCCTATGTGGTGCAATCCTGACAAAGTAAACAATGTTTATAGATACCAAAACAATAGCTCGTTTAAACTTTGGGTCCAAAAGTTTTGAGTGACTTTGATGTAAACCTGCTAAAACTAACATTGTAGCCAGCTACTGCTAATGAAGTGCACTGCCTGGCCAAAAAAGGTCACACACACTAATATTTGTTGGAACACCTTTAGCTTGATTATGGCATGCATTCGCTGTGGCATTGTTTCCACAAGCTTCTACAATGTCACAACCTTTATTTCTGTCCAGAGTTGCATTCATTTTTCCCCCAAGATCTTGTATTGATGATGGAAGATTTGTTCCACTGCACAAAGTCTTCTCCAGCACATCCCAAAGATTCTCAATGGGGTTCAGCTTTGGACTCTGTGTCCTGCCTTTACTGTGGAGCGACACACTGCCCCAACTGCTGGTGTGATGGATGAGGATCTACAGGCTCAGCTGCGACATCTGTGGGCAAATGTGTTACAGGATACCATACTGAACCTGACTGCGTCCAATACCCAACCGTATCTCAACTTGTATCCAGGCTAGAGGCAGCCTAACAAGTTAACTAGAGCCTCCTTTCAATTGTACAGTTTTCCCCAATAAACTTATCCTTTCACTCTAATATTGTAATCACTTACATATTCAATTTTACCAACTCCTTCTGGGAGCAGTCATTTTGGAGAAATGTGTCTAAAAAAACTTCCAAATTCAACTGTCATAGAAATATAAATGTCATAGAAAGACTCTTTCATTCACCTGACCAGGTAGTGTGCTGCTAATTCTTTAGCAGGTCATTTATTGTTACCTTTTCAGCAATGAATATTTGAGGTTGGGTTGCTAATGTAGTTGACATTAAGCTAAGGATTATATTGTGCAATTAAATTATGAGTAAGGAGGCTTATATTAACCCTCACCATTACCCCCTCACCATTGGCGACTATTCTGAGCTAGAGGTAGACTTTCCAGCAGGTTTGGCGTGGCAATGACTAATGTGTTAATCCACCTCTAGACATTCAGGTTCAGTGTAATTCTGGAAACAGGGTGATGTTTACTAGAACCTCACACTAAGTTGTTTAAAAGCCTGTTGCCAGTGTCACTGCTGTGCTGAGAAGGATGCATTACGTAGCTCAAGCTGAGGAGACTAAGGGCAACACCAACCCCCCCACACAGGCAAAGAGGCAAAGATGTCAAATTTCAAATTTATGTTCTTTCTTGAGCAATCAAACTGCCATTACATGCATTAAACTCAACAGTCCACCAGCTCCACCCTCTCTGTTAAAGCCATTATTAATCCCAGAGGTTTATGGCTGATATGGTTTGGTTTTGTAATCTTCAATAAAAATATTTTAGAAAGAAAAAAAATGTTTCCATGTACATATTTGGAACGTGTATCTGGATCTGCTGACAGGTGTGGTGGAACTGATATGTAGGGATTACTTCATCAAACATTCACACATGCCACTTAAAACTTTACTATGCAAAAAAAAGAAGCCTTATGTCAACCATGTCCAGAAGTTGCATCAACTTCTCTCGGCTCTGAGCCATCTAGGATGGACCATCACACAGTGGAAAAATGTTTTGTGGACAGACCGATCAGTATTCCAGATCTTTTTTTGGAAGGAATGGATGCAGTATGCTCTGGATGAAAGATAAAAAGCACCATCCAGAGTGTTATCAGCAACAAGTCCAAATCCCAGGGTCCTTCCTGGTATGTGGTTGTATCAGTGCCCTTGGCAAAGGTCCTTTACACTTCTGTGATGGCAGCATTAATGCAAAAAAGTACATTGAGATTTTAAAGCAACATAAGCTGCCTTCAAGACAACATCTTTACCATGGATGGCCATCCATTACAACGGCATGGCTGCGGAAGAAGTACTGGACTGGCCCGGCTGCAATACTGACCTGTCCCCAGTAGAGAATGTGTGAATTTTGAAACAAAAAATGAAACAATGATGACCCCGTAAT
Source organism: Ancistrus triradiatus (assembly GCA_025084515.1). Taxonomy (NCBI): domain Eukaryota; kingdom Metazoa; phylum Chordata; class Actinopteri; order Siluriformes; family Loricariidae; genus Ancistrus; species Ancistrus triradiatus. The sequence goes on along the minus strand of JAJAGP010000545.1, from coordinate 132,774 downwards.
GTTGCACACCTTAAGACGTGTTTGCACGAAGTTACAGGTCTGTGAGAGCCAGAAATCTTGCCTGTTTGTGGGTGACCAAATACTTATTTTTCACCATAATTTACAATTCAATTCTTTAAAAATCCTACAATGTGATTTCCTGGATTTTTTTCCCATTTTGTCTCTCATAGTTGAAGTGTACCTATGATGAAAATTACAGACCTCTCTCATCTTTCTAAGTAAGAGAACTTGCACAATCAGTGGCTGACTAAATACTTTTTTGCCCCATTGTATTTCCTAAAGGAATTAATTTAAAGCAAGCCAGATTCGAAAACTTTTAAGACTTTAATACAAGGGATGTTGAACTATTTACTTTAGCTTATGTCTTCTATGTTTAGCATCAGTGATATCAAAATAGTATGTTTGATTAATATTTACATGCACTGTCCCTGTCACAGTAAAGTTCTTGATTCATTTTCATTTAAAGCCCCCCAAAAGTGCTTTAAGGGAAACTTGTGATAAGAACACGTAAATAAAAACAACCCTTCATTGTAAAGAACATGACATAAAATCTATAAAAATAACAGTTATTCACAGATGAAGATGATCGGCATTCAGCTGCTCGCCCCACCACAGTGGCTCACTGCATATTAGATTTTGCATGTTTTTGGGTGTAGTTCCTCACGCAACCCTCCCCATTTATCCAAGCTTGGGACTAGGAATACACCCCCAGTGGGCGATTTTTTTCCATGTTGCCTAGGATTTAACTGACACTGCTGTTTCAAATAGCTGTGGTGGCTGTGGGACTGTGGGGCTTAGTGGTGAAGATACTGGATTATGTGCCACAATGTCCAGGGTTCACATCTCTTGCAAGCTGCAACTGTTCGGTCCTTATGCACAATTACCGAGATTGTAAAATTGTATAAACTGTAAGATGCTCTGGATAAGGGCGTCTCCTGAATGACTACATGTAAATGTAGCTGGCTTTATCAACTGAGCCACCAAATTGCGTTTCATAATAATATAAAGGCCATGTGCTTGCAGGAGATACCCCTGGTCTGCTTAAGCTAGCACAGTCCCTGCCACCTTGAACTGGAGGAACTCTGAAATTCATAATTTAAACCAAATTCTGACCCAACCATCCTAATATTGCAGAAGAAATCACCTTTTTCCCATCTTCTGTTGTTCAGTTTTGGTGAGCCAGTGCGAATTGCCTGCTGTAGCCCATCTACTCTACATGTTGTACGTTCAGAGATGCTCTTCTGCACGCCTTGTTTGTAACAAGTGGTTATTTGAGTTACTGTTGCCTTACTGTAGCCATTCTCCTCTGACCTCTGGAATCAACAAAGCATTTTCACCCAGGGAACTGCAGCTCACTGGATATGTTCTGTTTTTCGGACCATTCTCTGTAAACCCCAGAGATGGCTGTACATGAAAATCCCAGTAGATCAGCAGTTTCTGAAATACTCAGACCAGCCTGTCTAGCACCAACAAGCATACCTTGTTCAAAGTCACTTAAATCACCTTTCTTCCCCAATGTGATGCTCGGTTTGAACTTCAGTTCCTGCCATGTGATTGGCTGATTAGATAACTGCGTTAACTAGCAGTTGAACAGGTGTACCTAATGAAGTGTATATCAATAGTAGTCAGTTAGTCAGAGTATATGAGGTTATGTGATGCTTGCTGACCCCAAATGAATAAATGATTTTTCCAGTGAGTTGGTGTAATAGCACGTATAGTTCCTGTCTCGGTGCTTAAATAATCACAAGGATTAGTAGGATTAGTATTTGGACACATCTACTTCTCTACTGCTTTCTTGTCTGCGGTTCTGTACAACATAAGTGAAGCCTTAATTCTCTGATAGCTATTGCTTCAAACCTGCCAGTGGCTCAGCAAACACAGGGTCTGCTTTTTAATGTGTGTGAGAGAGCAAAACGCACAAAACAAACAGTGCTGAAGTAGAAGGCCTAATAATGTTTGTCATTATGTTGTTCTGGTAAGTGTATTTGTAGTTAGAGTTAGCATGGGTCAATAAAACAGTTTGACTGAAGGATTGCTTAGCCGCATCAGGTTCCAAAACCCCAGCAGCATGACGGTAGTGTTTACTTTAAACCTAGAGCACTGTGCAAAAGTCATAGGCATTCTGTATTGTTCAGGGTACTGCATATTCTGTTTATTCTTTTTTTAAGTTTTATTGGTCACTGCATTTTGTAGTTTTATAACTACAGATGTAGTACATCTGTTTCTCTACATACCATGTGAGACATACCAAAGACTCTGTTCTGTAATGGTCAGGACCCCCACATTACCGATGTATGCAGAAGAGCATCTCTGAATGAACAACATGTAGAACCTTGAAGCACATGGGCTACAGCAGCAGAGGCCCACACCGGGTGCCTCTCCTGTCAGCTAAGAAAAGGCAACTGTGACTACACTTTGCACATGCTCACCAAAACTGGGGAATAGAGGTCTGATGAGTCTCGATTTTTGCTGCGACATTCTGATGGTAGCATCAATTGACCTAAGTATGTCTTTGGAATGTGGAAGGAAACCAGAGTACCTGGAGGAAACCCACTCAGACACAGGGAGGCCAAGCTCCACACATGGAATCCGGACCGGGAATCGAACCAAGTATCTCTGGAACTATGAGGTGACAGCGCTAATCAGTTGCACCACCATACCACTATGTTCACATCACAAATGTGCCAGAGGCATCAGTGGAAAGAAAAAACATTTTTGCTTGCAAAAGGAGGAAAACCTGAGCAGAATCAGGTGGTTACTGTCTGTGTGGAGTATGGCATCGTCCAGGATCTACCTGGTTTTCATCCATGTATTCAAATCTCACATTGGAATCATCAGTAGGTGGGTTGGCTGAACTAAACTGCCTGTAGCTGTGAATGAGAGATGCCTTGTCTTGTTGTGACTGGTTGTTGTTTGGGGTGGGTTCTCTGTTTAGAACGCATGACATGTCTGGATAAGACTACAATTGTCAAACAACAATTTAAAGAATATATTCAAGGATGGAAAAAATGACTGATGATAGGGTTCTGGGATAGGCTTCAGACTACATACAACCAGCCATGGGTAGCACCCTCCACATTGTGATTCTAGTAGACACTCCTATACTCCTCTATCGATGTGTGACTAATCCTCAGCAAAGGTTGGCTAAGAGTTGCCCTTTCCCCACCCCTGAGACTGCTGTCCAGAATTACAGTGTAACAATAATAAACAGTATCATTTCAGTCCATTAAACAGTACTGCTATTGATGGAGCATTTACATTTACATTTACAGCATTTAGTAGACGCCCTTATCCAGAGCAACTTACAATTGATACAATCTTACAATCCAAGCAATTGTGGGTTAAGGGTCTTGCTCAAGGACCCAACAGTGGCAGCTTGGCAGAGGTGGGATTTGAACCCTGGATCTTCTGGGCCATAGTCCAGCACCTTACCCGCTAGGCTACCACCGTCCCTGAGAGTAGCACTGAGAGTCCCTTTCCAATCTGAGATTCCCCTCAGTGCAGAAGGAACTGGAAATACCAGAATGGGAATGGCACACCCTCCAAGACAACCAAACGCTTTTATTTTGCATTGTTGCTCTATGACCATTATTATTATATCTACTATACCAGAATGACATTTCAAGAGACAATGAGAGAAGCACATGAGGTGCCAGGTTAAAAATAATGTAAGATATTAATCCATGACGCTAAATCATGACAGATGACGCAGCAAAGCTGTTGATTAGCAAATCCTTTGTTATTTCTGAATGACTGTTCGAATAGAATTTACTTGAATTTGCTCATTTAAACTAGATGCCTGCACCACCTTACTTAAATTTGCACACAGACGGACATTTCTATTTGTATTATATTCACTAAATAACACACTATGAATACTATATTCATTTCATACTGAGTGTATATTATTGTACCCCAAACTGAAAAATGAAGCAAATAATTTGCCCAGACTGGCCATGGAGGCCCAAAATTGACCAGCATGGCACTCAGCCAAATGTCTAATCAGCCAAAATGACTATGTAAGCTGAGATGGAAAAAGATTGACCTAGGGAGACTAATATACTTTAGATAAAACTATACAGAACCTAACACCAAGCCTTTTGGCTGCAAGACGATTAGATGTACAGCACAGTACTGTGTACTCAAGCAGATACACAGTGGGGGCAAAAGTTTGAAATGTGCTTCTGAAATGTGCTTCTATTTTGCATTTTTTTTGCAATTTAAAACATTTTTCTCAGTACAAATCAAATACTTAGCACAACATTGAGTGAAAAGTTGGAATCTTTAAAAAAATACATACAATTCAGAATTTAGTAGTGTTTGGTATTTCCCCCTGACCTAAATCCCACATTTATGGGGGAGTTTGAGGAATCCAGGTGTACAATAAGCTCAATTTGTGGAGTTCCTATCAGCTCAAGGTGGGTAGCACTGTCGCCTCACAGCGAGAGAGTCCTGGGTTCAATCTCCAGGTGGAGAGGTCTGGGTCCTTTCTATGTGGAGTCTGCATGTCCTCCCCATGTCTGCGTGGGTTTACTTCAGGTACTCCAGTTTCCTCCCACAGTCCAAAGACATGCGTGTTAGGTTAATTGATGTCTCTAAAATGCCCCCAGTGTTTGAATGTGTAAAGTGTTTGTGCCCTACGATGGATTCGCGCCCTGTCTAGGCTTGTTCCTGTTCCTGTCATCCATCTCTCCTGTGACTCTGGACAGGATCAAGCCGATAAGAAAGTGAATAAAAGTTTTTATTCAGATCTATCATAGAGTAACCAGATTCAAACATTTTATTAAGATTATTTAACATGATGCTGATTGACACAACCTTTTTATTTCTCAAAAAAGTATGTTAGCTGCCTTGTAAATTTTAAGCACTGAGCTGCAGAGGTTTCTTCAGTCTGTCAGTGGTTTTTTTGTAGAGTGCCACAGGGCTTTTTATTAACAGTGCTGAACATTACAACATACTGAGTTTTTAAGCAAAACTCTTAGCCCAGACTTGTTTGGACTGTAAACTTACATTGTAATATAATATCAGATGTAGTTCACTGTGCTAAATGTAAATAAATTCCATCAATTCCATTCACTACAAACCTAGCAGGAGTAAGAGAACTGGCTGAACCTACTTTTAAAATACAATTCAGTGCTTAAATTAGATTGTGTTCGCTCTGTTCTATTTATCAAAGCATTTAGCAGACACCCTTATCCAGAACAACTTACAACTGTTACAATCCAAGCAATTGTGGGTTAAGGGCCTTGCTCAAGGACCCAACAGTGGCAGCTTGGCAGAAGAGGAATTTGAATGTTGGACCTTCTGGTTCATAGTCCAGTACCTTACCCACTAGGCTACTGGAGTCCAATTCTATTAGGCTGTGTTTGCCATGTCAGGATTCACTCTGCCCTCATTCAGTGGCTCAACTGAGTCAGTCATTATTTTCAGTTATCCTCTTTGGTGTAATAAATATTCTTCATTGTAACACACAAGCCATGGTTTGCCAATGTATTTGCATTACTTCCCATGCGAGCCATAAAGCAAACGTTCCGCTTTAACACACACTGCTTGTTCCATCCAGATCATTATCTTTGAGTCAAAAAAGAACTTTGATGAGACTTTGATGAGAGTTAAATTTGACAGAGTAATGATTGGTAGCTCATTTATACTGCCCACGCTGTCTTCTTTAGGCTTCTCATATGGGCAAACCACAAAACTGAAGGAACAGTTGAATAAATCTGAACAAAAAGTTATAAAGGTCATCTCTGTTTAAACTTCACCCTGAGTACAGAACAATGAACTAAAGAGGAAGCAAGGAATGTCTGAGACTGAATATAATGTTGTGGATGGAGGTTATGTATAATTATAAAAACATTATAAATTATTATTTAACTTATTATTAAAATGATTAAACTTATCAATTAGAATTTCTACTGACATTACAGATCTTAAAACAACAATGCAACTATGATTCTCTTAAGCATATACAAAGAATTAAATCAATGAAATAAAAATATACATATTAAATAAATAAATAAATAAATAACACAGCAATGTGGTTGATGTATTTGTATTAATGGACTTTGTATTAACTGGACTGGTTTGAAACTGTAGACTGGCCCATGTTCCATGATTCAGCATTCTATGACATCATGACATCATTGTTTGTATGTATTGGTAATGCGGTTTTAGGTTGTCAGGTGTTGCATGTTTAAACCTTTCATAAACATAAGGGCAGGTTCATGTCTGAGGTCCATATAAAAACTGACATAACATTTGATCAGAGTTTTACTGGCTCAAGAAAAGGAGAGTAAAACATGCACTGTTCTATAAAACTGTTCATTTACTTATCATATATATGTTGTAATGATTTGTTGATCTGTTGATCCTTCACTGCAAGCTCCTTCTGTTTGCCTCCTTGAGCCAGAGCTTCACTACTGGCATGGTGAAAAGCAAACTTGACAGCATGTGAGCACTTAGGTTGCTCTTTCAGTCAGTCATGGTCCATTTCATGGCACTGAAGCCGGTGTCGGCCGATGCTGTGGATTTAGGCAGGACCAAGATGAGCTCCACGATGAGAAGGAGATTTGTGAAGCTGCCCCATCATCCAGGTAATGTCTTACCAAGCATTCCTTTGTAAATCCTGTGGTAAGGACTTGATCAGCACCTTAGCACTTGGCCACTCCACATACCTTGCCTTCCCTCGGTCACATCAACGTCAACACCGACATAATGTTTTACTGGCCCTGGGCCATCGCCCATTGGTTATGTTGAACCCTGCCTATAGATATTCTTGACTTATACCAGTATTCAGGGTATAATAATGATATATATCAGAGATACATCAGGAGATGGTCATCACAAAGTGGAAAAAGAGTGGTATTGCATTTATATTGCAAAAGGACATCTGTCAAATGAAGTTGTCGGCATTTCCCAATGGTTCAGTGGTTCAGTGATTTTAGCTGGAGACATTGCATAAATCTCACTTCTGCATTCGTCCATGTACTTGATGTAGTTTCTGGCAACTCATGACCATAATTTAAGTTGCGATGCTTCCATTTTTCTTTACCAAAAGCTGAATCTAGACCCAAATGGGCAAAGACAAATCCATAAAACACATAAGGAAAAATCTTGGGGTACCCATTCTTCTCTGGATGAGTATGGACAAGATGATAACTTTGAAAATTAAAGATCCTCAGCTAAGAGGTTGCTTAATTGCAAATAAAGACAACTGAGAAATATTATATACAGTATATGATGACCAGTGTGACATATGAACAAAAGTGTTGAGAGAATAAAGCAGGATTATACCCATGGAAAACTATTAGTGCTCAGTACTGGTTTGTGTCTCTCTCTCTCTCTCTCTCTCTCTATATATAGTAGTTGAACAGGTGTACCTAACAAAGTGTCCGGTGAGTGAAAGGGGTTCAGGCAAAAACATGCCCTGGGCAGGATGATAATGCATCGCAGAGCTCCTGTTGAAATTTACAATGAATAAACCCTAAAACCATAAACTTTTGCCTGTGTAAAAGAATTGGCGTATTTCAAGGTAATTCACTGGTGTTGTTGTCTTTGAACATAATCGACTTCATGTTGTATTTGTTCGTTCACTGCACACTTCCTGTTCTTGTTGATTTTGATTATCACAGATAAGCAACAAATGACATTTGATCAATTGCGGCTCAGTTAGAACTTGTTATAACCAATACCATGATGTTTCGTAAGCATGAATGGCACTCTTGATATCCTTCTCTTTAATTGTCAACTCATTTCCAACAACAACATGTAAATGGAAGTTGTTTGCATGTGGAACTGGAGACTTTGAATAGCACGCATGTTCTAAACTGAAAGCACTCACTCTAAAATGAGATTTCACTTGATAAGACATTTTACGGAAAGAGGTTTTACAGATGTGTGTTCCATGATTTTGCCTTGAGGACAAAGGTGTTCCAAGTGAAACAGTTATGAACTTACACAAACAAAGACACCTTTGCTCCTCAGGACTTTGTGGTTGCTAAAGTGCCGTGTTATTTACACCCAACCCTGCTATTTGTCCTGAGCCACTTGAGAGAGAAAGAAAAGTATGCAAAACACTGTTATGTAATATCAAGTTAGGACAAGTTGAATTTATTAATAGTGCACCCATGCAATACGGCTTAGTGCACAAATCCATTTTTTTTCCTTAAAAAAAAGAAAAAACAATAAAACCTTCTTAAAAAAATGAAATCATGGCCATGACTTATTAATGCGTTCCTAATGAGTAGAAATGAATTAGTAAGGTGTCAGAATGAGACCATTAATAATAATAAGATATTTTCATTCCCACACATTAATAAGCTCGTTCCCACACTTAATTTCTACACATTAGGATCTTGTTCCCACACCTTAATAAGTTGTGGCCACACCTTATTTTAGTAAGAAGGGATGTCACCAGAAAGGCTCCGTAGTAATGTAAGCTATCACTCCTAAATAAAGTTCACAGAAGAGGGTCTGAAACCTAGCCTGGTATTTACAGAAGGTACACTCAGACTATCACAGGCCTCCATAAACCCAGAACCTGAACTTTATGTTGCAAGCCTCACCCGAGATTGGATCCAGATCAGCTTCTGGCTCTTAGCACTTCCCTGGAGCTTTTCCCACATATAAGTCTTTACAATGTAATCAGCATATTGTCTGTGTGTAAACATATACAGTGGTGCTTGAATGTTTGTTAACTACTAATCCTAGAGGTTCACATACCTTTGCCACTTACTAATATGTAATATTGGATCATTTTCCTCAATGAATAAATAATCAATCAATGTATAATATCTTTTCTAATTTGTTTAACTGGGTTCTCTTTATCTACTTTTAGGACTTGTGTGAAAATCTGATGATGTTTTAAGTCATATTTATGTAGAAATATAGAAAATTCTAAAGGGTTCACAAACTTTCAAGCACCACTGTATGCATTGCTTACCATCCTCTATGGGTTCTGTAAAATTGCACATTATGTGATCTGTACGATCCGCACATGTTGATTTTCTATTTTTGTTACTATTTAACCTCATATCACTGTAGAACTGTTTGTAGTGAATGGATTTGCTCAGCCCTCATCTCTGTCACAACCACATTTATGGAATGAGAAACTGTCTTTTACGTGACAGGGCAACATATTTGCTGTCGTATTTACAACGCTAGCAAGTATTTCAGAAGAGAGCAGGGAACTGAGAAGCGTGCAGAAACTGTGAGAGGATGTGACAGGTGAACAAGTGAATCTGTTGTGCTGTGCTGCAAGGTTGCAGTTTTCGTTTCTCCGTTTGGACTTTGCAGAAGAATGTCAGGGTGCTGCAGAATTTGAGAGATCGAGTCAATGCTTTGAACCGTTTGTCATGTTCTTCAAAACATTCCTGAACAGTTATTGCAGTGACACAGGGCTCATTATAATGCAGAAAGAGGCCACTTATATTATGGAATGCCGTTACCGTGAAGGGATGTACTGATATGGACTGAGATATATAGCACTGTGCAAAAGTCCATTAGATTAGATTTGATATACCATTGTTGTAGCAAAGGAATAATGGCCATATATCATTATTTCTCAGTCTCTTTATTTGAATCCAATCAGAAAATACAAGATGAAGAAAATATGCAGTTTTAAAAACTTAAAAAAAAAAAAAAATCTGCTTCTATAGGCTACATTGCTATTTAGTGTGACCTTCCCTTACTCTTGAGCAATAGCAACATCTGGTAGCTTCATCGAGACACCAAATTGACCCTTCTACAGTCTTCTCAATCAGGAATGGTCTTTTTGGAAGGGTATCAACCAATACACCACTTTTACAGAAGGGGGACAGGGTGAAAAGTCCAAGATCTGCTAAAGCTCACAAAGACTAGAGTGAAGATCATTGGAAAAGAGCATTATGGGTTGTCGACAATATGTTACGTATGGTCATTAAACTATTACTAAAACAACAAAACTAATGGTGGCCTAAGACTGCATAGTACTGGAAATAATTATAAATAGCAGCAATGTACTTTATTTCAGTTTCTACATGCTTTATTAACACTAAAACCCAGCCTGAAACTTTATCACTTAGAATGTCATCATTTATTTGTGTCAGTGTCTGAAAAGAAAATGCACTTGATCATGTTAGCGTCACTGGCAACCTTTGAGGGTTGATAAAATATTAAAGATCATAACCCACTTGAATGTCATGAGAGTAAACAAAAGAATTTTGTCTGCATCACAGTTCTGTCAAACAGACACAGACACTGTTTTGAAAGTTTACTTCACACCATGAAAAATAAATGAAACTATGAAAAACAATAGGCTCAGCTCACAATACACAGTGACCAGTTTCACCATATACAGTAGGAGTTACTACTGAAACGCCTTGCCTTTAGAATACAGTTTAGCCTTTAGTGTACAGCCTACTTGGATGCATTCTGCCTCAGTTTGGTGTAACTTGGTGTAAGCTTAAGTTAGTAAACTGTATTTTATTATAGTCTAATTAAAATGCTGGACAGATTTTCAGAATAAACAACCCTGTGGTATGCGTGCAACACGTAGAAACATGTCACGACTGAATCGAAGTAACAGCTGCCAGATTGGAATGAGAATGGATGGTGCCTCAATCCCCATGACAAAATATTACTGTTCTTATTAGGCATCATTTTTAGTACTGTATTATGTGACCTAAGACTTTTTTTCAAGACTCTATGTATACAATTCATTTCTAGCATTGATACCATTAGTATTCAGTACTACAGACAGGCTGTATGACTGCCATAGTAACAAACACTGAGTGGAAATTGGATCCATGTAAACATGAAGGCCATATTAGTTGTAGCCCTCAGGTATGTGCAACTTTTGCCACATAGAGCATGTATAATATTTAAGGAGTATTAATATGACCAGTTGTCTTGTGAGCCATGTGAGTCAGGTTTCTGGATTCTGCAGAAACAGCATGCGTCAGAAAGACCACACTAACAGACGCTGTGGAAATTTGTTTGAGCAACAATAAGGGTATTAATTCAGCCCGACACAGCCTCCTCGTCATCACTATGCTTGCTCTCTCTCTCTCTGTCTGTCTCTCTGTATCTCTCTCTCCTTTTTTACATGCTCTCGCTCCTTGTGTGCAGCGGCTGACTCAGGCAATTTTCAACATTTTCCCCCAAGAAAAGCACAAACCACATCAAACAAACCCAGGCGAACGCACATTGGCTCACACACTTTTGTAACAGTCCTTGTGAGTCGTTGGGTGGAACTGCCCAGGATACACACCTTGTTTTTGATGTTTCACATGAATTCGATCACTCCTAAAGCAGGCTCTAAAATAAGGGGTTAGCTGTGACTAAACCATGCACACACCTTGCGGCAGGCAGTAAAATACCAGAAATTCCATAACTGGATGAGCAGAGATTTTGAGGGTATGACCCGCATTTCCAATAGGGGAGAGGAACAAAGGATGGTCATATTATTATGTTTGTATGTTCATGCAAAACACATTCATCAACGCAATTAACGTATTGTTCAATGTCCAGATGCTGCATGAATGGAGCATAAAAGCGGATTGGCAGCGGATGTTCAGACTCTAAGGTGTGTACAGAACAGCATCAAAAGAGATAGGGTTGTAAAATGAATCACAAGATGGACGTCACCCAAGGGTGGGGTTGCCATTGGGACGGCAACAAGTAAAAGGATTTGTCAGGTGTTGACCTTGAGCCACAAGTCCTCGATCCCTTTTGGAATGGAAGATGAAGTGCACGCCAGGTTAGGATACATTTGAACTGCCATCCATAGGCAGAGTTTCAGGGGGTGGGGAACATGCCCCCTCAAAGTTTGGCCCCTGTTGATTTATTCCTGCTCACAGCGTCCTTGTGATTTTTTTTTAACAGTGTGATAAGTTTTCTCCTGGCTGTTAGGTTTGGCCAAAATTATGATGATTATGATTATAATTTATTTTAAAATCCTGTTAGTTTTGAACAGTTATGTTTAGGTTATGTGGAGGGAGGAAGGCGGATTTGCTGGTTTACTCACCAATAACTCAGAGCTACAAGAGGGTTTTATAGACAAAAAGGTAGTGTCTAGATGGAATTAATGCACTGTGTAAATAAAGCACTTTGGACTGACTCACACTAGTGTGTGTGTCTCTGAGCTTGGTTTTTCCATCAGATCTGTACATTCTCACGCATGTCTGACGTCTTGGAAATGCAGTTCATGTTCCTTTAGCGTATCTCCACTATTCAAACATTTATAAGCGAGTTACAATGAACGTGCTAGCTATAGTAATGTGAGACATTGCTGGCTTGAATATAATTTACATTTAAAATAATCATAGTAAATATATATTCATGTTCAAGGTACAATATCTGGCATATTAAACACCATGTTTTGCCATTCCTTGTGTAGCATGTCTTCTGTTTTATTTAACATGAAGCACTACTCATATGTTGCGTGAGATTGAGTTGTGTGAGCGGTGTGTCCAAAGCTGAAATGGAACCTGCGTCATTGGCTATATCTGACACTAATGGAAGCCTGAACTGACCGAGCTGGTGCTGATATTAAAGCTAAGAGAGGCGTCACCAGATTTTAAAGAAGGAACGACACAAATGTCGACATCATGATCTAAATCCAAGACGGCGTTTAATGTAATGACTGCATATCCTGAAGATTGAAAGAATAACTCATTATGGATCATTAAAGTCCATTATGGATTTGCTTCTCAAAAAGGTTTATTATGAAAGCAGTTCTATGCATTCTTCCTACCTCGAGGCCAGCTGCCTTTGATACTATGACTCATCAAGGGTTTTATTCACGCCTCAGTTTTGCATGAACAAAAATAAACACACAGTGAGTATTTGAAACAAACATGTACAGTACTGCCAAAAGTCAAACAGGATAGTGGATTAAAAATGTACAAAACTGAAAATGAACCATGGTTTAACCATGTTTTTTGGTGGAAAGTAAACCAAAGTAATGTAGTAAAACCATGGCAGATTCAGAGTATGCACATAATTACCATAGGATACTTTAACAGTACATAGTATAATCATGGTTATCTATATAATAACCATAGTTCCTAGAAATAAACAGTTTATAGTTAGTTCTATTAGTTCTAGTTGAACTAAGACGCTAAAGTATCTTATGGTAAATATATGAATACTGTGAATCTGCCATGGTTTTACTATAATACTTCACAGTACAGTACAGCAAAACCAGAGTAGGGACACCATAGTAACCATCTTTAACTTTATATCTGGTTAATTTTTAGATGAACTTTACAAGCAAAACTAGAGCAATGCTCTCTTCAGACTGGATTCTTATTAGGGTGACGCCTCCGACTGAATTTTTACTGAATGCCTCCTCAGTGACAAAACTCTGGATGGTGAATGTTTTGAATCCTTTTTTTTTGTCACACATAACTGACTCACAGAACTCGTAATTTTTTTTCCAGATAACTAAGTATGTATTGCCTCAGACTCCGTTTCCTTCCACTTTTCTTAGTGAGGGTGGAGGTGCATATACAACTGTGGAAAAAAATTAAAACACCACTTCATGTTCTTAAAATCAACATATCTACATGTATGGCACTCCATTCCAAAACAGATAAACCTCATTCTACTTAATGAGACACTGATTAGGTGATCACCCAAACGCAATTTTATTTACATATATATTTTATTTATTTATTTATTACGTCATTTAGCAGATACCCCTTATCCAAGGCAGCTTTCAATTGTCAAATCTTACAATTCAAGCAATTGTGTGTTAACAACTTGCTCAAGGACCCAACAGTGGCAGTGGTGGGATTTGAACCCCAGACCTTCTGGCCTATAGTCCCGTATCTTAACTGCTAGGTCACTACAGTTTTCTTGAGGAAGTACAAGACACATGAAAGCTATGATTGAATTATTGAATTCCGAATTTTCCAAATGATATTTTCATATTAAATATTGTTTGTTCAAATTTAATAAAATAAAACTAAAATGTTACATTTCACTCACACACAGTACCTACAGTACCTACTAACACCAAATACTACACACTCAAGGCAGGAACAACCCCAGACAGGGCACCAATCCATCACAGGGCACATACACTCACTCACTCATTCGCACATTCACACTATAAGGGGCATTTTGGAAACACCAGTTAACCTAACACACATGTCTTTGGAATGTGGGGGGAATCCAGAGTACCCAGAGAAAACCCATGCGAACATGGAGAGAACATGCAAATTCCACACAGGCGGAGCCCTGGGATGGGATCAAACTGGGGATCTCGGAGCTGTGAGGCAACAGTGCCAACCACTGCATGACCGTGCCACCGTCAGTTTTATAAACCTTTTCTTATTTTTCTGTTTTTCATTTAAGACTGGCCAAGTGCTGAGTTCTCCCAGCATCCAGTCCAAATAGTGCCGTGACTCTTAAAGCTGTCTTTGGTTCACCATAGCCACTTTCGCGTCATTGGAACTTTTTCATAGTTCTTAAAATTGTTCAAAAGAACTGGGGATGATTGTAGTTCTAAGAACTTCGTGTATAGGGACTTTTAAGCTGCTAATTCAAGGTCTTTTCTCAGCACATAGGAACCCTGAGTGACTCATGTATGTAGAGATTTGTTCAGACGTAAGAATATGGTGATTGGTCCAGATGAAAGGGTTGTGTTGAGCTCAACCACCATTTTTAAATACAATCGTACCTCGTTATCTCGCCTGTTTCATGGCTATTTTTGTTGAGAGGCGAGTTTGGTGACTTAACAAGGTTACAAAAACTAGACAACGGCAGTGACATTCATACCTAATGCTGACATAATGTGTGTTACTGAGCAGCCCTACTGATCGTACGATCCCATTTACAATTGTTCATTTCGTTTTATATTTTGTGCAAAAGCATCTTTAACAAACATTGCTGCCGAGAAGGGGGTGTGGCCAGTAGCCCGGGTTAATATTACCATATGGTGCAATCTGTGTAGGGCAACCCTGTCAGTAGGATTAAAGTGATACATACCGACCGGTCTCCTGAAAACTTGGTGGTTTATGCGGTAGAATTTCATTGCTGGCAATACATTTGTCACATTTCAGGAATGGCGAGGGCGAGAGCTGAGGTTGGCGGCTTTTCGAGATAAAATGCCGTCCTGCCATCACAGTGGTGAGAGATGAGTTAGACAAGATAACGGGGGGTGAGATAACGAGGTTAGACTGTATACTTGTACACCGGCAGCCATGCAAACAACAGATCTTTGCACTTAAAATGGAAAAATACACAGGCAAATGGACTGATAGTGAAGTTACAGAGTGACAGAGGATATACAACACGAGTCGTATAAGTGAAATCGGCACAGCTTACGTCACTTCAGCATCACACTGCATTCCTACTGGCGGTGCAAACGCAACACATAAAACCCTAGAACAACTGTAGTTCTCCGGGGAGCTCCGCAGGGAATCCCAAATTAGTCACTAGAACTATTTGGTGCCAAAGCGACTTCTGATACTTACTGTGAATTGTAGCAATCGAAAAGCTTTTTTTCAATGGGTGACATCATCTGTGTGTAAACTGACCGAGGCGTGCACCTGAATGGGATTAAAATTACACAGCACCAGTGAATTTAGCCAAACAACAACAACAAGAAGAGGAGGCAAGTCTGCCTGTAATTTTCTGAGGCGAGGAGAGAAAAACACTGACACGGCAGATCTGGATGGAAACAAAATCATCATGTAGCTGCTGTAAAAGAAGAAATTACGCGAGGAACTCATGTCATTTTAATTTTGTCTGGATAGGGTTCACATCAAATCAAAGGCTCTTGGCTAGAGCACACAGTTCTGTTACAACTGTGTAAGTTCCTTTAGATGCGATGTTGACGCTCAGAGGGTAAGATGTCCGGTGTCATGTGGAGGGGCAAACCTGGTAGGCTTGCACTACTTAGATGCAGGACCCTTCACAAAAAGGAACTCTGAAATTCAGAAGGTGAAAGCCCCTGACAGACTGACCAATGTACAGGTTAAGCAACAAATCACCTTGAGAAAGTCAACCACAGAAATACATCAAAAGCAACAAGCTACCTGTTTTCTTATCCAATGCAAAGCATGTAATATATACTCTAAATATACAACCTTAGGCATATATCTATCTGTCTATCTATCTATACAGTATATATATAGATATATATATATATATATATATATATAGACACACACACACACATGTAGAAATTTAGAAAATTCTAAAGGGTTCACAAACTTTCAAGCACTACAAATAAAGCATGAAGCATAAACTGCATGGATTCTTAGCGAAAAAGTGGAAGAGAAAAGAAGGACAGAACCGTAGGGCACAGGGCGTGGTGCAGTGAGGCATTTCACATGACTCTGACACTGTGTTTGTGTGTGTGTGTGTGTGGGCAAAGATTATATATCACTGTGAGGAACAAATGTTCCCACACAAATAGAAAGATCTGACGTGTTTTACCTTGTGGGGAGTTCCTAGTTCCCTTCTTCCTTTCTGTCAAGCAGGAGTCCCCGGTTTAGGAGTTCCCAAGCAAGAGTCTTAGGTTTGTGTCTGTAGTGTGAATTCCCCTCAGCACTCCCAACAAGGAACCCACACTCATAAGTTGTCTGTCTACCTCATCAGGATCCTTCTGTCTCCATCAAGTCTGTGTTTCAGAGCTATGCGAGTTTGGAATTGGCCTGGGCTGACAGTAGATATGATGGATAAGATTGTGATGAACATGCTTATGTCATAAAGGTGAAGACACAACCAGACAGGGGACTAATCAAAAAGATTGAATGGCACTACAGCCTGGTTCAATGAGACAAAGTTACAGCGCATTTGCAATGGCGCTATTTTCATACTAACCTCTTAATAACAAAATGAAGAGCTCGTACCTACTGAGTCTACTGAAAGACGAATAAACAAAATACAGAAATAAAGAATAAGCAATAGGTCAGTCTGAAATCACGCTCTATTTACTATGTAGTGTTGCATTTGGGGTGCCGGCCTTTGTGTAGGGAATTCTCATTGGACAATTTGAGTCCCTATATAGTACACTACTTTGTTACCCATAATGCACTGCAGTGGACAACCGATGTACACTACTTACCAACTAATGTACCACAATGCATAGAGGTTTCCTTCGGCTTTAAATGATGGACTAATCCAAAACCACTGGAGTGATGATTTTCTTTTGCAAATATAAGTACAGTTGATAATAATGTGTTTACTGGTGAAAACAGTGCATTTAATCTTTATGTATTTTTCATGGTTTTAGTTTGTCGGACAAATGAGTGAAGCTAAATTCAAACATTGATAAACTGTATTACTTCAAAGTCTTGTGACAGTATGGGTAGGCTTGTTGGTGTTTCTTCGAAAAAAAAAGGTCAAGATAACAAGATAAAGTTTCCGGCGTAATAAATGTTGTCTGAATTACCTCGTTTGTGTCGCTCGCCGCTACCCTATATAGAGTTCTACTTACACTGTAGAATACAAAGTATTGTGATTAGTGAATGTGTGAACAAGTGAACCAATTCAGACATACCCAATGTCTGGTCTTTAAAAACTGACGGCAAAGTTCTGGCCGTGTCAGAATTGTCAGAGTGTAAAGCTGCTCTAATATTTAACCCCCCTCCATGAGTAAAAGGCCATTCATGTAACAGATCAAAACAAACCAATGATAGTATCTGTTCACAAAAGACTTCAAAGCGAGGGTGCGGGAAAAAGTTGGTGAAATGCAAATGAAGCAAAGCGAGTCCTAAACTTCATTTTCTCTTGAAAAACTCTATTTTCATGGGTCAGTTTTGACCCCTTTGTACACAAGATGTTCTGCAAAGTTTGCAGAGAAAACTTATTCTTTTTTACCAGAACTACAGCTACAGCTAGAATACAGTCACTTGAGTGTCTCGACAAACCTCGTGAAAAAACCCTCTAGCACAGGATATGCGCTTAGGACGGATGGACACGGAAGCTTATTTCAAGCTGACCGAGTTAGTCACACCAGCATATCACACGGCTGAAAGAGAAAGACCTTCCAGAGACTATCCACATGAAAGATAGACCTTCAGAGTGAAAATGGACTGGAACTTGATAGACAGTACTGGACTGATATGGCTTGCAGAAAGTAAACTAATATCCGTGAACTCCTGAACGCAAATGATAATGTTAAGATAATTTATAGCTTTAATGTTAAAGTATTTCAAATAAAATTGAAAAAAAAAATCAGTGGTAGGAATTTGAGCAGTTTTATTTAAGAACGTGGTGATGTATGATGTTTTTTATGTTGTTGTGAAACATTTCATTATTTACTACTACAGAAAGAAATAAGTGACATTATTGTGAGAATGCACACTTGTTTTAGAATAAATAACCTTAACTAAATATGTTAGACAAAGATTTGTTTGGGACAGTAGGACTTTGGTTTGGGACAGTGAGATTTCCGGTTGCTTGTCTGACTGATAGTAGAATTGAATAGCTGGGTTCTGTGTCAGTTAGTTGTAATTTGAAACAATAAGATGTCACATTGTGCAAACTGAAACACCATCATCAAAATCACCATCATAAATTGTGTGTGTGTGGTGTTTACAAAACATACAGAAGCTGTGGCAGTTAATGATCCACAGTGCCAGTTAAAAAAAACAAAAACTACATACCAAATACAGACATTGCTACCTGTCAAACACACACACACACACACACACACACACACACACACACACACACGCACACTTTTAGTCTTGTTTGTAGTTTTTTGGACAGGATATGCCATTGAAAGGAAAATTACTAGATTATATCACACTGGGTTTCTGACTAAGGTGAACCAACTGAGGTAACAGCTGGTTGAAAACAACTGACTATATTTAATTAGCAAACAAAGACATGGCATGATGTGATAACCAAACAGTAACACAAAGGTATATAGAAACACAGACAAAGAACATGCAGGGCTAAAACAAATAAACATAAGGGCCAAACACAAGCTAAGCACATGCGAATTTCAGGCTTACTGGACAGAGGTATACAGTACTACGACTCAAAGTATATACAAAGTACATTTATTTCCTGTTTAGTTATTTCTGACTTAATCCAAAAACTAACAATTGTGTTTCTTTATCACTTTCACTCCCTACTACATTCAGTGCGTTTCCCTGCACTTAATAATCTGATCATAGTCGGATTTAGAATAGAATAGAATGTCTTTATTGTCATTGTAAGGGTGCATTTCTGCAGCTATCTGATTATACAAGTTGTCATAAATACAGCATTTCATGCTCAAACTCTACAATGTGGCTGAATTACAACAATTCTGCAAAATTCCTCCACAACGCTATAAAAGACTCATTGCAAGTTATGGTCAAGTCAAGTCAAGTCAGATTTATTTATATAGCGCTTTTTACAATGGAGCATTGTCTCAAAGCAACTTTACAAGTTTAGATTATTTCCTAATAACTACGTCCAATCCCAAATTGAATCACTTGAATCAATCACTGATGCCAAGTGTAGCATGAGACCCCGGCAGCATAGCTATAGCAGCATAGCTAGAAAGCTAGAAAGAGGAGAACTGGTAGGAAACACAGCCAAGAGGGATCACATGAGACATTGGCAACCCCACGAGAGGCAGAAGACAGCAACCCAACGTCTCTGATCACCATAAGACTCTTTGACTATGAACCCCCAGCTCTGCCCTTATTCTAAGGCAAGGATGCATGAGTCAAGATCACGAGGACCCAAGCCTAGTTCAGCCAGACCGCCCACTCGACACTCCCGGCTAGCGGACCAAGGCAGGGCAGGCCAGACAATGACTCCAGGACTCCGGACCCAGACGACCCAGCCATGCATCTTGGTCTAAATCTAGTCAAAAAGCTGGGGGGTGTAAATAGGTCTGTCTTTAGCCTAGACTTAAAACTTGGAGAGTGTCTGCATTCTCGAACGAAAGTGGGAAGTTTATTACAAGTTCGGGGGCCATGTATGAGAAAGCCTTTCCCCCGACTGTGACTTTTTTAATTCTAGTAACTAAAAGAAGTCCTGTACCCTGAGAACGAAGCAGACAAGTTGGATTGTAAAACTCTAAGAGTTCACTCAGATAATGTGGGGCCAGGCCATGTAGAGCTTTATAAATTATAAGAAGTATTTTGTAATCAATACGGAATTTGACTGGTAACCAGTGCAGTGATGATAGAACAGGAGTGATATGATCAAATTTTCTAGTTCGAGATAGCACTCGGGCAGCTGCATTCTGAACTAACTAAAGTTTATTTACTAGAGCATCCAGTAAGTAAGGCGTTACAGTAATCCGACCTTCAGGTTATAAACGCATGAACAAGTTTCTCTGCATCATTAAAAGAGAGGATATTTCTAAGTTTAGCGATATTTTGTAATTGAAAGAAAGCAATTCGAGTGATGCTGCTAATGTGTGCATCAAAGGAGAGATCTGAATCAAATGTGACCCCTAAGTTTTTTACAGACGGACTTGGCAATACTGGACAGCCATCTAGATTTAGGATAGATGTAGCTAACCTGTCTCTCACAGCCTTGGGTCCTACCAATAGAACCTCAGTTTTATCAAAGTTAAGTAAGAGAAAATTAAATAACATCCAATCTTTTATTTCCTTTACACAGTCCTCAATTTTGTTGATTGTAAGGCTGTCATTAGGTTTGGCTGATATGTACAGCTGTGTATCATCTGCATAGCAGTGGAAACTAATGCCATGTTTGCGAATAACTGAGCCTAGTGGCAGCATGTACAGAGAGAATAAAAGCTGGCCAAGCACTGACCCCTGAGGCATGCCATACTTCACTTTTGAGAGCTTAGACCTTAGATTATTTATATGAACTGGTACCGGTCAGTTAAGTAGGATTTAAACCAAGAAAGTGCTGATCCCTTAATACCTACAGTATTTTCTAGTCTATTTAGTAAAACATCATGATCTATAGTGTCAAATGCTGCACTTAAATCTAACAGAACAAGAAATTAAAAACATCCCTTATCTGAGGACATTAACAAGTCATTTAGTACCCTAATTAATGCTGTTTCAGTACTATGATGCCAGACTGAAATGTTTCATAAATTTCCTTCCTTTGGAGGTAACTGCAGAGCTGCTAATAGACGGCTTTTTCTAAGATCTTTTACAGAAATGGTAGATTTGAAATTGGTCTAGAATTAGATATCACACAAGGGTCAGGATTGGCTTTTTTTAATCAGTGGTTTGATAACGGCGCCTTAAAGAATTTGGGCACATAACCTAAAGGTAAGGTAAGGTTAACCGTATGGCAAACGCTGGGTGCAAGTTGGTGCTGCAAGGGGCGCCCAACCCAGTTATTAGGTTTAGGGGTCAATCACTTTTTCAACACAGGGGCCATGTAGGTTTGGATGTTTCTCTCTTAATAATAAACACCTTTCATATAAAAGCTGCTTTTGTGTTTACTTGTGTTGTCTTTGAGTAATATTTAAATTGCTTTGATGTTCCGAAACACTTAAGTGTGACAAACATGCAAAAAATAGGAAATCAGGAAGGGGGCAAACACTTTTTTACACCACTGCATGCTTGAGAACATGAATAATTTGTATTATTTAATATTATATACTAATATTACATCACATATTTCTCAAATATTTCTGTGAGATTATTGGCTGGTTGCAAAGTAAAAATCTACCAGAGGTTTTCCATTATCTGATTACCCAAGTGCATGTAAACAATGTGTTTACATACACTCAATAATCCAACCATGAACAGATTTCTGCAGTTATCTGATTATTCAAGTGTATACAGCATACTCCGATCTAGAAATCAGATTTAGAAATCAAGCCTGTATTGGTTGGGACAGGCACTTTCTTAAAGCAAACAAACAAACAAAAAACTTCTTGATACCTGCCAATTCAGTTACAAGGCAGGTCATTCTACAGAAACGAAATAATTGTAGTAACTGTACTGTATGATAGAGCCAGGGAAAACTCCATGACTTAAAGGCTGAACTTATCTACCTCCCACTAAATAACTCCCCGATGCTGGATTTCTCAGGCAACATAGACGTTCTTACTGTACCCCCAGCCCTCTAAGCAAAGATATGACATCCCATCATCCACCAGCCCAGAAGAGGTAGAGAAGAGAAAAAGCATATTAGTAGCATGCAATTACAAATAAATAAAATAATTATATAATAGGAAGTGTAAGAAAAGAAACAGAAAGAGGAAATACAATCTGATGAAGTGGAAGCTAAACAGACTAGAAACAATATTAGAACAGGAAGAGCAGAAGACAATAAGTTTGTCTATGGCAGGGTTTCAAGGAGAAAACTGTTCTGGTATAAGAACACTGCTGAACATCTGGGATTTGTTAAAAATCATGTAGAAAATCCAGAAAGCTACTGGAAAAATGGATGAGACCAAAACAGAACAGTAGAAAGAAGAAGATGACATTCTAGCTTAAGAACCTTATCACTTCTGTGAACATGGTGTGGTAGTATCATGGTCTGAGATTGTTTTGCTAAATTCTGAATTATACCATCACATTCAAAAGCGAAATGGCAGGGCATCTGTACATCAACTGAATCTGAAGAGAATGTGGGTCATGCAGTAAAACAACAACTCTAAACACCCAAGTTGTTTTACCAAAAATGCTTAAATAAGAATAATGTTTTGAATTGGCCAAGTCAAAGCCCTGATCTTAATAAAAAGAGAAATGCTGTGGAAGGACCTCAGTTGAGCAGTTCATGTGAGGAAACCCAGTAACATCTTAGAGTTGAAGATGTTCTGTTTACGCTTTGAAAGCAAAGTTTCACATACTTTTTATCACAAACAGATTTGTAATATTCGAACATTTTCTTCAACAAATAAATGAGCAAGTATAATATTTTGTTTTGTATGTTCTTTTTTCCACCTTTAGAAAACCTGTTGATGTTTTAGGTAAATTCTTTGCAGATATACAGAACACTTGGTCCCAAATATTTCAAGCAGCACTCAATGACAAAAACAAATAACTCACCAAGAAGGAAAAGTTGGAATCGAATGAAACTTTATACATGTGAATGTAATGATGATATTTGTAAGTGATTACAATATTAGAACAAAATGATGGGTAAACTGTAGAGTTGAATGGAGGATCTAGTACCCTGTTGGGCCATCTCAAGCCTGGATACAAGATGAGATACAGTTGGGCATGGAGGCATACAAGTTCTGTAAGGTATCCTGTGGCACATTTGCCCACATTTATTGCAGCTGGGTCTGTAGATCTTGCACACTCGTAGTAGGCAACCACGCAGGCCCAGGAAGTGTTGCAATCTGGTGGAGACATTCCTGACAAACCCTTGCTGTGCATGAGCGAGCATTATCCTGCTGAAAACTGCCAGCTGGAAGCCCTGCCATGAGAGGCAACACATGGACAGTTGGCATGGACAGTAATGGCCAACACTTCTCTTCTTACTCAGTGTGCATTGAGGTTCACACCTCCTAGGCTGCCAGGGTTTTGTTGTATAAAGTTAATCTCAAATGCAGTTTATTATATTTAGTCCTTTTTGTGTGTAATAAAAGAAAATATATTGATGGCAGACTCATTATACTGGTCCCATTTTGTTGCTAGTGTGGTGTGCGGTGTTTGAAAAGGGTGGATTTGTGTTTGCCTTCGTTATAATTACAAATGCCTCTGACCACTAAGGGATAAGACGGATCAGCAACAAAATTCCTTTTCATTGTCAGTGAGAAAGAATACAGTAAACTGTATGTAAAGAAGGCCTCAGGGTTACCTCAGAGTTCACATCTGGCAGAGCTTTGTAGACCTAAGGATTGTTCTTTAGGATCCACCTGTGGAAAATGGCCATGCACACTTTCTATATGGCATTAGTCCATGCTTTACATATCTGCCTGACACATAACTGCATGCCGAGTTGTGCAGCAGTCCGACATTTCTATTTGGGTGCATATAGAAATATACAGAGAATATTTTTAAAATGCTTGTATGTGTTTTTATGGGTAGATTTTGGTACATTAATAAACAGAAGTTACGTCTTTGCAAAATCCTCCAAAAGCCAGAATTATATTATTATTATTATTACATTACTAACTTCACTTTGCAATACTGTTTTTCATAAAGACTTATGTAAATATTTTTGGCACTCTTGGTTAAGTTACAAATTTTATCTCAGTCTCAGAGGCTTACATACATGAAGGTGAATGTACATGAGTGGCCAAGCCTGAGCCCAGAACTAAAATTTAACTGAATTTCAAAAATTCTACAAGGAATAACAGACAAATATTCTCTAATCTAATGGCTATAGCTTGATTTTCAGAACTGTTGCCTTTTTCTCTTGCTAATTGAGTTTATAAAATGTTTAAATAAAATAAAAAAACATGATGTTTTTTTAATGTCAATCTGTAAACAAAAACAACTGCATTTCAAATTAGTATGATGATTTTTTACTGCCTGTAACTTGGTGTACGAAGCACAACAACTGGCCTCATGAGCAGTGGAAAAAATTAACATGGTGTCACAACGGGGTCTTACTGGCAGGTAGGAGACATGCGCAGGTTCTATATAAATAACCATTGTTTTATTAACTATAACAAAGGAAGAAAAGGAAGCCACAGGATAAACATAAATCAAACAAAAGATACTGCATGTAAGAGTGGGCTTTCCACTGGGCAACTAACACAAGCAGGCTAATTGCTGAGCAACAAACAAAAGTGGGCGTACCGCAAGGAGAGATAAAACGAGTACGTGTAGAAACAGTCCCGAACATATAAATCCATAGAACAAGAATGAACAAATCGCAAACCGCCAAAAACACACCAAAACAAATCCCCACGTCGTTCAGGAGCTAGGGCCCTGCTTAAATACAGCTGTGTCCACTAGTCCGAGGGCCCTAGCTTCTTCTGTTGGTGCTCCAAAGTCGGGCGGAGCAACACGAATGATGCGGTCCAGACTGCCCCCCAGCAGCAAGGAGGGGCACAAGATGTGGAGGACTGGGTGGACCCGTGACATACTCCCCCCCCACGGAGCTCGAGTCTGAGCTAGGACTTCCTTAAACACCCCCCTCCACAGAGGCGCACGATGGTGTCTGGGGGTTTCTTCTCCGGTCGCCTTTTGGGTACCAATGTGGGTACGATGTTGACCGGACCGCCTTCGGGAGAGTGTCACAGGAACAAGGGGCCTCCTGGCTCCCCCACTGGAATATACAACCCTCAGGCAGGCTTCTCGAATACCTAAGGCCTCTTGGTAGGCCTCTTGGAAATGTACAGCCTCCTGCAGGGCCTCTTGGGAACATACGGTCTCCTGCAAGGCCTCTCGGGAACTCACAGCCTCTTGATAGGCCTCTCAGGGGCAGGCAACCTCTGGCAAGGTGTCCGGCACAGACGCCCTCTGCGCAGGCACAGAAACCAGAACAGTTGCCCTCGGTGCAGGCACAGGAGCCGAAGCAGACTACCTCGGCGCTGAACCAGGAGCAGATGACCTCGATACGAAACCAGAAGGCGCTACGTGCTCACATACAATGCTAACACGCTGCAATACTGGACCACTAGACATCACCTCCTCCAGAACTGAGCTACAGGGCTCAGATTCTGAGGTAGCGGACCCAGAAATGAGACTAACATGCTTGAAAGTTGAGCTCACATACTCGGATGCAGGGCTAACCGGCATCACTACCGGGTTATCAGGCGCCAGCGCCTCTGGTACTGAGCTACCGTGTTCAGACCCAAGACTACAGGACGCTATCGGCTCAAGTATTAAGCTAGAATGTTCAAAAACGCGACTAGTGTACTCAGACACGGAGGCAACATGCCTAGATACAGGGTTACCGTCAATTTTTCCGGCAACCCGCCGGGCAATAAAAATAAGCGGGCGTACCGCAAGGAGAGTTGAAACAAGTACGTGTGGAAACATAAATCCACAGAACAAGAACTAACAAATACGAGTCAGTACAAAAGCGGCTATAAACCGCAAACTGCCACAACAGTCGGAAGGTGAATGCACCAAAAACACACCAAAACAAATCCCCGCATCGTTCGGGACCTAGGGCCCTGCTTAAATGCAGTTCATGCAGCTGTGTCCACTAGTCCGAGGGCCCTAGCTTCTTCTTCTGGTGCTCCGCTGTTGAGTGGAGCAGCACAAACGACGTGGTCCAGACTGCCCCCCAGCAGCGAGGAGGAGCACAAGATGTGGAAGACTGGGGGGACCTGTGACACATGGCCTGATTAACTTCCACCACATGTGGATGGATTTAGGTTTGGATGAAGCAAAAGGATGGAATCAACCCAAATTATTTCATGCCAGAAAAAGTATATGAGCACCATCTAGTAGAATTCATGAGGTTCAAGGATCGCTTTGGTGATCATGCGGCAGTTTTATAGGAGCAGGTGCAATCTATGGTTCAAACACTCTGCTTGATGATGTTCCAAGACAATAACATCCATCAGCCAAAACATTCAGTGTGGTTTGATGAACATTAGCATGAAGCCTTTAGGGTGTTCTATGTTGAGACAACAGGCCCCTAAATAGAATTCGCATGAATTTGGAGATAAACAAAGACTAAAAAGGGAGAGACAGTGAGAGAGAGAGAGAGAGAGAGAGAGAGAGAGAGAGAGAGAGAGCGCAACAGACAGAAATAGACAGCAATGTATTTTTAACATTGCAAATATTGATCATATTTGAAAAGACCTGTTGTCATAACGTGAAGGAAGTTACATGCTAATGGGCTTCAGTCCTACATCTATCCATTTATTTGTCTTGATTTTGCCCATCTCTTTTACAATAATGGACCCTGTATTGTTCTGTCATTATAATGGGAAGCTTTAGGACATTCTGTGTGCTGTAACCTTATCTATCACCAGAGACACAAAAACCGAAAGTGGATTTTTAAAAGGAATGACAAACAGTGGGACAGATAGGAAAGGAAAGAGAGTAAAAGTGTAAAGAAGCTGGCAATTCAATACACCCTCTTAAATAAGCTGTGTCCTTTTCTCTTTCTTCACAGCACTATCTAAGGAGGGTGGATTTAGTAATAACTAAAGGGGATCATTAGTAATGAGACGTATGCAGGGCTTGGAATTCAAACATATGGAAATTACATGCACTGAGATAATATTGTTAATATCTAGTTTGTGTCAGTCCATTAACAATCCTCACAGCAGTGTCAGAGGAATTCTACTTAGGTATCAGGACGCAGACACATGAGCTACTTTATGCTACATCTATGTTTCTGGAGCTTACTCCCTGTGAGTAAAGCAAACAAGGCTAATTAGCATGTTTGCTATCTACGTGACGCACTCAAAATTCTGGTTTAACTAACTGTTAATATTGCTCATGTGACATTATGTGAGGATATTTGAGTTTCTAGGTAGTGTTTGCATACATATTCACATGCCCAATGTTATGATTGTCATGCTAACACATAGGAGCTCTTAGTGAATATTAGCACTCCTTTAGGGTTATTGTACGCATGTCTGAGAGAATACAGCTTTCAAAAAGCGTAACAATTCAAAAAAGGAAAATTACAGATGTGTAAAAATGCCAGACAGGTCTGAGTTTGTTTGGGTATGTTATACATAGCTATAGGTCTGTCAGTGTTAGCTAAGGGAACAAAGTGGTGAAAAGGTATTTGAGGTTAATTTGTAGATTCAGGGTGTAATCTGGTTTATGACTGCAGTACAGCAGCTATTTAATGCTCAATTCAGCAGTGTTTTTACTAGTGAAAATGTTACCTGGATACTAAACTTGGATAAAAACAAAACAAATAGCAATAGAAGTAAAAAGTTAATCATAGACAAAGCTAATACTATTTTAATACATTGAAGAGGGATTGAATAAACAAGAAAAACCTTAAAGTACATGAATAAGTACAGTACATATGTCGAGAGAGAGAGATAAAGAGGATTAAGGATGACTATAGAGTGAACAGACAGTCATCTGTTTGCATGTGACACTGACTCAGTAATTATACAGTTACCCCTGGAAAACACGCGGTGTAAATAGTGGTACAATGACTATGCACTAGGTTTGTCTTCCTGTCAGGTCTTTCCTTTGACATCACTTTATTATAGCTAAATAATGCTACACCTACAACTACACCTACACCCAAACCTATCCTTAACCTTAGTAACCTAAAGCAAATCCAAAGCTGGAGTTATACATATATCTAATTACAGCAAAGATACCCATAATGCTCATCAGTCCACAATAATGTACTGTTATACTGGGTTGGACAGAGTCTAGTCAGATCCACACTGCCGCCTGCTGTCCAGTTCACACAACAGCACCATCACCGCTTCTGGTAAAATTGGCCATATTCCGATTTTTTCCCCTCATATGTGTCACAGGTGTCTTTCCTTCTAGTGTGAAGGACAGAACAAAAACACATTCACCCTGATCATTTCAGTTCCTGTCTGGGCTGCTTGTATATGTGGTACAGAAATCCGATTCGTATCCGTTACAGCTTCAGTGTACTGCATGATTCAGCACCTCTTTCAACAGATTTCCAAGAGATTTCCTTAGCGTGTCTTCATGTAGTCATGCATGAGAACATAATGAACGTCTTTGCAAAAATGGACAAACAACCTGATGCCAAATAGCTTAGGGTGTGGTAACTCACTCCTATTGCCTCCAGTACAATCCAACTACTTCTCAACAACATGGGTTGAATCAATCTAGTGTCCTGCTTCACAGATGTTGAAGAAAGTTATTTGTATAAATAGTTTAATGTTGCCATTGACATTCTAAAGCTTTCTGTTAATTCAGTCACTGTAATTCCGCCCAAATTTCAGCCCCACCATTCCTGGTTCCTGTCTCACGTCTGTAATATTATTAAATCCAAAATAAATACTCGTTCACCTTCCTGTCCTTATTATTATGCCTCTGTGAATTCCGAGTCACCGTTCAGCTACACATTCATGTGAAAATCAACATTAACTTAGCAATCACTACCATAGGCTCTTTTGGGCATTTGAGTTCGTTGAACAGCATTATCTGTTCATAGTAGTGTTAAATACAGGCCACACTGAGAATGTGCCCTAATTGCCAAAATTTTTTGATTTGAGTAGTAAATTCAATTTGGGCCACTTTGACCTGCAGTGTGAATGCAATATAATACAAAGTTAAGATTTGTTCATACAGGTATGTGCCTCATGACGATCTTTCGCATATATGCCTGTGGTCCGATAAGGATATAATCCCTATTATTAAGGTTATTAACCTACTCATCCCCCATATACTTCCTTAACACATATAAGAGTGCAGCCTATGGTGTGCAGACAGATTTAGAAAGTTTTTTTCAAACCCAAAGTTTTATTAAACAATAATCATGGGACAGTTGGGGATGTATTTGATAAAGGTTGGTGTGTAGAAATCTAACGCACCATAAGGGAAGAAACAAGTGGAGTAAGTGGGACTGTCTTTGCAACACAGCACACCAGAGAGACAAGTGAAGAAAAAAACCCTCTACACTTCTCGATTCATTTACCTCCACTATTCTGAAATAAATAGTTGCATGGTAAATACAACAGTAAAAACATTTCACTGTCACTTAAAGGCAGTTTCTGACCATAACCCAATTTCTAATTCCATAAATGTGGTGTCTGTGTGTGCGAGAGAAAAGAGAGAGAGAGAGAGAGAGAGAGAGAGAGAGAGAGAGAGAGAGAGAAAGAGAGAGAGAGAGAGAATAATGTATATGAAACTCTGCAGTACCTTGACTATGAGTCAATCAACCAGTACACTGAAGAATCCCCAAAAAAGCTTTGCATATAATATGTAATGTATGTAATTGTTGGAATCAAATGAAAACTTTATATGTATGAATGTAATGATGATATATGTGTGTGATTACAACATCAGAGCGAAAGCGTATGTTTAGTGGAAAGGGGAGGAAAACTGTACAATTGAAAGGAGGGGAGGATCTAGTACCCTCTTAGGCCACCTCTAGCCTGGATACAAGATGAGATATGGTTGGGGATTGGAGGCAAACAGGTTCCATTATAGTAATCCTGTGGCACATTTGCCCACAGATGTTGCAACTGGCCCTGTAGATCCTGCATACTTGTAGGATACGAAAACTGGAGTCCCAGTTGGTCACATAAATACTCCAATAAATGCCAAGGTATTGTTCAAATCTGGTGGGAGGACATTCCTGGGAAGCCCCTTACTGTGCTGGGTGAGCATTATCCTGCTGAAAAAGTGTTCATTTGTAAGCCCTGGCATGAGAATTCCAGGCAACATGTGGCTGCATGTGTTCTGCACATATTGCTGAGTTGTAGTGTCCCTCATGGCAAGACCAAGTGTCTAATCAGCATCTCAGACAAGCGTATTCTGTTTGTCTGTGAATTAGTAGAGCATAAAATATTGTTTTTTCGCCCGTGAATTAACTTTTTTAATTCAAAACTCTGCATTATTCGGAATGCAAACAAGGAGTAATCCGGAAATCCGGAAACACGGGAATAGAGACCACTCAGTAAGCTCGGGCGAGACCGAGACAATACTTCGTGATGAGAATCTTAGACAGCTGAGTTTATATACCCTGTGTCTCAGGTGTTACTAATAAATCAATCCAGCGCCTGTGGTCTCGGAAACGGATTGGTCGGCGGGAATCACGTGACCCACCGGTGGATTGTGGGCAATGTAGTTGCAGCTCACTTACCACTTAGATGACTGAAGGGAGGGGAAACCGGGGTTTGGCTGAGAGCTGTGACAATATACTGTAGTTCATGTATTGTTTGGTCTAAATAAACATTATTTATATCATTATAAATAAAAGTTGTTTTTATCATAAGTGTCGCTAAAACTCTTATGCACAATTCACTTTTAAAGATTGGTAGTCAAATTAAGGAGTGTTCTATAAAACAAGATTATTATTAAAACTGTTTTCATGTTAAAGTGGTATGTATAAGAACTTCTACAACTTAAAGTCCACAATATAACCCATCGTACTGATAATTGTGAAGTGGGCATGTGCACAGATAAAGTCTAATTCCTATTGATAATGATCAAACCTAAATGTCTGATTAAATTAAACTAGCTATCTTTATTTAAACTAGGTATACTCAGCTAATTTATTGGTGTAACCCTGTTCTGTCAATACCAGATGTCCATTTGTCTGATTTAATTAAGGGTGGGAATAATAAAACAGAAAATAGGCGTGTTTAATGAATGCTCCTTTGTAAATACAATAGTTCTCATAGGCAGGTATTCACTGGAAAGAAGGCAGCTATTGTTTTGTATACACTGGAACTGTTACTAGGGCGAAGGAATGGCTGTAATACTAGAAATGTCCATATAGTGTAAAAATAATGTAATAAACACACACAGGCCTGGAATAAGAAAGAAAAGACATTTTGAAAGAAAGTGTAGAGAGAAACAGGCTGAACCCTGTAACCCTAGGTGAAATCTTGGACCAGCCCTAAGCCTACACACCTGAGCAATCTCGTTTATATGTTAAGCAACAGGTGAACACTACTGACTGGTGTGTGTGTAGGAAAATTAAAATTAACTTCTACAGGGCTTTACAGCCCAAGAATTGATGTTAAACAACACCCAACACAAATCCCTTGTGTGTTTATTTGTGGTTTCTGTGAGTCAAACTGAACTGAACGTGCTGTGACAAGATCTCAGAAAGAAACTGACTTTTTAGGTTGATCTAGGTCAAAAGTAGACTATTCCCTGTCACAACACTCAAAAGCCAAAGGCTTCTGTAAGAACCCGGGGATTATGTGTGGCAGATTATCAACTATTTGTTTGAGTGTTAAATCAAACATTTAAATCATTTCATGATTTTATCTTACTGCACAAGAAGACTATGTAAGTGAATTTCCCTGTTTCCAGCCTTTCCTCCAAACAGTTTATTGCAGCAATGAGCAGTGACGAGCAAATGGAAGCACAGATCTCAAGAGTTCATTTTCTTAGTTCTTGCTCATTTTCTGTCCAATAATTTGATGTTAGGGCCATTAAAAGATGAATAGTTTGCAAGTTTAGGTTTGGCCCATTTTTTGCCCAGGAGTGTACTTTTCATTTTATGAGAAATGAGTGGCAAATTATATGTAAATTATAAATGAGAATCACCATTACATTCCTGAGGTGTGGATGAGCAACTACTGAGCACTAAACAGATCCCATGGGATTGCCTATTCTGAGCAGAGGAAGCAGGTTTCTGCTAAAACAAACAAAAAAAAAAACATGAGTATGATCCTCCTGGATGAATATTTTCATATGTACTAGGCCCTTTACCCAGAGTTTTAAGGATTGTACTATGTACGAATGTGTCAGTTTTTCACTCCTCACTCTAAATAAGAACATCCACCAAATGACTCAATGTACATTTATTTACATTAACATTTACAGCATTTAGCAGATGCACCTATCCAGAGAGACTTACAACTGATACAGTCTAACAAGGTACAATCCAAGAAACTGAGATTATTGCCCTTGGTGAAAAGCAAACAGTGGCAGCTTTGGTGTAGCCGGGATTTGAAAACTCATAGTTCAGTACATTAATCCCTGTAAAATAAAACTAAAATAAAGATGATGGCACCCTGTTTTATCTAAAGAACAGGGATCTATCAAAGTCTGCTCTTCACAGCACGTTTGTGGAAGTGTATCATGGCACGAACAAAAGAGATTTCTGAGGGGTTCAGAAAAGGAGTTGTTGATGCTCATCAGGCTGGAAAAGGTTACAAAACCATCTCCAAAGAGCTTGGACTCCACCAATCCACAGTCAGACAGATTGTGTATAAATAAAGGAAATTCCAGACCATTGTTACCCTATTCAGGAGAGGTCGACCAACAAAGATCACTCCAAGAGCAAGGCGTGTAATAGTTGGTGAGGTCACAAAGGACCCCAGGGTAACTTCTAAGGAACTGAAGGCCTCTCTCACGTTGGCTAATGTTAATGTTCATGAGTCCACCATCAGAAGAACACTGAACAACAATGGTGTGCATGGCAGGGTTGCAACTAGAAAGCCACTGCTCTCCAAAAAGAACATTGTTGCTCCTCTGCAGTTTGCTAAAGATCAGGTGGACGAGCCAGAAGGCTATTGGAAGAATGTTTTGTGGATGGATGCAACCAAACTAGAACTTCATGGTTTAAAAAAAAGCATCATGTGGAAAAGCATCAGAGGAAAACACTGCATTCCACCATAAGAACTTTATCACTTCTGTGAAGCATGGTGGTGGTAATGTCATGGTTTGGGCCTGTTTTGTTGCATCTGGGCCAGGACAGCTTGCCATCATTGATGGAACAATGAATTCTGAATTCTATCAGAGAATTCTAAAGGAAAATGTCAGGACATCTGTCCATGAGCTGAATCTCAAGAGAAGGTGGGTCATGCAGCAAGACAACGACCCTAAGCACACAAGCCGTTCTACCAAAGGATGGTTAAAGAAGAAAAAAGTTCATGTTTTGGAATGGCCAAGTCAAAGTCCTGACCTTAATCCAATCAAAATGTTGTGGAAGGACCTGAAGTGAGCAGCTAATGTGAGGAAACCCACCAACATCCCAGAGCTGAAGCTGTTCTGTACGGAGGAATGGGCTAAAATTCCTCCAAGCCGGTGTGCAGGACTGATCAACAGTTACAGGAAATGTTTAGCTGCAGTTATTGCTGCAAAGGGGGGGTCACACCAGATATTGAAAGCAAAGGTTCACATACTCTTGCCACACAATAACATGTAATATTGGAGCATTTTCCTGAATAAATAAATGACCAAGTATAATATTTTTTGTCTCATTTGTTTAACTGAGTTCTCTTCATCTAATTTTAGGATTTGTGTGAAAATCTGATGATGTTTTAGGTCATATTTATGCAGAAATATAAAAAATTCTAAAGGGTTCACAAACTTTCAAGCACCACTGTATGGTTAAGAGATTTGGGTAGTGACTGAAAAAAAGGTTTATATTTAAGTTTGTTCCAACACAAGGTTTGGTACGCACAATGTGGACAAAATGCTCAATAATACCGGCCGCTCTTAATGGACGAAGCACAAGAGTACAAAAAAGATTAGTGATCGCGGGATGCGGGTGCTTATATAGTTTGTTAGCTGATGTAGAACAGGTGCGTGTATGTTTTCTAGAATCCATGAGTAATAACTGCGTAATGGCGACCCCTGGTGGGCAAGTGCAGCTAAAGCAAGGCTTGATTTTACATTGTACTCTTGTGGATACATGAATCTATAAGCCGAAAAAAATGAATACAGTAAAATATTTGTAAGTCATATAAAGAATGTAACTTATTTCAGAATTATTAACATGTTCCTCTGCACCTGATGAAGGTTCAACAAAAGTTCTCAGGATAAAATCATAACCAGTGCTGTGTGTGACAGTGGATCAGACACAGCAGTGTTGCTGGAGTTTTTAAACACTGTGTTCACGTGTACTCTATTAGACACATCTAACATATTGTGTATATATGTGTATATGTATCACAGGAATCCTGACGAGGATAGAGAGGTCAGTCCCTTGACGTTGCGTCACTGACCCCTACACATCCCTACGATGGACTGGTCTCCCGAACAAAGGGTCCCCAGGATAACTACTAAGATCAAGAGGTTTAAAAACATAACATCAACACAAAACAAACTCAGACTGAAACAGCAGAATTTAAGTCTGTATTTTTGCCATTCATAGGGTATTTTAATTGAGATTCCCCGGCCTGTTTAAGCAACCATTTAAATCAAGTTGTGTTTAGGAAGGCACAAAGACACCTAAAACAGACCTCTCTCATTTCACACACGTACAGATGAAGAGCTGTTCTCAAAGGTGCTGTGTAGTTCAACCATGGAAAACACCGTGTATATATTTAGCTTAAAAAATCACAGCAGTTTTAGCAGTGAGATAAAAGGCACTTCAGTAGAGGAGCTTGAACTGATAAAACACTGAAATGTTCAACAGAGTTCATTTAACTTGGTAACTGTGATAAACAGAATCTCAGAAAATAAGGAAAGAAAAGTTAATTACATTCAATCATTCACTTTCATACTTGCTTAATCCAATTCAGGGTCACAGGAAACCGGCAGCACAGGGTGCAATCGCACATGCTCGCAAACACAAATGCTCACTCATTGAGACACTTTAGAGACACTGATTGATGTAGCACAAATCTTTTAAATGTAGGAAAAACCTGGAGCACCAGGAGGAAGCCCACGCAAGCATGGGGAGAACATGCAAACTCCACACAGCTGGAGTCTGCACCGGAGAATTAAACTAAGCATTTCCATGCTGCCCTGGATTTTAAAATGGAAAATAAATGAATTAGAGCAGAATTTTAGAATACTTCATTCATTCATTTTCACACTTGCTTAATCCAATTCAGGGTCACAGGATGCCGGGGAATTATTGGCAGCACAGGGCACAAGATGGGAACCCCTTACAATTAAATACAGCTTAAAACATAAGCTGTCCTGCTTCGACTTTGGTGTGTAAAAGCTCACATTCAGATGCAAACACATCCACAGAATGATTAAGAGAATGAAATTAGCACGTTTACTTAGAGATAGCAAGAGCATAGTGATTTGAGAGTTTCTAACAGAAGGTTCGAATCCCATCACAAAGCCTCTTTACAGTTGGTCCTGCTTAAGCCACTCTGGATAAAGTATCTGTAGAATGGTGACCATTTTATGTCCCACGCTTGCGTTTCTCCACATGTTAAGTCATTAAACACTCGCGGTTCCTTTATATAGCCTGATTTTGCCCTTCAGTGCAAGCTGCAGTGTGACATTGTACTCGAA
This sequence comes from Ancistrus triradiatus, assembly GCA_025084515.1. Lineage (NCBI taxonomy): Eukaryota > Metazoa > Chordata > Actinopteri > Siluriformes > Loricariidae > Ancistrus > Ancistrus triradiatus. The sequence continues at coordinate 97,135 of JAJAGP010000545.1, read as the reverse complement.
GTCCCCATTATGGACGCCCGTCTCTCTAAAGGCACCCGCTGCCGTGTCATCCTCCCAGTAGTGGTGCCAGTCTCCATTGAGGTTGGCCCCGAAGCCAAACACGTTCACCTGCATAACAAAACAAAAGTGCAAAACAGGTCAGATGGGAGTGCTGATTCAGGATCAGATTAGCAGATTAGTGTCTGGGTCAAAGTTAGTTACAATAAAGAGAGGAGAGGAAAAACAAAGTTCATTTAACTTGGTAACTGATGAACAGAATCTCAGAAAAGTTACTTACATTCAATCATTCACTTCATCCAATTGGTATGAAATTAGAGGGATGGAAAACGAAAATGTTCAAATTAAAAAATGATCAAATTATCAAAAATGACCTAAATTATCCAAACCCAGGAACAGGGGTGTTTAGGGTTTGAGGAGATTGGGGGCTTAGCCCAAACACGTGTACTGGGGTTCAGGGAGGGGCATTTTATTCAAAACTCAATTTTGATACTTTTTATTCACTGAAAATTGTAAAAGGGAACCTCAAAAACTGTTCATCATCAGATAAGTGACCGATAGCACGTGGAATCAAAATTGAAATCAAACCCTCATCATGGTAACGTGCTGGACTATGGACCAGAAGGTCCAGGGTTCAAATCCCACCTCTGCCAAGCTGCCACTGCTGGGTCCTTGAGCAAGGCCCTTAACCCACAAAAATGCTTGGATTGTAAGACTGTATAACTTGTAAGTCGCTCTGGATAAGAGCGTCTGCTAAATGCTGTAAATGTAAATGTAAAATGATTGACTGTAGTGCCAACTCATATCACAAATCAAAACCATCTCTGAGTGGTTACAGTGCAAAGGTAATGCTTACCCTTACTTTTGGAAAGAAATCCAAAAAGATTTATTTCTTCCCCTTAAGTTCTGCCCTCTCTCCGACTGAATGTGCGACCGTGTCGATTATTTTATATGAACGATGGGCACAGGCTCCAGCCTGACTTACAATAAGAAGAGCCGTTTGGGAGCCGAAAGAGTCGACTCACTGAAAAGATCCAGAATTTGCATCACTTCTTTTGAACTTCTCCCGCTTCCTGACTCTGCCACGCCCACGAACACAGACACACAAAGACACACAAGCGCATATAGACCTGACAGCGACCAACGCTAATTTTGGCTGTTATTTAAAAATGTATATAAATACTTTATTATTAAATATTAGGTGTAATGTTAGATATAATGTTGAAAATGATATACACAAAACATTCGGGGTTTTGAGCCCCGTTAAATGGCCTGGCGACGCCCCTGGCCAGGAATATGATGGTCTGTTCCCTGTGTTCTCCGGGGATATGGACCAGTGCCACTGCAACCCTGACCAGGAAAACGTGAAAACAAAACAAACCAAGAAAAAAAAACAACATCCAAGAACATTTAAAAACTGAAAATAGTGATGGAATGAATATTTACAAAGTAAAAACATAAAAAAAGACGAAAATTAAATATGAATATTTAAATACACTATTACACATGAGGTCGAATATTTGCAGAATATATTAAACGAAAAACAAAAATGTAGTTTCGTTTGATTACGTTTAGATTCTTACAGAGGTGATGTGGGTTTTCAGGCGCTAGGTGGAAACATTGTCCCTTTAATGTCAGATTCCAGAGCAGACGCTACAGTGGTGCTTGAAAGTTTGTGAACCCTTTAGAATTTTTTATATTTCTGCATAAATATGACCTTAAACATCGTCAGATTTTTACACAAGTTCTAAAAGTAGATAAAAAGAACCCAGTTAAACAAATGAGATAAAAAAAACCTGTCTCGGTCATTTATTTGTTGAGCAAAATGATCCAATACTACATATTAGTGAGTGAGGGTAGCATCGGTGGGTAGCATCGCCGCCTCACAGCAAGAAGGTCCTGGGTTCAATGCCAGGGTGGAGCGGCATGGGTCCTTTCTGTGTGGAGTCTGCATGTCCTCCCCATGTCCGTGTGGGTTTACTCCAGGCAGTTCAAAGACATGCAAGGTTAACTGATTACACTAAATTGGCCTGGTTTGAGTGTGGTCTCTGGCGACAGACGGAGCGATGCATCGGCTGGAGTATTCTCAGTCGCATCAAATGGCAGTGGTCGGACCCCGCATCCGGAAGGGACAAGCGCCAGGAAAATGATGATGATGACTACATATTAGTGAGTGGTAAAAGTATGTGAACTTTTGCTTTCAGTATCTGGTGTGACCCCCCCTGTGCAGCAATAACTGCAGCTAAACGTTTCCTGTAACTGTTGATCAGTCCTGCACACCGGCTTGGAGGAATTTTAGCCCATTCCTCCGTACAGAACAGCTTCAGCTCTGGGATGTTGGTGGGTTTCCTCACATTAGCTGCTCGCTTCAGGTCCTTCCACAGCATTTCATGGATAAGGTCAGGACTTTGACTTGGCCCTTCGAAAACAGAACTTTATCATTCTTTAACCATTCTTTGGTGGAACGACTTGTGTGCTTAGGGTTGTTGTCTTGCTGCATGAGCCACCTTCTCTTGACATTCAGTTCATGGACAGATGTCCTGATATTTTCCTTTAGAATTCTCTGATATCATTCAGAATTCATTATTCCATCAATGATGGAAAGCGTCCTGGCCCAGATGCAGCAAAACAGGCCCAAACCATGATACTACCACCACCATGTTTCACAGATGGGATAAGGATCTTATGGTGGAATGCAGTGTTTTCCTTTCTCCATACCTTCTCCAAATCTTCTGGCTTGAGATAGAGAGATATAATGGATCGATGGATGGATGGAGTTACAGGAAGCTGGTGCCTAGGGTGCAAGCTGGGAACCAACCCTAGAGAGGGGGCCACTCCATCCCAGGTCATAGTGCACGCTCACTCACTCACTCTGGGACACTTGGACCTAACACATCTTTCAAATGTGGGAGGAAATCGAAGTACCCAGAGGAACCCCATCGAAATGGGGAGAGCATGCAAACTTCACACAGATGGAAATCAAACTGTGAGTCACCGGCCCTGAAAGTGCTAACCACTGCGTCTTGTTGTACATCCCATGGACTTTAGGTATGGAGTGAGTCCAAGTGAGTTTTGGAAAGACTATCTATCTATCACTAGACATTGGAACATGACTGCAGGGACTGACTTCTACTGGGTGAAAAACTCTTTAACAAAGTCTGGCACTGATGTTCTAAAGGTGTTGGATAGAATTTATGAAGCTTAACAGGAACATATTTTACATGGACTGCTGGATTAGCACAGAAGAACATTGCATGCTGTAACATTATTAAGGTTATTGTTGGACCTCAAGTGTCCAGTTGACACTGATGTTTCCATCAAAACTAGATTCATCAGCCACGGAAACCTAGTCTAGGAAGCTCCTGCTGAACAGCTACTGTGTTGATGTGGTTTAATTTGGTATTTGAGAGTTCCAGCGTCTTCACAGAAGAGCCATAGTTGCTCCTAAAGGGCAGCTGTAACAGCAACCTGACTACCTGATGTGTTTCTGTGATGTGCTGAGCATGGCTGTATGCTTTCTGAAGTTATAAGCAATGGATGTCTACAGTTTTTAAACCCTCTTATTAGAAGTGTCTACACACTTTTAGACACTGACTCTGTCCCTTTCTCTCTCCCTCTGTCTCTCAGTTCGCAGGTGCGTGCTGTGCTGAAGTAATTTGCAGTGTAAATTGTTCCCATTAGCGAAAGTGTACAGTGTGAGCGCAGCACTTTCATCTCGAATGGCGCTGCAGTAAAAGCCATTTCATTCTGAAATTATGTGTGTGTGTCGGCCTTGTTTATATAACATTGTGGGGACCAAATCACCCCACAAGGATAGAAAGATGTGACATTTTTTACCTTGTGAGGAACTTTTTTTTTGGCCAGAAACTTTCTTTTGATAAAAAACAGCCAAAAGCTTAGCTTTAGGTTACTGAGGTTAAGGTTAGGGTCAGGGGTAGGTGTTGGTGTAGCACTAACACTGCAATCTACAGCAATCACTGCGAGGTTTTCACAAAGATATTGAGACAGACCTTGTGTGTGTGTGTGTGTGTGTGTGTGTGTGTGTGTGTTTGTGTTTTTTTTTGTTTGGTGTTTGTCTGAGAGAGAGAGAGAGAGAGAGCGATAGAGAGAGAGAGAGAGAGAGAGATAGAGAGAGAGAGATGCGGGATGTTTAATGTGCATGTGTTGCTCTCCAACTTTATTTAACTGATAGAGAGACAACCCACAAACACGCTTGTCTCCGCTGTTCCTTGGAGTTTCTTTCACTGACAACTGATTACTGTAGCTAATTAATGCAACACATCACTTATATATATATATGTGGGGACTTCTTCTTTTTTTTAACTATTTGCTTTGTTAAGCACAGGTGGTGGATCTATAATATATATAAAGTATTTAGTCAGCCACTGATTGTGCAAGTTCTCCTAAATGCACAGAAAATAATAGAGGTCTTAAATTTTCATCATAGGTACCTTCAACTATGAGAGACAAAATGAGGAAAAATAAAAAAAAAACAGAAATCCACATTGTTAGGATTTTTTTTAAAGACTTACTTGTAATCATGGTGGAAAATAGTATTTGGTCACCCACAAAAAAGCAAGAGTTCTGGCTCTCACGACCTGGAACTTCTTCTTTAAGATCTCTTTCTATAAGCATGCCCTCACTAAGCTAAAGCTGCATACTTTCTCATCAATCATAAAGAAAAATAAGAATAATCAAGGTTCTCTTTAATCAGTCTCCAACTTAACAAAAACACCCTACAGAAGTGCTCTCCCGTGTCTGTGTAGTGTTTAACAGTAATGATTTCATGACTTCTTTAATGATAAGATAGAAAACATTAGTCATCAAACTCGATGCTCATCACATCACCACACTATTCACAACCCTTCCAGATGCAGCACTAGTAGACACTGTTAATGAGCTGTAAATCAGATCAAATCTTTTACCCCAATTACTAATCTGAACTAAAAAAAAAAATTCTGCACTGATCAGCTCAATCTAAGTCATCAACATGTTTTATTAGATACAATTCCACACATTACTCAAACCAGTAATACCTTATATAGAGCCAGTGTTTAGTTTATTTTTAAATTCATCCCTTACCTTGGTTATGTGCCCAAATCCTTTAAGTCTGCTGTTATCAAACCACTGATTAAAAAAGCCAATCTTGACCCTTGTGTGATATCTAATTATAGACAAATTTCAAATCTACCTTTTCTGTCCAAAAAAGCCGTCATCAAGCAGCTCTGTCATACCTACAAAAGAATAATTCCAAGGAAACATTTCAGTCTGGCTTCAGGCCCCATCCAGAGTTACTGAAAACCAGCAATTAATTAGGGTACTAAACTTGTGATGTCCTCAGATAGGGATGTGTTTCTTTTCTTGTTCTGTTAGATTTAAGTGCAGCATTTTGACACTATAGATCATATGTTTTTTACTAAACAGACTAGAATACTGTAGGTATTAAGAGTTAGCACTTTCTTGATTTAAAATCCTACTTCACCGACCGGTACAGTTTGTTCATATAAATAATCTAGTCTAGCTCTCAAAGTGAGTTGGGCCGTGGCCTCAGGTCAGTGCTTGGGCCCGCTTTTTATTTCCTCTCTGTACATCTGCCACTAGGCTCATTTATTCATAAGCATGGCAATTAGTTTCCACCCGCGATGCAGATGTACACAGCTGTACATAGCAGGCAAACCTAATGCAGCCTTACAGATCAACAAACTGAAGGACTGTGTAAAGAAATAAAAGATTGGGTGTTATTTAATTTTTTCTTACTTTAACTCAGATAAAACTGAGGTTCTATTAGTGGGACCCAAGGCTGTGAGAGACAGGTTGGCTACATCTATCCTAATCTAGATGGCTGTCCAGTATTGCCCAGTCCGTCTGTAAAAAACTTGGGGTCACATTTGATTCAGTCTCTCCTTTTGATGCACACATTAGCGCATCAGCTCGAATTGCTTTCTTTCATTACGTAATATCGCAAAACTTAGAAATATCCTCTCGTTAATTATGCAGAGAAACTTGTTCATGCATTTATAACCTCAAGGTTGATTAACGTATGCCTTACTACTGATGCTCTAGTAATCTATAAATAAAAATTCAGGTTACTCAGAATGTACTGCCCAGTGCTACTCGAACTAGGAACATTTTATGTCATATCCCTCCTGTTCTATCATCACTACACTTGGTTACCAGTCAATTCCACATCGACTACAAAATATTCTTTATAACTTATAACTCTACATGGCCTGGCCCCACATTATTCTGAAGTGAACTCTTAAGTTTTAGCAATCCAACTCGTCTACTTCTTCACAGGGTGCAGGACTTCTTTTAGTTCCTAGAATTCCACAAAAAAAAGTCACAGCAGGGGAAAGCTTTCTCGTACATGGCCCCAACTACGGAACTTCCCACTTCGTCGAGATTCAGACACTCTCCAAGTTTTTTAAGGTCTAGGCTAAAGACATACTTATTTGCGCAGACACTTTTGACTAGATTAGACCAGATGCTTGGCTTGGGTCACTGGGGCCATAGTCCTGGAGTCATGTCTGGCCTGCCTGCCTTGTCCGTTAGCCTACCGTTCTCCTCTTTCTAGCTATGGCTGCGATAGCTAATGCTGCCGGTGTCCTCATGCTCACATGACCATCAGTGATTGACATGCAATCATGATTGTGAAATAGACACTGTGCTCTTAATCAAGAACTAATTACAATTTTTCTGTTTTCTTCTCCGAGCTGTGTTCCGGTACCAGTTCCTGCCCCACACATGATGTTCATCCGCTGCGCTTTCACTCAAGCTGCTTCCTCATCACTCCAGGCCCATCATCACCCGGGCCACTTAATGCCGATGTGCGTATTTCACATTTATTTGAACTATGACGCCATGACTTTGTTTTCGTTTCTTAGATTTATCATCTACGCCGCCCAAGGCTGTTGGGTTCCTTTTTGGAGTCTGGTCCGCCAAGTTTTTCTCCATAACACTCGGGATTTTTCCTAGCCACTGTCCTCCTAGGCTTGCTCCAATTTGGGATTGGAATGTAGTTATTTAGGATATAATCTATACTTTGAAGGTTGCTTTTGATACAATGTTCCATTGTAAATAGCGCTATAATAAATAGATCTGACTGAACTTGACTGTCCTCCCTTGTTTACCTGTATAATGGCACCTGTTTGACTCGTTTACTGTATAAAGACACCTGTCCACAGTCCCCCCCCCCCCCCCCCCCCCCACCCCCCCCCCCCCCCTACTCAAACTCAAACCATGGCCAAGACCAAAGAGCTTGTCGAAGGACACTAGGAAGAAAAATTGTAGACCTGCCCAGGCTGGGAAGATTGAATCTACAATAGGCCAAGCAGTCGGTGTGAATAAATCACTGTGGGAGCAATTGTAAGAAGATGGAAGACTCAAGACCATTGCTAATCGCCCTCAATCGGGGCTCCACGCAAGATCTCATCCCGTCGGTCACAAATGATCCTGAGCACATGGAGGCAAAAATCCCAGAACTACAACGGATGGACCTGATGAATGACCGCAGAGAGCTGGACCAAAGTAACAAATGCCACCATCAGTAACACACTATGCCGAGAGGGACTCAGATCCTGCAGTGCCAGGCGTGTCCCCCTGCTTAAGCCAGTACATGTCCAGGCCCATCTGAAGTTTGCCAGAGAGCATATGGATGATCCAGAAGAGGATTGGGAGAATATCATGTGGTCAGATGAAACCAACATAGAAGTTTTTGATATAAACTCAACTCGCCGTGTTTGGAGGAAGAAGAATTCTGAGTTGTGTAATACCTACTGTGAAGCATGGGGGTGGAAACATCATGCTTTGGGGCTGTTTTTCTGCAGAGGGGACAGGACGACTGATCCGTGTTAAGGGAAGAATGAACGGTGCTATGTATTGTGAGATTTTAAGCCAAAACCTCCTTCTATCAGTGAGAGCATTGAAGATGGAACGTGGCTGGGTCTTCCAGCATGACAATGATACCAACCCTAGGACAGGGCACCAATCCATTTCAGGGCACATGCACACACAACAAGGTCACTCACTCACTCACTCACTCACTCACTCACACTGGAACACTTTAGAGACAAACCATGTCTTTGGAATGTGAGAGGATACAGGAGTTCCCCGAGGAAACCCATGAAAACACAGGGAGAACATGCAACCTCTGCACAGCACTAACCACTTCAGCCACTGTGCAGCCAAAATAGGTTTTGAACATAAACAAGTAAATAGGACAATGAAAATTAAAAACTAGACTGGGTGGAACAGAAATGAAAAAAAAGAAGAAACACTAAAAATAATGAAGTAACAAAAAAGAAAGCAAGAAGCAGGAGCACCTGGTCGCAGATGTGGAGTGCCAGAATGATGGAGAGGAAGCCGGTGGAAGGGTAACGGCCATGACCCTCTAACCACGACTCATGGACGTACTTGAAAAAAGTGGGGCTGTACACCAGCACCTGCACCCACCCACACACACACACACACACACACACACATGCAGCAATCACAATACATTCTGAGAGATGAAACAGAGTAAAGAAAAATCCAACTGATGTGGTGTAGCTTACCTTGTCTTTATTTGCCTTAACCCGTGTAACAACAGGGACGTACGTACTAAAGAAATGAGAAAGAGATACACATACAAATTTAGAGAAAGAGAAAAAAAGTGACAGCAAGCTAGATTTAATTAATAAAATGCAAAAAACAAAGAAAAAAAAAAAAACATGAAGCAAAACCAAACAATATTACATTTAATAATACAGGTATGCATCGTTTAACGTGTATCCAATCAACGTCTGTTTGCTTTAACTGTCTGTTTGTCTTAAAAATTATAAGTAATTATAATACAAAATTAAAACCTGTTTTTTAACACCCGATGTTGTGGTTGTAAATTTATTGATTTGTCACATTTGGTCCTCTATAGTAAACAGCACAGCTGGTCACCTCAACAGCCAATCAATGCTACAGATCCACACATAGAGGAATGAGGTTAAGATCAGGAAGTCCATCACTAATGTGTGTGTGTGTGTGTGTGTGTGTGTGTGCGTGTGTGTGTGCGTGTGCGTGTGTGTGTGTGTGTGTACCTTAGTAGTCATGTGCACGCTTGCTCATTAGCTCACGCTTGGACTAGAGACTGTTCTAACTCGGTTGATGTGTTTAGATACTTTTTTGTTTAAGTTAGTCGTGTTTGTATGGATGATTTTCCTTGTAACAAACTGTAAATGGTGTTTGTAAGTGAATGTGTCTGTAAGCAGTACTGCTTTGTTTGTCCCCCACTACCTGGATATTCTCTCTAATCTATAACTACACGAACTTTGTCAATATAAACTATATAAACTGTTGTTCGTAATACTAAAGCAATAAGGCACGAGAGGGTGTGCATTAATGTGAATATATTACAAGAAAGAGGTGTTGTTAGGCGTGAAGCGGAGGGCCGTAACGCCTCTTTCCTGTGATATATTCACAGTAATGCACCCCCTCGAGTGCCTTATTGCTTTTATACCACAGTTCCGTTATTGTCATTTATTTAGATTTTAAGATAAAAAGGACAGAGAGAACGATTTGTTTATCAGCCTTCCATTCTATTGTTACCTCGCGGCTAAGCCCTTCAGTCATTAAAGTCCAGAATTACCCATAACTGTTTATTATTCAGACAATAAACACAAATATATCGATTGGTAAGTTTGAATTTATTAAAAAGAAAGTTTATTTACATTTAGCAAATAAAATGGGTGGGGTTTACAAGGCAGGCTGTTACTAAGATCCACTATTCTACCGACTGAAGCAGATCGGAGTGAGATCCCGGTGTTCTAACCAACGTCTAGGATCCCGTTTGATTAGCGATTATAAATCTGTATGATGAGGCTCTTAATGTTAATCTGATCAGTCAGAAATGTAAGGGCAGAGCTACAGAGCATCAGCAGCTTCTCTGGGTTAGAGCTGGACTTACAGATAACAAACCTGTCAGATCAATAAACGCCCGATTAGCCGCGAATGGTGTTTAATGAAAGAGCCGAGTTTAACTCCAGCAAACGACGTCTGTGTGAGTGATGAAGCTGATTCATCATTTTTGTGGATGGGACTAAAACTGATCTTCAGTCTCGTTGCTCTTCAGTCGAGCTGTGAATCCATTAAGAGCCGGGATGTTTGATTTAAAGGACTGACTGCGTTTCGCTTTTCCAGAGCTTCCAAATCCTAAAGGTGATAAACCTTTGGCTCAGGTTGGTCATTAATAGCTTAATTTTCCAAATTTAAATCATTTTCAAAACCAATAGATTTTATAAAGTAATAACTTTCATTTCGACAGGGTTTTACTCATTATAACTTGGCTGCTTTTTCTGGTCGGGGTCGTCGCTAGGTTACATGTGTGCCGCGGATGAATACTTATAGAGCGCCGGTCACAGTGCCGTTATTGTCAATAATGTCACGGCGGAAGACGTCTCTCAGCCAATCAGATGGCGGGATCGGAACTAACTGTGGTATAATGTCTATTAATGCATTTTTAGCTTCCATCAATGCGTTATACCATCTTACGAAGTGTTGCGGCTGTCCCCTACATATGGTTGTAACAAGTTATGTATGAGGTCACATCAGGTGTAGTACTCACAAGTTAATGTTACCAGTGGTGAGGGCGCTAGTGACCCACTCCAGGTCCAGAGTTTTAAATGGGATCAGCAGGAGGCTGGTGTTTGTATCGAGCAGGTCGATGGCGCTCTCGGGGTACATGACGTGGTGTGTTGTCTTGTAACCCACATCATGCTCAAATCCCTGCGTCGGAGCCTGATTTATCCTGCACACACACACGTGCGCACACACACAGCTTTGGTTTACTATTGTGTGCACAATAGACTCAGATCAAAGAAATGCTACCTGGACTATATTTATGCAGGTTTATACAGGTTTTAGATTGAGAACCACAGGATACCATCTGTGGTCGAGGATGAATGCAGAATTCGAAAAGCACAGCTATTATTTCTGGTCATTTTTATATGAATGTTGCTCAGTAAACACACGCTTTATATGTTACACTTTTCATTCCTGTCTTTCTGAGCTGCTGTGCGAATGGAAATCGATGAACAAAGTGGAGCTTGACTGTTTAAAATAAACAGCTGATGGGCAAAACAGCAGGTTATTAATCATCGAGTCATTATTACAAGCAAACAGTGATGAAGAAAATAACAGCGCGTGATGCCAAAGGGCTTTTTCATTTTCGGAAAAAATTGAATGTTACAAAATGGGATCTCCGGTAAACAAACAAACAATAATTCTTTATGCAGTGTAACTAGGTCTAGTGTGAATAAATCATTTTCTAAAGCTGCTAAAGGTTCAGCAGCAAATAAAGATGAGAAATTTTACAGGAAGGACACTACCGATATAAACCAAAGCTACATATCCATGACACAGAGGAATTACAAGAGCAAAAACAATCCTTAGCTTAGACTGATGCTTGCATTTAACTTGATAAACATACAACTAGTTTTTCTTTCTTGTTAAGGTTGTTTTTTGCAGATGCATCAAGTGTTTTGTATAAATAAATCATTGATACATGTACGTATGTTATTCAGCAAAGTTACGCAATACCCGTTAAATAGTATTTATATTAATTAAAAGCAAACAATTGGTGTATACATCAGGTGTCACGATAGCACTGTCATCGCATAGGTCCAGAGATCTAGGTTTGATTCCTGACCCAGACTCTACCTGTTTGGAGTTTGTATGTTCTCCCTGTCACATTACAAATACATGTGTTAGGTTAACTGGTGTATCTAAAGTGTTCCAGCATGAATGTGTTTGTGTTCCCTGCTATGGAATGTTGCCCTATCTAGTGTTGGTTCCCTCCTTGTGCAGTGTACTGCCGATTAGGCCCCGGCTTCCCATGACACTCATTTGGATTTGCAGGACTGAATGAATGAATGCAAGTTAAATTGTTTTTTAAAAATGATTTTTCATTCGCTAAAAATGAGGCCTAAAAAGGCCTAAGCTGCAGCACAGGGCTCAAGGATGGAACCCATTGAAGACAGAGCACAAATCCTGGAACATTCAGCCTTTGAATAAATAATCAAATGGTCCTTATTCGCTTAGCCATCCTTTGGCCATCCTTATTGACCCTGTGCTCAAAACAAGTGTACGCCTAACCTTTATGAGCTCTGGATAGAAATAGTGCTGGGCGCTATGACCAAAAATCAATGATTATACCGGTTATCATGGTATTTTTTTGTAGCTGGGGGGCTGACTGGGTTTTTATATAGGTTTGTAGCTTATTCTACTATCAGGAGTATATATAATATAAATAACATATTTTAATCATGTACGTAATCAAGGCTTTGATTACTACAGGGTTTACTTCGCTCCACAAAATTACACAAAATCTGAAGGAATCAGCATAGAAACAGTTGCGGAATGTAAATAATGTTTAACACCCTTGTCCAGAGCGACTTACAATTGATACAGTCTTACAATCCAAGCAATTGTATGTTAAGGGTCTTGCTCAAGGACCCAATAGTGGCAGCTTGGCAGAGGTGGGATTTGAACCCTGGACCTTCTGATCCAGAGTCCAGTACCTTACCCACTAGGCTACCACAGTGGCTCGGCAATTTTGCAATATATAGATTTTTTGTTAGATTTTTTAAAACCAAAAACTGCAAACACAGCCCATTTTTTGGGCAAAAGTTCTACTTTTGCACCTCTGGGCTTACTTTCTTTATCCGTCTCTTCTTTAATCTGACCGAACCTCTCCCAGCTCTTAACTGACTGCTATGCTATGCTAGGCTAGTCCATGATATGCTGTAGTTTATGTTATAATACCTGGCTAGCTATCGAGCTGGTATGCAATTTAGCTGTTCTACACAGTGGCGTCCAATATTACATAACTGTGGTATCCTAGCGGTTAAGGTACTGGACTATGGACCAAAAGGTCCAGGGTTCAAATCCCACATTTGCCACTGTTGGGTCCTTGAGCAAGGCTCTTAACCCACAATTGCTTGGATTATAAGACTGTATCAATTGTTAGTCGCTCTGGATAAGGACGTCTCCTAAATGCTGTAAATGTATATATTTTCTGCCTATTGAAGCATTACAGCTGTTGTTTCTGCCACAGTATGACAGTATATGAAAAAATAAAAACCGCATAAACTGGTATACCACCCAGCACTAGATAGAATAGTCCATATCTGACTTGGATTAAGGCCTAATGACTCAGTGTTGACTAAATTCAGCAAATACACACAAAAACAACAGGGCCACATAACATTAACTTGGATTGTCTTTACAAATTGAGAATTTTCTCTTGGGAATGAATTTTTTAAAGCGAACTTCAACGCACGACAGCCATTTAACAATATCCACTAGATGCTCATAGTCAAAAACAAAGTACTCATCTACTCTTAACTAAACTTTCGTTGTTGCTCCCACTGTGGGGTTCCACAGCCGGACTCGCTGCTCGCCTTTGAGACGTCTTTTGTGTAAATAGCAGTCGTTGGTAATGTCGGGCCTAATGGGAGGAACTTTAGAAGAAAGATGCAGAACTCATGGCTATACGGTGCACCACAGAGAATTGCTGTGGCATTTGTAACCAGACGCAGGCTGCCTCAGGAGAGCAGCATCATAACATGCTAATCAAGGAAGAATACACGGATTAACGTTCTCGTAACCGTGTCTGTAATGATGACGCTTACACAGTGAATACTCAACACTGTCAAACATGATTAGCATTAACGTGTGCCATGCAGATGTGGCATTTCGCAGACGGCTCAGCGGAAGGTCATACAAAGTTCAAATGAGTCCGAATGAGTTTGGCTTCGTTGTCATGCTCTCCTTGAAAACGCAGGGGGTAAAGTAATTGAAAACTGTGACAGGATCCTAAGATGAATGCACTAACAAGGTGTAAAGCTTCTAATACAGTGTTAGTCCTTCTTGCATGGTGTCGTGTAAGTCCAGAATGATTTGTGGTAAGATGTTCAGGCATGGAGAATCATCCAGTCCTTTGAGGAAGGAAAAAAAAAGCAGGGAAAACACTTTCACACCTTTTTGCGCTCGGTGTCTAATCAGACCACACCTGTAATCCATTTACAAATCTGCCTAAGACAGAAGTGAATGTATTTTGCAGCAATCCCATTGGTGGACGTCAATCTGACATCTATCTGGGTGTTTTTTTTTGGCAAAGAGCGTATTTTCTTTGCACTAATTCATCAGACCGAATCTCAGGTTTGGGAATGTCCCTTACCGGATGACGAAATCGCTGGAGTCGATAAGCTTGCCGTACTCGGAAGAACGGAGATTTCCAGAGTTTCCCACCACAGAGCATGAACGACATCGGGAAGGTCCAGCATCCATGTAGCACTCTTCTCCGGGGATGACCTGAAATAGCCTGTCCAACACCACGCTTAGGTTTGATGGGTTGGTCTCCAACTGCAGATACTGCACACACATATAAATACAATGTGCAATGATGAACCGAAACATTATGAGCAGTCACAGATCGAACAGCAAATAACATTGACTGTCTCATCACAACTGCACAGATCAAGCCTGGGAAATACTAGACAGCAAACAAAGTCGTTTCTTGTTGTTGGTGTGTTTGATGTGAGAGAAATGGGCATAAAGACCTGCCATAAAATAATGTGCATTAAACAAATTTGTGCCAGATTGTTATGGCCAGGCAACTGCATTGGATCTTCTCTAAAATGGCTTACTGACTATTTCATTAACTATTTAATATGGGTAAAATCTTATCTCACTGTTAAGCTGTGTATAGTGGATTGATTCTGTCAGCTGCTCCTTACCACCTACTCTCTCTCTCTCTCTCTCTCTCAGACACACACACAGACACATAAACTTTGATATTTTAGTGCAGGGAACTGAAAACATTTAACTCTGGTAGCTGCAATGTAATTAACTCTTGTGGCTGGTGGCCCCGTTACGAGTATCTAAGAAAAGCTTCCCCCCTAAGCATGCACAAACACACCCTGATACCAAAAGATTCGAAAGTGATTCATCACAAATCTTTATTAGCAAAAATAAAGAAACATAAAATATAGCCTTTTCCTTGGATTCCTTTTATAGTTAATTTTGGCTTCTTTTCTCTTTCCTTTTAAGTAATCTCAGAGCAGACAAAGCCTTACTGTCATGGTTGGCGCCCCCCATACCATGGCTAAAACAATGGTATGCATATTCGAATGGTGGTCTAAGACTTTTGCACAGCACAATATGGACACAAATGGACATTACGTGGCACACACCTGTTTATGTGTTCATATATCCATTGATCCCTTACCCACCTATTGCAATCATTACAATATAAAAACATTTGCCTTTGAGTTTGCATGTTCATCCTGTGTCAGTCTCCTCTGGGTGTTCCAGTTTCCCTCCACATTACAAACATGATTTAGGTCATCTGCTGTCTCTAAAGTGTCCCAGTGTGAGTGAGTGTGTTTGCATGTGCCCTGCACCCTATCTAGGGTTGATTCCTTCCCCCTGTGCTAACATTTACATTGACAGCATTTAGCAGACGCCCTTATCCAGAGCGACTTACAATTGGTACAGTCTTACAATCCAAGCAATTGTGGGTTAAGTGTCTTGCTCAAGGACCCAACAGTGACAGGTGCGACCTTCTGGTCCAGAGTACAGTACCTTAACTGCTAGGCTACCACAGTCCAGTTAGGCACAGGGCTACGCAGCTTCCAGCTACCCAGCTGCCAAAGACCCTCAATCGCATTAAGCAGGTTTGAAAATGACTGAATGAAATGAATACACCTGGTATTATATCAATCCACTAATGACATCTCTTCTTTAGTCCAGCCATCTTTCTACCTACTCTATGCATTTATCTGATCCATTTCTCTATTCATACTGTATATCTGTCTGTTTAATGACTCATTTTGGTTGCATCAGGAATTGAACCCTAACTCAGATCAAATGTAGTTTTATAAAGCTCTGGGTGAAAATGTACTTTCTCTGCCATGATAGAGAAAGACAGTGATGGATCAGCGAGTGAGCGCAGGGTGAGACAGACACTTTCGAGAGTGGATCTGCTTACGGTGGATAAGAGTGAGATCCATCTGTTTAAGAAACGCTCCAAACCAATTCCTTCTATTTCTGACTGATTAAAACAGCCAAGACTTTAAATAAAAACCCTCATTTTGACTAGAGGAGATTTTTCTTGTTCCTCTTAGACAGGACACAAAAAGAATAAAAGCACTCAGGGTTAAATAAATTTAGGTTGTTAAAGGCTACAGCATGGCATGGGGATCTTCCAGAGCAATACACGTGACACAAACCAGGTCTTGACTTTGCGCTATAGTTTATCACCCTATAACAAGATCACTATATAGACAAAAGTTTGTGGACACCCCTTCTAATTATTGAGCTCTGCTAGTTCAGTAGTGTAGCACATAACCTAAAGCATACATTTCTGGATTTTCCATAGACAAACAAAGTAGTAGGTTGTATTGATATCCCAGTGACTCTCAATATGACACAGTTATAGGTTTCTGCTTCCAACAAGCCAGTTAATCAACTTTCTGTGCCGCTGTCCTTTAACAAAGCCCACTTAGAAAATTGGTTTGTCGACTTTGATTGAGAACTTGGCTGGCTTGCACAGAACCTTGACTTCAACTCCACCAGACATCTTGAAAATGTTCATGCCAAAAGTGAGCCAGGGCTTATTGTCTAACATCAAAACCCAACCTCACAGTCATTTTCCAAAATCTATTAGAAAGCCCAATTAGAAGAACAAAGGCTGTTGTAGCAGCAAAAGTGTGGGGGTGCAAACTCCATACTAATACTGATGTTTTGGATGTAACTTTTTGGCTGTCCATAAACTTTTGTCTATATACCCTATATGGTGCCATGCATACTAAAATATCCACATTAAGCTTGAGCACCATATAATTTACTTTACATTTATGTCATTTAGCAGACAAGCTTATCCAGAGCAACTTACAACTGATACAGTCTTACAGTCCAAGGACAGTGCAGCCTGGCAGAGGTGGGTTTTGAACCCTGGACCGTCTAGGCCATAGTCCAGTACTTTAACTGCTAGGCTACAGTCCCCACCACATCACCACCACAGACTTTAATTTGATGTTCACCTGGCCAAAACTGTACAAATGAATTTTAAAATTGTGTCAATATAAAATTTATGACAGAAATACATATATATTCAATATATTCCTAATATTCATAATTCATAACTCAAACTAGTTTTAAAACAATAAGACCGTGCAATAGTAACTGTACAGTAGTGATGGGTTCACAAACTTTCAAGCACCACTGTATTTCTTAATGGAAGAGGTTAAACTCTTCTTACATACTGTACTTACTGTGATAGTGGATGTGTGAAGGCTGTGAATAAGTCGCTGAAATGTGCTTATAGTGCATTAAAAGTAGGTCAACTTAAAGGCAGAGTCCAACTTTGTAATTGCATGGAAGCTCGCTTGTCCCCCTTCCTTTAGGCACCTATTCCTGTAACCCAGTGGTTCTCAAACTTTTTCTGCAGTGCGCCTTTTTGTAGATTTTCTTTTGCTTCCAAACTCTACTGGAATGTATTTTAAGAATTGTAATTAATACAAAACTGCAACTTCTTATTGAACCAAAATAAAGTGACAAATCATATTTACCATAATGGAGTTATTACAAGTGACATGCATTATGTGTCTTAAACATACCACATTCATTTCCCTTGCTGTGCCCCTCCACAATAGCTCCACACGACCCCCAGGGGGCATGCCCCCCTCCCCATTTTGATGTAACCAAAGCTCGACATGTGCCAACTGCTCTTCCTCTAATGGAATTAACTCCCTAAATGTTATAAGGAAGAAACCTTAAGAGGACAAAACTCCAAAAGTGATCCAACCCCCGTAGGCAGCCTGGATGATCAATGTAGGAATTAAGCTAAGTTATTCAATTAATATGTTTATAGTACGAGTTTAAACAAAGAGAAGGTAAACATAAAGATTAATTGAGAGAACATATTTAAGGAAAACATAATAAATCAAATCAAGCAAGCTCTATCTAACGTGGTGGAAAATGCTTCCTTGTCATAAGAAATGGTAAAAACTCACGATTGTCAAGCATGGATTTAAATTATTTTCCTTGGTTAATACATATGGAAATGTCACTTTATAATTTATTGCATATAAAAAATGTAGAAGGTTTTAAGGTTGTGTAAATGGCTCATTATTTTAGCTTTTCTTTTGCTCCCATTCATAACCCACTTTCAAATATTGAAAAAATATCTAAATAGTGCATCTTTACATGGTTATAACTGACAGTCATTGACAAAAAATTAAAAATCAATTAGTGAGAAACTGGCAGTCAGTCTGCTTTCTGTTTTATAACAATGTAGTCTAAAATAATATAATGAATGAAAGAATATATAAACAATAGCAAACAGTATTATAGTATACATTATATTTTTAATATTGTATATTTAGATATTTTACCTAATAAATAAATAAAAGAGCTTCAAAAGTGAAATAAGCACAGTATTGAATTTCAACATTTTTCAAAGTATTGTATTGAAGTTGACATTCTCAGTATCGTGACAACACTAATTCATTTAAAAATGAGGGCTGTCTCCAAGTCATCGTCTGTCTGCAGACTGATTTTGGTGCATCATCGATCAAAGCCTGAAATGTTGCTGTTTAATAAAAGTGAGGGTTAAAAGCCTCTGCCATGTGACTGATGGAAGAGGAAAGCTATGGATCAGCAGATGAAGGCTTGTGTGAAGGGTGAGATGCACACTTTCGAGAGCAGATCCACTTAAGGTAGATGCAAGAGAGAAATCCATATGTTTAGGAAACGCTCTAAACCTATTCCGTATCGAATCCCAGCATCCACTCTGATTGAAACAGCCGTGACTTTAAATCAAAACCTTCGTTCTCAATAGAGGAGAGAAAAAAAAATAAACTCTTCTAAGGTCTCGTTCCTTCCTTTTTTTTTCATTACATTACCTTTTTCTCTCTCTACCAAATTCAATTGCTATCCTTCATTTAATCGTGCCACACAGGGAGCATTCTGGGTAATCAGACCACCAGTCGATTCTGATTTAGCTTCTAACTGATGGCCTAAAGTGAGCCAACACACTCGCAATGTTTAATAATGAAATGAAGCAGAACAAAGTAGAGGGAGAGTGTGCATGGGGGGTGACACACTAAAAAAACACAACCATGAATGAACCAGTGCACCACACACCAGAACTAGAATAAACCTGATCCACAGGATAGCATGAGATACTGAGGGGGTTTACATGCACTTAATAATCCGAATTTTAAAAATCACATTTTGCCTGTAATCCGATTGACGAGTTTACATGCACTTGAGTAATTCGATAATGGGAAACCTCTGGGTTTTCATGACTCAGGCAGGAATCAGATTTCTACTTTGTAACCAGAAGATGTGACATAAACATCAAACTTTAATATGAAATAATCAAATTCTTCATTTTCTCGAGTATATACTTTAATTCTTGGGTTGCCAGATCCAGCAAGAAAGCCCCCACAGGTCAAGAAAAAATGGACCGACCCAATTAAAGCCCAGTCCTTAGAACAAGCGAACCTGGCAACCGTTTCAATCTGAGAACAACGAGTGAAATCGGGTAACTGGTATACATGCTATGAGAAATACAATTACTGGAATAAAATCCAGCTCTCTTTATCGGAAATCTTAACTTGTGGTTATCAGCAATAACTTCATTCTACATTTGTATATGTTGTAAATTGTGCATAATCTTCATATCTTCTACATTTTGTATAGTACTTTTTTCTAGCTACCCATTTTAGGGTGTGTGTCAACTTATGTTTATTCTGCTCTTCCCTCTTGTTGCCATAACATGACAAATTTCCCCTTGTGGGATCATAAAAGGCTATTTTATCTAATTTTATTTCCAGATCAGAATATGTTTTACATGACCATTGAATAATCAGATAACTGCAGAAATCCGACTATGATCAGATTCCTAAGTGCATGTAAACACACTCAATGTGTTTAGCATCCTGTTTAGCATCCTGTGTAGTTTCTTTGTAGTTACTGATTAGCTAGTAGGCTAAAGTAGCAAACAATAGGTTAAAACTCCAGCAGCACTGCTATGTCTGATCCAATCATACCAGTACAACACACACTCACACACTACCATCACATCAGTGTTACTGCAGTGCTGAGAATGATCCACCAGCAAATAGTACCTGATCTGTGCTGGTCCTGTGGGGTCCTGGCCTGGACTACAGTCTGTAATTGTAGAACTACAAAGTGCTTCTACATGGTAAGTGGAACTGATAAAATGGACAATGAGTGTTGAAACAATGAGGTGAATCTGATAAAGTGAACGGTGAGTGTGCACATAAATTAGTTCAACACTTACATTTACAGCATTTAGCAGACGCCCTTATCCAGAGCGACTTACAATTGATACAGTCTTACAATCCAAGCAATTGTGGGTTAAGGGTCTTGCTCAAGGACCCAACAGTGGCAGCTTGGCAGAGGTGGGATTTGAACCCTGGACCTTTTGGTCCATAGTCCAGTACCTTAACCGCTAGGCTACCACAGTCCCACAAAAACTCCCATTTTCTGTGTTGTGTTGTTTACAGTTTTTATTTGCAAGAGATGGTCGCTACATCAAATGTCACATTTTTACATAAACAAAAATTCTTGTTTATTTAAATTTTAAGTAAGAGTAAGGGGAAAACTTCATTTAAACATTTAGAAGCAAACGTGGTATAACATTGGTGACTCCGTAGCAAGAGCAACCACAGTGAACAGATCAGTTTGGGCACAAGAGATCAAACTGGTGGGTGACCATCATAGTACAGTTTATCTGGACAGTTGTATCAGCCTAAATCACTTACAAAAATGACAAAGTTCCTTGCGTTCAGCAGCTCTGTGCGTCCTATCGTCTCTCCAGCAATTCATGGATGGGCATCATCAGTGATTTGTGCTATGTTGTATAGTATCGGAGGTTTTTGGCAGTCAGATGTGTCTTGGCAGAGACTGACGCATTTACACTCATTTAATATGTGACTACAGTGTGTCTCAAGATACTACATGAAGTGGTTTGAGCAATCAGATTCAAATCGGGTATCAACGCGTCTTCAGGTGCTTTATGTGAATGAACCAGTGCACCACACACCAGTGCTTGCATAAACCTGATCCACAGTTAAAATCTAATCATAGACTAAATCTGAATTAAAAAATCTGATTTAGTCAGTAATCTGATTGACATGGACTTGAGTAATCCGGTAATGGGAAACTTGTGGGTTTACATGACTCAGGCAATAATCGGATTTTTACTTTGCATCCAGACAGTAATCAGAAAGATGTGACATGAACATCAAACTTTAATATCAAATAATCAAATTCAAAATTTTCTCGAGTATATACTGTGTTCCACAAGTGTTCGATAGCCATTTTGCTGCCTTAAATTCCAGGGTTGCCAGATTCAGCCAGTGGTTTAACCGTATCTAGATACAATCCTGATACTCAAGACCTAATGTAAAAGGGGTCACTGAAAACCCCTCCATTACACCAGCTTTCCAAAACTGATTCCAAAATGGGTTGCCAGTGCAACACATTCGTCACGACTGCTGAAATATGATTGAAACTAGCCTAATGCTCTGTGAGGCCCACCCAAATCTAACAGATCCAAAGCAGAGACATTATTCACGTCTCCATTATTGCTTAAATCATTTAAGACCTTGTTTCAGTGCTGTGACAGGGCCTGAAGCTAGACTGATTTTTTTTTTCATTTAGAGAACGTTATTGTTGACATAATCACGGAACTGAATTGACACTACTTTCTCAATAATGGAAGATTAGAGATCGCACTATAATTTAGCACAATGGAGTCGTGAGTTCTGCTCTTCAACAATGGCTTGACTACTGCTGCCTTAAGGCTTTGTAGCAAAATTCCCTGTTGGAGTGACTGACTGACAATGTGCACAAATTCTTCAGACAGTGAGCTTAAAACCTGTTTGAAGAAGCGAGTAAGAAAAGGATCAAGAGCACAGGTTTAAGGCTTTAGTAATAAAATTCAATCAGTTCAAAGCAGGGCATGTTGCTATTATGCACAGCTATTTTCTGGCAACGTGGCCAGCTGAGCAGTGGTAATGCTAACTGATTTTCCTTATGGTAGAGATCTGTGATGATCTGGGGAGACATCGCATACGACAGTCGGTCACCCCTAGTAGTGATATGAGGGACACTAACAACTCAGTGATATGTACAGGACATCCTGCGGCCATGCTGCCTCTCATGGCAGCAGGATAATGCTCGCCCACACACAGTAAGGAATTTCTCCACCAGATTGGCCTGCTCGGTTGCCAGATTTATAAACAATAAAGGATTTATGGGACAGGCTGGGACAGGGGAAACCAGTTTGGACAACCTATGAGTGTGCAGGATCTATAAACCCAGCTGCAACATCTGTGGACAAATGTGCCACAGGATACCATACAGAACCTGTATGCCTCCATGCTCAACCAAATCTCATCTTGTATCCAGGCTAGAGGTAGCCCAACAGGGTACTAGAGCCTCCCTTCAATTGTATAGCTTTCTCCAATAAACTTATCCTTTCACTCTAATATTGTATCACTTACATATATCATCATTACATTCACATATATGAAGTGTCATTTCATGCAATTTTTGGTATCAACGAGTGTAGAACTATTTCTCAGTTTGTTTTATTAGAATACAACCAGAAAATAAAGGAAATGTGTATACATTATAAAAAACAAATAAACAAAAAACAGCTTCTATAGGCTAATGGGAAATGTATCAAGAAAACAAGGATCTCTGGAGCTGTGAGGAGATGGTGCTAACCACTTGGGCCAGTGTGCTGCCCTTATTAGCAATCAGAAAAAAAATGTTATATTCAAATGAGAGTCATTTATATGAGATAAATGGGCCGGCTTCATCAGAGTCTATGATTGAATATATAAATTTCGTATTATTTTTCAGACTATGAAAGAAGTTAGAGAAGTAAGCTTTCCTGATTGACTTCACCTCATACTTGAAGTTCTTTTAATTGTGACTCATGTAAAGCAAGATTAACCACCCGTTCTCACTTTCCTCTCAGCTCTTCTGCAGTCTTGTTTAAGAACTACGATGGAGGAAGTATTTCCTCAATGAGAAATATTTGTTTTAACTAAAAATACCCTGGGGTTTTATGTGGAGTAACAGTATCAATGCATTTGATAAGTCTGGAGTTAAACGTCTCACTTTGTAGAAAATGTGTTAGATCCATGAACATTCATGATACAGCGCTAACTTAATGTTCTCTTATCACTCATAGCTTTGTACATGCTGATATATTAAGAAAGACACAAAAATAATCAGAGATTACATCATCAAGTACACTCACTGACTTAAAATAACTCACCAAGTAGGAGTTGTTGGAATCAAATGAAACTTTATATGTGTGAAGGTAATTATGATTTATGTAAGTGATTACAATATTAGAGTGAAAGGATAAGTTCATTGAGGAAAACTGTACAATTGAAAGGAGGCTCTAGTACCCAGTCAGGACGCTTCTAGCCTGGATACAAGTTGAGCTGCGGGTATTAGGGTATTAAGCTGATTCCGTATGGAATGGTATTTTCCCAGACTTGTTGAAGCTGGGCCTGTAGATCCTGCATACAAATAGGTTGCTGAAGCCAGAGTCAGACCTGGTCCCATAAAGGCTCAATCGGCTATAAGTCTGGAAACCCCGCATTCCAAGGAAGATCTGCGTTGGCCGGGAAAGTGGTTCCATGTTTACAAAAAGCCGTGACTGGAAGCTTTAAGTTTATGCTCCATCTTTCTGTGAGATTACTGGCTGGTTGCAAAGTAGAAATCTGATTACTACCTGAGTCAGCCCAGAGTTTTCCCATGATCTGATTACCCAAGTGCTTGTAAACTCGTTGATCGGATTACTGAGAAAATCTGATTTTCTGCAGTTATGGGATTATTAAGTGCATTTAAACACACTCCTTGACATTCATTCTGTTTGAAACAGCTGAGATTTTACAGCTAAACCCTTCTTCTGAGCAGAAGAAACATCGCTCATTCTCATGCGATCGCTCATTCATCTTCATCTTACTTGCACCACTTCTCTCGCTCTCTCCCTCTCTGCTTTTGAACTGAATCACTTTAACTTAATCGTGGCACGCAGGAAGCATTCTTCGTAATCAGACCACCAGTCGATTCTGATTTAACTCTAACTGATGCCTTAAAGTGAGCCTACACACTCTCAATGTTTAATAATGAAACCAAGCAAAACAAGCTCTTTCACCTGCAGTCTTCCTCCACAGTCAGACAGCCAACCAAACATGTTTTAATTTGGTCTGATTTGATTAAATGCACCTGTGTGGCTTGACAATAAGGAAAGTAACTATTTTGTCTCACGGTGAGGTAATTTAACTGTTTTTATTTAGTAAAACAAAACCATTTCTATCTGTGGAAGAACTGAGTTTATTATTTCGTATCTGCTAACCAGGAAGGTTTAAACCTCCATCTCTATCCCAGGCCACAGGACCAGCTCCTTCTGGGGGATCCCCAAATATTCCCCAGGCCAACTATGAAATATAATTCCTCCTACAGTTCCCGGGTCTGCCCTGGACTCTCCTTTTAAAGACATGTACGTGAAAGAGCAATGTGGAAGTATTTCATGGAACATCCTTGTGAGATTCCCAAACCACCTCAACTGGCTCCTCTCGATCCAAAGGAGCAACAGATCTACTCTCAGTACCCTCAGTAGGGTAGATCTCAGTAGATCTACTCTTCACCACCACAGACTGGTACAATGACTGCAGACAGGACTCTGATCCAATCAGTTAGACAGTCTCACGCTCTGTCTTTCCATCTCTTGTGAACAAGATCCTGAGATACTGTACCTGAAGTCCTCAATTAGGGTTAGGTTTTCTCCTCTCACCTGAAGAGAGCACTCCAATCTTGCCAGAAGAGTACCACAACCTCACATTTGGAGATGCTCATTCACATCTAAAGGGCCTTCACACCAAACAGTTTTAGGCACCAATGTTGGAGGAACGTCTCCTGCAAAGGCCTAGGGCTATTTTGGTATGCACTGCAGCACCAGTAAAACTCTGTGTGGCACTAAAACAGTAGTTCCCAAACCCCCTAATGAGGGACGCCAGGAGGTATTCCAGGGGGTGCAGCAAAGCAAATGAATGAAGCCTGTTTGAGCACTGTTATGTAATACAGTAAAAATTTTAAACTAAAATTCCACTGTAAAAGCGATTTGCTGCTTTATTTTGTTTTGATCAATAACATGTTTTGTATGAACTACAATGTTTTAAAAATTTCAGTGCACTTTGGACACAAAAGCCGTGCATATACAGTCATGCTTGAACCCTTTAGAATTTCCTATATTTCTGCATAAATATGACCTAAAACAATATCAGATTTCCACACAAGTCCTAAAAGCAGCTAAAGAGAACCCAGTTAAACAAATGAAACAAAAATATTAACTTGGTAATTTATTTATTGAATAAAATGATGCAATATTACATATTAGTGAGTGGCAAAAGTATGTGAACCCCTAGGATTAGTAGTTAATTTGAAGGTGAAATTAGAGTCAGGTGTTTTCAATCAATGGGATGACAATCAAGTGTGAGGGGGCACCCTGTTTTATTTAAAGGACAGGGATCTATCTAAGTCTGTTCTTCACAACAATCTGCACAAACAAAAGAGAACCTCAAAAAAAAGAGTCGTTGATGCTCTTCAGGCTGGAAAAGGTTATAAAACCATCTCTAAAGAGTTTGGACTCCACCAATCCACAGTCAGACAGATTGTGTACAAATGGAGAAAATTCTGGACCATTGTCACCCTCCACAGGAGTGGCTGACCAACAAAGATCACTCCAAGAGCAAGGCATGTAATAGTTGGCGAGGTCACAAAGGAACCCATGGTAACTTCTAAGCAACTGAAGGCCTCTCTCACATTGGCTAATGTTAATGTTCATGAGTCCACCATCAGAAGAATACTGAACAACAATGGTGTGCATGGCAGGGTTGCAAGGAGAAAGCCACTGCTCTCCAAAAAGAACATTGCTGCCCTTCTGCAGTTTGCTAAAGATCACGTGGACAAGCCAGAAGGCTATTGGAAGAATGTTTTGTGGACAGATGAGACCAAAATAGAACTTTATGGAGAAAGGGAAAACACTGCATTCCAGCATAGGACCCTTATCCCATCTGTGAAAACATGGTGGTGGTAGTACCATGGTTTGGTCCTGTTTTGCTGAATCTGGGCAGAATGGCTTGCCATCATTGATGGAACAATGAATTCTAAATTACATCAGAGAATTCTAAAGGAAAATGTCAGGACATCTGTCCATGAACTGAATCTCAAAAGAAGGTGGATCATGCAGCAAGACAGCGACCCTAAGCACACAAGCCGTTCTACCAAAGAATGGATAAAGAAGAATAAAGTTCATGTTTTGAAATGGCTAAGTCAAAGTCCTGACCTTAATCCAATGGAAATGTTGTGGAAGGACCTGAAGCGAGCAGTTAATGTGAGGAAACCCACCAACATCCCAGAGCTGAAGCTGTTCTGTGCGGAGGAATGGGCTAAAATTCCTCCAAGCCGGTGTGCAGGACTGATCAACAGCTACAGGAAACGTTTAGTTGCAGTTATTGCTGCACAGGGGGGTCACGCCAGATACTGAAAGCAAAGGTTCACATACTTTTGCCACTCACTAATATGTAATATTGGATCATCGCCTGAGAAAAGACACTGCCTTGAAGTAGGAGCTAAAACAGCTCCACTTAAGCTAGAGTTTCCATCATCAGCTCCAGCCCCACCATGCCCAGGCAACGCCAGAGGGCAGTAGCTCTCTCCTTCCCCCGGTTGGCTGGAGACAGCGTGCCACCAAGTACTTTCCTGTCGTGGACTCCAGATCCTAAACTGATTTTGCTTATAGGACTACGTAATGCTGATGTGCAATTTTTTTTTACGTTATTTTATTTAGTATTTTATTTAACTGTTAATATGTACTTATTTTCTGTTTTTTATAACTATTACTGCAGACTTATTTGACTAGATAAATTGGTTTAATTCTCATATTTATCATCTAAGGAGGTTGGGTCCCTTTCCCTTTTTGAGTCTTGGTCCTCCCAAGGTTTCGTCCTTATAACGATTAGGGAGTTTTTCCTTGCCACTGTCACCCTAGGCTTGCTGAATTTGGGATTGCCCTTAGATATCAGAAAATAATTTAAAATTGTAAAGCTGCTTTGAGACAATGTGCCATTGTAAAAAGCCCTATAGAAATAAATCTGAGTTGACATGACTTAAAAACGTACAGGATGTTTTAAGGACGACAACCAGGAGAAAGGCTGCACATTTCTAAAAACTATGAAAAAGTTCCCCTGGTGCAAAGCGCCTTCAAATGTACCACAATATGTGTTGAAGGTCCGCCTCGGTTGGTGCCCAAAATAACCCATGGCCTGGGAAACTGTTCACTGAATCAACTTTGAATGAAGGGTACTAACCAGCCACCAGTGGTAGGTCTCGTTACTGAGCTCACTGTTGGACCTGGACAGGAGAGGTTGGATGGACTGGTTGAATTTTTCGCTGAACCACGAGTCGCCCTCCATATCCATTACACAGCGCTGACATGCGCACAATCCACCTGCATCATTCAAGAACGAGCCGATTGAGAACGAAGGAGCCCTGAGGAAGAACAAGGAGAAGGACACCAGGCACAGAACAGCCAACAGGGCACGTAGCTTCCTAGATGTCCATCGGATCATTTTCAGTCCCCAAGCAGGCCCGCTTTTTCTGTTACTAAAAAACGAAGATCTTTAGATTACTGTCTTGAAGATACTATGAAACCTCTGGTGGTGAGAAATTCAGTTAAAAAAAGACCTTTTGTAAACCACATCAGTTTGTCTCCACCTACAGCTTTGGTCGATAAAAAAGGGTAAGTAAAGTGTGGTTTAATTAAAGCTCCAGCAGAAGAGTGTGTGTGTGTGTGTGTGTGAGTGTGTGTCAGGGTTCATTTGAAGTGAGATTTTCCACCAGAGGTTGAGCACTCATCTTGGGTAAACATACGATTGCTGCAGGGTCAAACACTCGGGAACGATGAGGTGAGTCGCTCGCTCTCCTGCTTACGGCGTGTAATCTTAATGAGGCGACTGCGGCAGTGGAGGTTTAATCATCCACCTAGGAGGCAAACAGAGAGAAAATTCAACTCGACTCGCTCGCTAAACCTCGTCATCCGAATCTGATCTCTTCATCAAAGGTCATTTTCATAGTGTGTAAGTCATTTTCAAAGAGAGGTGCAATGTTACGCATCCACCCATCCATCCATCA
The DNA here is from genome assembly GCA_025084515.1 of Ancistrus triradiatus. Lineage (NCBI taxonomy): Eukaryota > Metazoa > Chordata > Actinopteri > Siluriformes > Loricariidae > Ancistrus > Ancistrus triradiatus. Next base: position 68,854 of record JAJAGP010000545.1, on the reverse strand, counting down.
GTCTGTTATAGGTTACATTACTATATATACACACACTGACCACTTTATTAGAAACACTTGTGCACCAACTCATTTACGCAATTATCCAAACAGCCAATCATGTGACAGCAGTGCAACGCATAAAATTATGGCCTGCAGACACAGGCGAGCAGCTTCAGGTAACATTCATATCAACCATAAGTATGGGGGGAAATAGTTATTATTTAGTTATTATTTATTACTTATTATTTTAAAATATTTATTTTGACCATGGCATGATTGTTGGTTTCCTGGTCACAGCATCTTTGTGATTGTTAATTTGTTTTCTCCTGTCTGTTAGATTTGGCTGTTATTACTTTTAGATTTGGCTGGACAGTAAAGAATCCAGTTATTGGCAGGTCTGAGGACATAAGCTCCTCGTTGAGCTAGGTGACAGAAATGCTCCGTTAACTCAGATAAGCACTTTTGTGTGCAATTTTTGTGAGCAGAGAAGCCTGTTAAACCCTGAGGCGGATGGGCTACAACAGTAGAAGTCCACATGGTGTTCCACTTCTGTCAATCAAGTACACAATGATGAGGGTACAGTAGGCACCTGCTCACCAAAACTGCACAGATGAAGACTGGAAAAAAAACTAAACAAAAAACAAAACATAGCCCACTCTGATAAATCTCCATGTCTGCTGAGGCGCACAGATGGTGGGATCAGAATTCGGTGCCAACAGTATGAATCCATGGACCCAACCTACCTACCTTGGCACATCTGGAGCCTGTCAATCATTGAGTTTGCCTGCAATTAATAATCTGATCATAGTCAGATTTCTGCAGTTATCTGATTATTCAAGTGGTCATGTATACAGCATACTCCGATCCAGAAATCAGAGTAAGAGGTAAAGAAAGCTGGATTTTAGTTCAGTAATCGGATTTCTCATAACTAGACTGTGGTAGCCTAGCGGGTAAGGTACTGGACTATGGACCAAAAGGTCTAGGGTTCAAATCCCACCTCTGCCAAGCTGCCACTGTTGGGTCCTTGAGCAAGACCCTTAACCCACAAAAATGCTTGGATTGTAAGACTGTTTCAATTGTAAGTCGCTCTGGATAAGGGCGTCTGCTAAATGCTGTAAATGTAAATGTAGTATACAGGATTTCTCAGTCCGATTATTTTTAGGGATCTGGCAACCCAGAAATTATATGCAGCACCAGCTAAATGGCTGCCAAATACTTTGTGGAAACTCTAAAATGCAATATATACTCGAGAAAATTAAGAATTAGCTTTTTTATATATTAAAATTTGAAGTTTATGGCACATATTTCTGACATGTGAGCTTATTGGCTGGTTGCAAAGCAGAAATCAGATTATTGCCCGAGTCATGTAAATCCAGAGAATTTTATTTTAGCTGATAACTCAAGTGCTTGTAAACTGGTTGATCAGATTACTGACAAATTCTGATTTTCTGCAGTTATCAGATTATTAAGTCCATGTAAACACACTCATTGCTTGAATGAATCTCAAATCATTCCAACATCTTATGGAATCCAAGCCTGGAAGAACTGAGGCTGTTTTGAGAGCAAATGGATTAAATCGCCTACCCAGTATTAGTATAATGTTCCTAATAAAGTGGTCGGTGAGTGTATGTATATGAGAAGGTACAGCCTTGTTGTTGCCTCAGTTCACAGTCTCACTGCATTCAGAATAAACATCCATCTTAGTAAGGCTATAGGTAATTATCCAGTCTGAACGTGGTACCACCTATTAATCACACACTGCTTGATGTGCTCAGCATGACACTTACTCCCTCACTCACTCACTCGCTCACTCACTCAGGGTTTAAAAAGAACTGAGAAATGCTGCCAATGTTTCACCACACAGCTCTGAACTAAAGACGAGACGCATGTCCAGGAAAACTGCCTGTACAGAAAGTTATACAGCGATACCTCGGTTCTCATTAATTAGTTCCAGGAGGCTTGTTGAGAACCAAAAACGCAAGTACTGATCAAATTTTTCCCATAAGGAATAATGTAATTATTGAATTAATCCGTTCCAGACCCCAAGAAAATCCACACTGTATAAGGCATTATCTGCAATAATGGAGTTGTATTGTTCAGGTGCTCCCTGATTTACGAAGGGGACATGTTCAACAAATCCATCATGTGCTAAATGTATCATGATCTAAGGAGTTTAACAAGTGTTTGATAGAGCGGTCTATATTGTATAATAGTGGAGATATGGAAAGGAGTACATGATAAGTAATGATAATATTTAAAACACTTACATTAACCTACAGTAGGCCAAAATCATTAAGACAAAGCTTATTTTATAATAAAGTGTTGAAAAATGTCATGTAATTTGGTGAATAATGGATTGAAAGTGAAAGTAAAAGCATTTTGCTGCCTGTGTTTGCAGCCTGTGTCCTGGAGCTTTCAATTCTTGTTTTGCTTTTGGTTGGCTCTTATAAACTAACCTTTTTAGGACCCATGGGGACTCATTTGCACTAAGAATACATTACTGTAGATGTAAAAATAAAGAAAAACAGCTGAGAAATAGCAGAAAAAATAGCAAACCTCTTCTCTGAGGGCTACTGTGAACCTGAATCACTTTGTAATGAATCGTGACTCGTGTATCACGAATCAAGTTTTGGCTGAAACGAGTCGCGTGGCTTGGTTCATACAGGTTTAAACAAGTGCGCCAAGTACCGAGAAAATGACGAGAACACAGACACATTTCTCTGGTCAAAATGGGTGGAGAACTGAACGAGTTCCGAGGTGGTCAAGAACCGAAGTACCACTGAATATGTAATAGAGGACACTCATGAAACATCAAGTCCTAACACTGCTGTGTCTAATCCACTCATACAAGCACAACACACACTAACACACTACCGACACAGTGTTACTGAAGTGCTGAGAATGATCCACCACCCAAATAGTACCTGATCTGTGGTGGTCCTGTGGGATCCTGACCATTAGAGAACAGAATAAAGGGAAGAACAAAGTATGTAGAGAAACAAATGGATACAATCTGTAACTGTGGAACTACAAAGTGCTTCCGCATGGAAAGTGGAACTGATAAAATGGACAACAGGTGTATTACCATGGAGGTGTAACTAATTGACCGGTGAGTGTATATCCGTAATAATCAGAAAGATTCAACTACACAAAAAGGTGGATTGATAGACAGAAATATACAGTAGATGGTTGCACAGATGCAATGACTGCTAGGTGAATAGACAGTTTGACAGATTGAGGGATGATTGAAAAGACAGATGGAAAGACAGATAAAATATGGATCTATATTTACGCAAATGATTGACAGACTGCCTGGATAGAAAGAGAGGCCGATTTATGTATACAGTACTGTGAAAAGTCTTGTGCCAGCATTAGATTTGTTGTATTAGCAATGGTATCCTGACCATATGTTTCATACTGTTGACGATTCATTTGGATTTGTCACTCCATAATTCTCTTTTCCGCTCATTCCAAACTTTGTGAGCTTTAGTATATCTTAGACTTTTACCCTGTTCTCCATACTAAAAGTGGTTTCTTGGCTGCTACCCTTCCAAAAAGACCATTCCTGATCAAACTGCATCGGACAATCTCAGTGAAACTGCCAGATGTTACTATGTAAAGTGTAAGGGGAGGTCACTCTAAATACTTACCTTTGTAGCATACAGAAGCTGTTTTCTTCTAGTTTTTTCAATTTTAAATACTGCATACAAATTTCATTCTATTAAAAAAATCTTAAACAATGGTACATATAATCAAATGGTGGCCTAAGATTTTGGCACAACAATGCAGTTTAACACAAAAAAATCCTAAAAAGTAATGATAGGTGAGAGATGCTAGATGGAACAGGAGAAAGATAAATTGGTTTATCATCATTATCATCATCATCATCATCATCATCATCATCATCGTTTCAGACAACTCAAGGTGTGTACTACTGATCGAAAGTAAGACCATGGCCGTCAGATGATGAAAACCACTTTCACGTTGAGTGTCTGTGATTACAGGAAGAATGTTTATCATTACACAGTCGCACTCTACAAAACACTGCTATTATGAAATACGCAAACCAATCTTCAGAACCAACCCCGTGCTAGCTGGATACATGGAAAGACCATATCATGACATTTCATGTTTTTTTTAAATCAGGAAACAATCACTGTTAAAAAGCAATCCTGATAATGTACAAGATTCCGAAATGAAATCTGAAAAGCTCACTGGAAATCTGCACCACGCTCAGGTTTTATTGAAGATGAATGGACAGGGAGATGGATAGACGCATAAATAGATAGAGCATACAGACTCCTGGATAGGGGAATGGATGACAGATAGGCGAGTGAATAAAAGTAGATATATGAATTCATTTTCAGATCGATGGGTTGACAGATAAAAACTGCCAACTCAATTACTGACCCATGAACTACCAACAGATGTGAGTCAAAGTTTGATGCCCTTTGACAGACTGGCACCCTTTCCATGGTATTTTCCTGTCTTGTGCCCAGTGTTACATGCAATTACAATACATTTGTGGTCTGATTAGACACTGGGTCTTGCCACAAGGGGGTGTAAACCTGCTTACTCACATCCCTATAAAAAGAGGCTATTTTGAGGTATGTCTTGATGCATACTCTGTAACCCAACTGAGAAAATCCCAGAAGTCGGATCTTTTCATCTGGACATAGGCTTTTTGTGGGAGAAATGTTTCGTCACTGATCTAAGTGACTTCTTCAGTCTCAGCTAGTTGGAAAACTTCCCCAATCTTATATACAGCACCTTTGCATAACGACTGGTACCAGCACCATTACATAACAATGGGACTGGTGACCATTTTAATATGCAGATTGACATAGCCATTAATGACAATAGCCACGTGTGCCATTCACACAGGATTGGGGAAGGGCGGCGATGGCGGCGTTGTAAGATGGCGAGAGGTGTACTCTGAGGCCCCCTCCTCGGTTCAGGGATGGACGTTCCCTTTTTACAAAAATGGCTTCTTTTATTCCACATTCAAACCATCGTTCCTCCCTATCAAGGATCTGCACGTCTTCATCCTTGAAAGAGTGGCCACTGGCCTGTAGGTGGGGGCAAACCACAGAGTCCTGGTCTGATGAGGTAGCTCTTCTATGTTGTGCCATCCGTATCGCCAGTGGCTGTTTGGTTTCCCCGATGTACAATTCCTGGCAATCCTCCCGGCACTTAACAGCGTACACTACATTACTCTGTTTGTGCTGGGGGACCCGATCCTTGGGGTGGACCAGTTTCTGGCGTAGTGTGTTTTGGGGTTTGAAAGCCACTGAGATGCGGTGTTTGGAAAATATGCGTCTCAATTGTTCCGATGTTCCTGCCACATATGGAATCACCACTGGTTTACGCTTAGACTGCGGTTGTTGTTCTCCTCTCGTCGATCTGCTTAAGCACTGTTTGGGTGTCTTTGTCTTTGACAAAGGTCCAGTTCGGATAACCACATTTGCACAGGGCCTGCTTAATGTGAGATTTCTCTCCATCCTTGGCCGCTGTGTCAGTGGGGACGCTGTGTGCTCGGTGGTACAGTGTCCTGATGACTCCTAGTTTGTGCTCCAGTGGATGATGATAGTCAAACCTTAAGTACTGATCCATATGTGTTGGCTTATGGTAAACACCGACTTTCAATTGTCCCCATCTCCAATCACAAGCTCAGAATCCAAGAAGGCCAACCTGTCATTCTATTTTGGGGTAGTGTATCTCTAGGTGAGAGATTGTTGACTGCTAGACATGCCTCTATGACACATTTGCCCACAGCTGGGTGTGTAGATCCTCCACACTTACAGGTTGCCGAAGCTCATATCCCAGCTGTTCCCATAAATGCCTGATTGGCGATAAATCTGGTGACTGAGCAGGTCAAGGAAGTGCTGCAATCAGGCCCAGTTGTAGCTTCTGATAGCCTTTTTATAGGGTAGCAGGGTAAGCAATTTTATGAGTGCTTCATTTTTTTTGTAAATGAGTGTATAACATTGTTGATGACTGGACACAAAAATTTGGATTTGTCGCAGAAAATTTCGATTCATCACTCCATAATACTATTTTCCACTAATGTTCATTCCAATCTTTGTGAGCTTTAGCATATCTAAGTCTTTTTACCCTGTGGTTTCTTGGCAGCTACCAAGTCCATTCCTAATAAAGCTTTTTTGAACAGTAGAACAATCAACTTGGCATCACGATGAAGATGCCAGATGCTGCTATTGCTCTAAATACTTACAGAAGCTTTGTTTTTTTAATACATCATATACATCTCCTGTATTTTCTGGCTGTATTCTAATAAAAAGCCTGAAAAAGAATTATATAATCATAATTATACCACTGCTAAAACAATGGTATATCTAATCGAATGGTGGCCTAAGATTTTTGCACAGTACTGTATGTGTCAGTACAAAATATACTCCCAAATTTCCACTCCAGTCTCTGGCATCATGCACCCATGAATTAAATCTCTGTGTGGATAATGGCTTTCTAAAATTAAATTAAGATGAAATATAGATAAAACTGAGCTATTGTAAGTGGGATCTAAGAATCTCATCAACAAAACGTCCAACATCATTATTGACATGGACGCTTCAATGAGGCCTCCATTAGATGCGAGAAACCTTGGTGTACTTTTTGATTCCTCACTGACCTTTGAAACTCACATTAAGTCATTAACCCCGTTCTGCTTTGTTCTGCTTATATATATAGCAAACACAGTACCAGTCAAAAGTTTGGACACACCTTCTCACCCGGTGTTTTTCCTTATTTTTTAATGTTTTCCACATTGTAGATTAATATTGAAGACATCAAAACTATGAGGGAGCACATATGGAATCATGTAGTAAACCAAAAAGTGTTAAACAAACCAGAATAAGTTTTATACTTTAGATTCTGTGTTTCAACCAAACCTCTGCACAACAAAGCTGATGGTCTCAAACATATTAAGAAGGCATGAAAGTCTTCAAAATAACTCTTGACAATGTCCACCTGTTAACTGAAACCCTTTCCAGGTGATGACCTTAAAGCTGATTGAGAGAATGCCAAGAGTGTGTAAAGCTGTCATCAAAGCAAAAGGTAGCTACTTTGAAAAATCTGAAGTATAAAACATATTGTAATTCCTTTGACACTTTTTGTTTACTACATAATTCCATACTTGTTCCTTCATAGTTTTGATGTCTTCAATGTCTTAATATAAAATGTAGAAAATAAAAAAAAAGAAAGAAAAAACACTGAATGAGTCCAAGGTGTGTCCAAACTTTTGACTGGTACGGTATATATATATATATATATATATATATATATATATATATATATATATATATTGATAGTTGCAGATATTGACATATTGATTACTGCAGCTCTCTTTTTAATGGTCTTTGGCTAAAACAATTAACAAATTTCACTACAGTACATGCAAAACCTACTGTCCTGGCACTGGATACTCACTGTCCTCGATACTAAACTCTCTTCAGGAGGTGGAAGAACTTTCAGTGCTGTAGCCCTAAGCTATGGAATTCCTTACTCACACTTCATCATGACAGAACTTCCAGTCTTTTCTAAAGACCTTTCTTTTCATACAGTGCTTTTGTCCTTCTTCTGCCTCATAGGCATTTTTCGATTTTTGGTTAACTGTCTTTTATCTATCTATTATATCTATTACAGGTATGTACCACATAACGTCCATTCACTCAACATACGATCACTTATACTTGCGTGGTCCAATAAGGTTATTATACCCATATTAACCCTTATATTTCCTTGCCAGATACATTAGCTAAAAAAGAGCTGTAATAACAGACAAAAGTTAGAAATGATCATATTGTGTCAGAATGATCAGCATGTAGAGAGATGAGTCAGCTTGCAGCCAGATGAACCCACACACAGAAAGACAAATCAGCGTCCAGAGAGATGAGCCAGCGTGCAATCTCCATCGTCCAATCTCAGCGTTGCATCCCCAACAGAGATCTTCACCCCACATGATTTGCATGTTGTAGTTGTTTTTGTATTCACTACAGCACAGTCTTAACAGATGAAAAGATTCTTCTCGGCAGCTTGTTTCTAGCCCGTGCAAACTTCAACACTGGCGCTCCCCAAAGTTTCCCACGACTGACTGCAGCATTTCCCTTGTCACCAGGTTTTGGATAAACAGAGCTGAGCAGTTCAGCTCCTTAGTGTAACAGTGATACAGCACCATGTATGCATTAGAAAAGGCTCAGATATTTCATTAGGTATTATTATAACAACTGGAAACAAATCATTATGTTAAACAGTGGGAGGCTCTCGAATCTGTGAGTCTTAAAGCCCAAGTCCTAATCCAAGTGTGACGACCCGGACACTCAGGGTAAAAGGAATCAGGTGCAGGTTTATTGGTAACAGGATACAAACACATAGTCAAAAAACAGTCCAAAGTCGAAGCCAGATAATCAGAACCGCCGTGCAACAAACCAGAGGGAATAGACAAAAACCGTAGTCAAAAAACGTAGCAAAAGATCTAACACTAGTATCCAAACAGAGTAGCACAGAATGAACGCTCGGAAACGCCGGGTGAAACCACGAGACCTCGCGAAGAACAACACGCACAGCGTGCCCTTTTAAAGATGGCCGCCACCCGGAAACCTAGCGGCCTAGTATTCGGGTGACGACGCTCTCTGGTGGCGCGGCGTAGAATCCGCCGCTGGTGTGACACCAAGTCATTCACAATACAAAAGTTGAGTTGCAAGTCTTTTTTATTTTGGTTGATTCGAATCTAAAGTCATCAAATTTGGGACTTGGATCCACACCTGATTTTTAGTATACAGTGATACCTTGGTCCTCTGAGCAAATGTTTCCCATAAGGAATAATGTAAATTGAATTAATCTGTTCCAAACCCCCAAAAACTCCACACTGTATAAGGCATTATATGCATTAATGGAGTTGTATTGTACAGGTGCTCCCTGATTTATGATGGCGATATGTTCATCAAATCCATCATAAGTTAAAAGTATCATGAATTGAGGAGTTTAACGAGTGTTTGGTGTATCATAGCGGAGCCTATTATAAGTAATGTTAATATATAAGCAAGCTAATATAATAAGCAAGCTAATGTTTAAAACACTTATATTAACCTACAGCTGGCCAAAATTAACACAAAGTGTATTTTATAATTAAGTGTTGAAAAAATCTCATGTAATTTAGTGAGTAATGGACTGAAAGTGAAAAGTAAAAGCAAAACACTTACTCTATTGGTGAACTGCTAAGCTAACTGCAGCCTGTGTTTTGGAGCATTCAGTTCCTGAATTCCTTTCGGTTGGCTCTTCTAAACAAATGTTATTAGGACCAATGGGGAATTATTTGCACTAAGAACACATTACTGTAGATGTGAAAATAAATTAAATACGATAAAAAATAGCAAACATCTTTTCTAAGCAAAGGCTATTGTGACTCTGAATCACTGAATCACTGTGTACTGAATCATGAATCGTGAACCAAGTTTCGGCCGAAATGAGTTTTCGCAAGTTTAAGCGAAAAATACCGAGCAAACGACGAGAACCGATACAAATGTTTCTAGTCAAAAATGCATCAGGAACTGAATTCGACGAGGTCAGAGGTGGTCGAGAACCGAATTACCACAGCATATCATATGATGATTTCACAGAATGTATCGTGGGTGCTAAGTGATGCATACCTGCATATTATATTTCTGTGCTGCTAAGATAAATACTGTTTATACTTCATAGGCATGTACAAACACACAGCAGAACACTGGTGCATTGGCACCATAACTTCATCAATAACTGTGGTTCGAATCCTCCACCTTACAGGAGCATGCCAAAGTTGTAGTCAGGGCCTGACGTGAAGTGATTCTGATTCTGGTAGTGCATCTTATATGCTTCACTGGTGGAGCTGAACTTGCTGCATTTTAGTGACACACAGCCGAATGTGGCTTCACCCCACTGAAGTGTGAACGTGGAAAAGCCTCCAGTGCCAGTGTTCATCAGTGACAGGATGAAGGACGCGCTGGGACACAGACGAGTTAACTGCTGCTCTCAGAGCACTGCGCATCACCTTTACTGTCAACAACAACAAGAACAACAACAACACCACACACACACACACACACACACACACACACACACACTGCCTCAGGGCACTCATGTCACATGCATGTCACTCATCTAAAAAAGTGGAGTTGTGCTTGTGTTCGTGTTGTGTTTGTGTTATGTATGTGTGTGTGTGTGTGTGTGTGTGTGTGTGTGTGAAGTTTTTATCACTGTGGTGTCCTAATGTGCCAAAAAGGATAGAAAGGTCTGACTTTTTCACCTTGTGGGAACATTTTTCTGGTCCTCGTAAGGACAATTGAACAAAAACTACAATCAAAAGATCCAAAAATGCTGCCTTTGGTGGATTAGGGATAGATGTAGGTGTTGCAATCATTATAGGGATGGGCAAGTAATTGAAATTTAATTGAAACTGACATTCAAAACCATTATCTGACGTAATCTTGCCCATGTCGATTATTACGATTTTATTTTGTTAATACTTAAAAATAAAATTCTCTTTATCCATTTCCAACTGCGTGTTCATGTACTATACCCTTAAAAACATAACTATGGCATTTATAATTATGTGACTCCGCCCCATCCAGTCGGTGACATGAGAGCAACATGAAGGAGAACTCAAACAATGAGCAGCAGTATCAAAGAAAAATGGCAAGTCCATGGTTTGGACAAGTTTTGGCTTGAGAGAAGATGCCAATGAAGATACAACACAAGCCTGCACAAAGGGTACATTTACATTACATTTACATTTACAGCATTTAGCAGACGCCCTTATCCAGAGCGACTTACAATTGATGCAATATTACAATCCAAGCAGTTGTGGGATAAGGGTCTTGCTCAAGGACCCAACACTGGCAGCTTGGCAGAGATGGGATTTGAACCGTGGACCTTCTGGTCCATAGTCCAGTATCTTAAACACTAGGCTACCACAGTCCCACAGTACACAATTGTAAAAGGATTCAAAAAGATGGAAAGACATAACAAACACCATTTCCGATTACATCATGAAGGATGATTTCAAGTTTTTCAAAAAATCGTTCATTAATCATAATCGAGGTAAAAGGTTCAATTAATTGTGATATTGTTTTCAGGTCATATCGCCCAGCGCTAATTCATTAGCTACAGTAAAATTATGTCAACTGAAATTCTCCACAATGATAGAAAGACAAACTTTGTGTGTGTGTGTGTGTGTGTGTGTGTGTGTGTGTGTGTGTGTGCACGTGTGTGTGTGTGAAGAGAGCAGATGGTGCTGCATTTGACAAATGCACCAGCTCGGAGAATGACCCTGAACTACTCATACCAGACACCCTGCTTCTGATCAAAGACCCAGGGAGAGAGAGAGAGAGAGAGAGAGAGAGAGAGAGAGAGAGCGAGAGAGAGAGAGAGCTTAGGAAGTGGGGGGTTCCAACTTGGCACTCGGCAGCGACTGGACACTAAAATGATGGTTAATGGGTAGATGGGGAGGGTGGATAATGGGTATTGAGTGTAGTGAGAAGCTGTTTCTCTGGCGGGTTGAGGGATAAAGTTTAACATGCTGAGTTTTGTGTGGAGTTTATCATGCTGGAAAGAGAGAAGGACAGATAACAGTTGAACAGCAGAAGAGACATTGATGGACAGATGGACTGAAAGACATAGGGTGTAACGATACACTTTGATCACGATTCGATTTTTTCACAATTAGTGAATTTACCTGCATTAAACAATGCAAAACAATATACATTATTTATCCAAGTTTTAAAATAAAAAAAGTATTTAAAAGGATGTTAACTAGAAATACAAATAATTAAGTGCTATCTAAAATTTTAAATCACAGTAAACTTACAAGCTCACAATGCTAAGCCCAGCCTTTCACTCTAAACTCTCTCCAGTCTCCATTATAGAACGGAAGACGTGCTGTATATGACGCATAACATGCCATCTAGTGCTAAAAACATGCAATTGCATTTACAGCATTTAGCAGGCGCCCTTATCCAGAAAACTGGTGCAATCTTACAATCTAACTTTTAGTGGGTTAAGGGTCTTGCTCAAGAACCCAACAGTGGTAGCATGGCATAGGTGGAATTCTGCACCATGGACCTTCCAGTAGATGATCCAGTACCCTAACTGCTAGGCCACCAGAGTCAACATTAGATATCATAAAAAGAATTCATGTGATATCTCCACGATGCACATCGTCATATTTTTGCATGTATCGTTACAGCCCTAATAAACAGATGGATGTATGGAGAGTTGAACAGATGGATGGATGTACAGAAATGTGGCTGGGAAGATGAACAGAAAGAAATGGACAGAGCAGCATATGGACAGAACTGCAGGTACATGGCAGGACAGATGAGCAGTGAGAGACTGATGAACAGATAAATGGACAGGAAAGCATATACACAGATTAATGGCTGGACAGATGGACAAATTGACTGGCATGCTCAGAAAGTCAGATGGATATATGGCTGGAAAGATGAACACCACACGAGAGACAGATGGACAGACTGATGGACAGGAAGATGGGCAGGTTGATGGTTACACAGGGCAAATCAACAGGAAGATTGACAGACAGACAGACAGACAGACAGTCAGACAGACAGAGAGGAAGACATATGTGGTAGTGTTGTAGCCAGGATCACTGAAGCTGAGTCAAAGTCAAAAGGAAGACCTGGACACATCGAGTTCCTGTCAAGACCAGGACTTTTAGCCAAAATGTCCAAGTAAAAACCGAGACCAGGAGTGGCTGAGACCAAGACGGGACCAAGAACAGGAAAAAACAATTTTTTTTTTCATCATACAAGATTAAAAAGAAGAAAATAGAAAAAATTGAATTGTGTTGAATTCACTTAAATTCACTTTACATTCATTCTAAAAGCAGATAAAGAGAACCCAGTTAAACAAATGAGACGAAAATATTATAGTTGGTCATTTATTTATTGAGGAAAATGATCCAATATTACATATTAGTGAGTGGCAAAAGTATGTGAACCTCTAGGATTAGCAGTTAATTTGAAGGTGAAATTAGAGTCAGGTGTTTTCAATCAATGGGATGACAATCAGGTGTGAGTGGGCACCCTGTTTTATTTAAAGAACAGGGATCTATCAAAGTCTGCTCTTCATAACACGTTTGTGGAAGTGTATCATGGCACGAACAAAGGATGAGATTTCTGAGGACCTCATAAAAAAAGGTTGTTGATGCTCATCAAGCTGGAAAAGGTTACAAAACCATCTCTAAAGAGTCAGACAGATTGTGTACAAATCGAGGAAAAATTCAAGACCATTATTACCCTCCCCAGGAGTGTGTCGACACACAAAGATCACTCCAAGAGCAAGGCGTGTAATAGCTGGCGAGGTCTCAAAGGACCCCAGGGTAACTTCTAAGGGAGTATTTACATCTGTCCATGAACTGAATCTCAAGAGAAGGTGGGTCATGCAGCAAGACAACGCCCCTAAGCACACAAGTCCTGTATAGAAATTCATGGTGCTTTCCCATAACCAAAGAGTACAATTCCAGATTTTGCTGTCATGGAAAAGTGAGCAGTCAAAAATGCACACAATGGCTTAACATGAGACTTTTAAAAATAAAACGTGTTCACTAGCTGGATACTGAACTTGATCTTCCCTATCTGCCAATCGGAGTGCAGATTGTATTTACATATGTAGAAGAAGGACCGATTTATTCTTGAATGGATTCAATAACGATTCAATAACGATAGAAAAAACTTCAGTTATAATTAATGTTACCTCAAACAGATACACTGGACTCAACATCAGCTGGTCCACCTTACCCCGGGACCGCTCTTTTATAGTCTCAAGACTGGACTCAAGTACTACAACAATATGTGGACATTAAGACTGGACAGGTGAACATATAGAGACAAATGGACTAAGATATGGGCAAAAAAGACATGAATAAAACAATGGACAAATGGACAAGGTGAGAAATGGACAGACACACCTACAGGCAGGAAGATAAATCAGAGGACAGATGGGTAAAGAAAAGATATGGAGAGAAAGATATACAGATAGATGATTAGGTAGAATATCAGAATGATGATTGCACAGGCGGTTGAGGCACTAATTTCTGACCAGAATGTCTAGGGTTCAAATCCCACCTCTACCAAGCTGCCACTGTTGGGTCCCTTATTCCACAACTGCTTAGATTGTAAGACGGTGTCAGCTGTAAGTTTCTCTGGGTAAAGGCATCTGGTAAATATAAATGTAAATAAGCAAAAATATAGAAACATGATGGGTCAGAGAGATCACACACACACACACACACACACACAGACAGAAATAACTAAAGCGATCATCAACAGCATCATCATCTTTTCAGATATTACAGGTGCAGACTGCTGATAGAAGGAAAATAAATGTGGCCGTATGTTTTGAGACCGACGGCTCAGATGTTTGAAAACCACTTGCACAGGAAGAATGTTTTTCATTACACATTTGTTCTGTACAACACATCGCAGTCGTGAAATATGAAAACCAATCTTCAAAACCAACCCAGTGGTAGCCTGATAAACGAAAACACCTCATGACATTCATGCTTTTTTTCAGATAACGTCATTTAAAAAAAAAGAATATTGAAAGCACACAGTGCAAGCGAGCTTGCGAAATAAAATGTGGCAGCTCACTGGAAATCTGCACCACAAGAAGTTACTGCACGCTAAGTTTAATTATTAACACGAGCAATTTAAATTCATCTGGCACACTGTGCGGGAAATGCAGCGCCGCTTTGTGTAGATTAATCTGACAGATCCATTACAGAACCGTTTCTAATGCTGAGTTCATTTAGCTCATGAATAAACTCAATACGTGAACAAACAGACAGATCGTTCTCAGTTCGGCGTGGAGTTGGACAGAGAGCCGGGCTCTGAGCTAAACTCGAGCCAAATGTGAGCCAAACACGTAGCGTAACATGAAGCTGAACACCGATCTAAACATGGAGATGAACACTCAGCTCACCACTAAACTGGACACGGAGGTGTGTGAATGTTTCATATTTGTGTAGGACCTAACAATATTAATAAGCAATACTGTAAATGTTTAATACAATATAAATCCATCCATCCACCAGTCTATTCATCCATCTATGCAGTCATCTTTTTCCACATTTCAATCCACTACTCAATCCTTCCATTCTCCCATCGACCAGTCTACTCATCCGTCCATTGACTAATCACTCCATTCATCCACCCATCCATGTATCGATCCATCCATTCACCCACCCATTTAGCTATACATCCATTCATCCATTTATATTCCATCCATCCATCCATCCATCCAACCATCCATCCATTTATATTCCATTCGAAAATGCGTCCATACATTTATATTCCATTCATCCATCCATCCATATTCCATTCATCCATCCATCCATTTATATTCCATCCATCCATCATCCATCCATTTATATTCCATCTTCCATCCATCCATTTATATTCAATTCATCCATCCATCCATTCACTTATATTCCATTCATCCATCCATCCATTCATATGCCATTCATCCATCCATTCGTTTATATTCCATCCATTCATCCATCCTTTTGTATTCCATTCATCCATCCATCCATCCACCCACACATTTAGCTATACAGCCATTCATCCATTTATATTCCATCCATCCATCCATCCATCCATTTATATTCCATTTGTAAATCCATCCATCCATTTATATTCCATTCATCCATATTCCATTCATTCATCCATCTATATTCCATTCATCCATCCATCTATATTCCATCGTCCATCCATCCATTTATATTCCATTCATCCATCCATCCATATTACATTCATCCATCCATCCATCCATTCATATTCCATCCATTCATTCATCCTTTTGTATTCTATTCATCCATCCATTTGTTTTCCATTCATCCATCCATTTATATTCCATCCACCCATTTATATTCCATCCATTCATCCATCCTTTTGTATTCCATTCATCCATCCATCCATTTATATTCCATCCATCCATCCATTTATTTATGTTCCTTCCATCCATCCATTCATCCATCCATTTATGAAAACTCCATTCACCCGTCCACTTATTTATTTATATTCCATTCATAAATCCATTTATATTCCACCCATCTATCCATCCATCATTTCATATTTCATCCAACCATCCATATATATTCCGTCCATCCGTCCATCCATGTATATCGCATCCATTCATCCATTTGTATTCCATCCATTCATCCATCTATCCATTTATATTCCATCCATTCATCCAGCCATCCATGTATATTCCATCCATCCATCCATTTTTTATCCATCCATCCATCCATGTATATCGCATCCATTCATCCATTTGTATTCCATCCATTCATCCATCCATTTATATTCCATCCATTCATTCATCCATCCATCTATTTATATGTCATCCATACACACATTTATTTGTCCATCCTTTCAGTCACCCATCCATCTATCCATGGATCTTATAAAGTTTTTCCTTGCCACTGTCACCCCTGCCTACTCGGTTTGAGTGCAGAGTTTCTGTAAATCCGTTTTTTGACAGTGTCAGAAACTGTTACTTGAATTAAACTGAAAAATGTATGTTGTCTTTTACATGAGCAACATATTTACTTCTAAATAAACCCGTAGTTAAACAACAACAACAAAAAAACCCCACAAACACCACCAACAAAAACAAAAACAAAAAAAAAGCACCGATGAATGAGTCAGAAAAGTGTTTACAATAAATGGGGCATGGTTGTACAAAACAGCAGCGCTGAAATCTACCTGCTACTGTGAAGTGTGTGCCAATGTAGCTCAGACTCCAAACAGCTCAATCAAAATCGCTTCACTCACTTTGTAGGGCAGCAAAAAAGAGCTCGTTCCTCCTCTGCATCGCTGCATTAACGGAGAGATAAAAGAGCAGGTACACATCTGGTGAGAGGCGACAACACACCTGCTCATTACGCTTTACACAGGCAGCAGGGTGTTTACGCCTGAAACGAGCCCACACACACACAAACACACACACGATGCCTTTCTATCATTGTGGGGACTTTCTACTGACATAACAGTACTGTAGTTCATGCTAACCCAAGAGCTACTACACACTCACCCCTAATGAAGTAACCTAAAGCAAATCTTCCAACTCTTTTCGTTTTTCAAAAAAAAGTTGCTGATTTCGTACCCAAACTCTGAGCTATATAAAGTCACTCGAATATAGCCAACAACATGCATTCAGATGCATGCAACAAATGTTCCATCTTCAATGCTCTCACTCATGGAAGGAGGTTTTGGCTTAAAATCTCACGATACATGGCCCCATTCATTCTTCCCTTAACACGGATCAGTTGTCCTGTCCCCTTTTCAGAAAAACAGCCCAAAGCATGATGTCTCCACCCCCATGCTTCCCAGTAGGTATGGTGCAACTCAGAGTTCTTCTTCTTCCAAACACGACGAGTTGAGTTTTTACTAAAAAGTTCTATTTTGGTTTCATCTGACCACATGATATTCTCCCAATCCTCTGCTGGATCATCCATAAGCTCTCTGGCAAACTTCAGACGGGCTTGGACATGTACTGGCTTAAGCAGGGGGTCACGCCTGGCACTGCAGGATCTGAGTCCCTCTCGGCGTAGTGTGTTACTGATGGTAGCTTTTGATACTTTGGTCCCAGCTCTCTGCAGGTCATTCATCAGGTCCCTCCGTGTAGTTCTTGGATTTTTGCTCACCATTCTCATGATCATTTTGACCCCACAGGATGAGATCTTGCGTGGAGCCCCAGATCAAGGGAGATTATCAATGGTCTTGTATGTCTTCTATTTTCTTATAATTGCTCCCACAGTTGATTTATTCACACCAACCTTCTTGCCTATTGTAGATTCACTCTTCCCAGCCTGGTGCAGGTCTACAATTTTCTTCCTGGTGTCCTTCAACAGCTCTTTGGTCTTGGCCATGGTTGAGTTTCTAGTCTGACTGTTTGAGGCTGTGGACAGGTGTCTTCTATACAGATAACGAGGTCAAACAGGTGCCATTAATACAGGTAACAAGTGGAGAACAGAAGTTACATGTCTGTGAGAGCCAGAAATCTTGCATGTTTTTGGGTGACCAAATGCTTATTTTCCACCATGATTTACAATTAAATTCTTTTAAAATCCTACAATGTGATTTCCTGGATTTTCCATAGTTGAAGTGTACCTGTGATGAAAATTACAGACCTCTCTCATCTTTTTAAGTAAGAGAACTTTCACAATCAATGACTAAATACTTTTTTGCCCTACTTTATTACAGAAAAAACAAATAAAACTCTTGAGTCTTGATTTTGCTTTACAAACTATGTGTAACAAGAAAAAGGTCTGAAAATTAAAAACTAAAAAGAAAATACTAGTGTACGAGTGATGAGTAAAAAGTGATCAGCCCCCTGATTTAATTATTCATAAATTCCCCCTTTTCTTTAATTTATCAGTCTGTTTGGATGCGTCACTACCAGCTTTGCACACCTGGATTGGGGAATATTTGCTCGTTTTTCCTTGCAGAATTCAGAGTTCAGTCAAATTTCACAGTGAGCTGAACTGAACTGTTCTCTTTGAATCCATCCACAGATTTTCTATGGGATTTAGGTCAGGGCTTTGGACACTCACAGACATTTGCCACTGTATGATATTGACTAAGTAGTACTCATATTCCTTCTTCCCAGACACAATCTGTTGAGGTCTCAGTAGTACAATCTTAGGTAAGCTTTTAACAAAACAGAAAGAAGGTTTATATGTTGAATGAGATGTGATCTCAAAGTTTACTTAAGTATTTAAAGTATTTAAGTCATAAACTAGAACCAGCTGTGTCAATTCAAGGGAAAAACTAACACAGGTATGAATAAGCACGTAGCAGCTTCAGTCTCCACTGACAGACAAAGACTTCATGTGCAGCATGGGCACAACAACACCATGGTGCCTACAGTGAAATGCCCTGACCAGCGTGGGCCCCCTGGTATGCGACTCACATTCATAAAGATATATTGTGTAGCTTAATTGAAATGACTTATATTTCTTTTTCTTGTTTCTGCAGTTCTGAAGCCGAAGGACCGGGCCACCCACAGCTTATAGTATTTCCAAGGACAGTCATGAGGGACAGGCAAAGAAACTTATAAAGCCTTGTGGTATTCCCATCACAAGTGGATTTAATACTCTCAGTGCAAAATACGCTGTTTGTTTTAATGCCTGCAGGCACTTCGGCCTTCCAAACACTATATCAGTTTTCATTTCAGATACAGGCTATAAAACCTGGGGAAAAAAAGGATATGTTCAAAGATGGAGGCTTTGCTTCCCATGCCAAGTCTGAGGCACACATCAATGGTACGTTAGCATGGAAACATTTTGACAAAGGAGAAAAAACAAGGCGTCTTTGATAAATAAACTAACAAGAGCACACAAAAGAGATAGAAATGGACAGTGGAAAGGGAAACCTTCTTGCTATATTAGGGATTCTTGGTAACCACGACAGCTGTAAAAATAATCTGTAAAAAGTTAGTAATGCTATATACATAAGCCACCACATCCCAAATGAAATGCTGGACATACTGGCAGAAACAGTTCACCATTATCAGTTAGGTCAAGGAAAGTATTCACATTTAGTCCTTTTTAACAGACACCTACTTACTACTGGTGTCTTACAATTCAAACTATTGTGGGTTAAGGGTTTAGCTCAAGGTTCCAACAGTGGCAGCTTGGCAGAGGTGGGATTTGAACCTTGGACCTCCAGGTCCTAAAGGTTCAAATCTAAAGTCCAGTTCCTTAACCACTAAGCCACTACAGTCCCATGGTTCATACAAAGCACAGGCGACATCTGTTTGCTTTAATGACCGAGGTCTTAACACATTATCTGATGAATGAATAAGATTTACTTTGCATTAACTACGCGCATACGTCACAGTCTGTGTCTGCATGGACACTTTCAGGACACAAGCAGAGATATGAAACAGAAATATTTGTACTCTGCATAGCACTACAAGCACTGCCACTTCACCTACATATACCTAGAAGTTCTGAGCGCCAGTCATTTGACCGCTCTAACTTCCTACTGGTAGCACCGTGCTGGATTTACCTACTTAAAGGTTTAAATTATTTAAAAGGTGAAACTGCATTGTCTGTTCTGGAAATGATTGTTTCTTCGACTGGACTCATTCCCTCTTGGTTGTGTGCAGCCAACGAGTTTCACTGTGGATTTGATGACTGTGAAGTGCAATAACTGCAAAGGAAGCAAAAATCCATCAGTAACTGAAGAACAATGGTGTTGTGCATTTCCTGGAGTGAGTGATAAGTATAACAGCCTAGGCTTCTTATATTGTGTACATGGTAGCGTTCCACTGCAGGCATTACACAGCACATACCTGTAGTACAGGGGAGATGTAAAAGCGAGCGTCCTAATTCTGCAGGGTTGGTAGATAATAATACATATTGTTGAGAGATGAAGACTGGAATATAGACAATTTGGTTGGACAAAAATACTACGGCGCGTCTATGATGAGCAGCAAGAACTCTGGTGTTCAGGAAAGTGTTAAGGTGGCAAAACTGTGTGGCATCCACTGTAATGCCCACTGCCTCAACCTGGATCTTCATAACAAGTCCAAGCATCCCGAAATGTGAATGCTTTTGCAAACTGCACATGTTTGTCTGGGTCATATGTTCATACAAAGTAGCTCAACAAGCATGAATAAATGTATGATGGGCACCAAGAGAATTGCAAAAGCTAAGGGACACAAGGCTTGTCATATTGATCTTAGGACTTTTGATCTCGCTGGATGGGATTTGGTGAGGCAAATTTTCTTTCTGATGCTCTCCAGTCTTGATTTAGGTTTAGCTGTGGATTTAGTTGAAGCTTTTGTATACTCTTAAAGTCTGTCAGGGATGAAACCTACTCAGAAACAAGCTGAACAATATGAAACAAGTGAAATATGGCTAAACAATGCAATACTAAGTCAAAACCTGAACCCAAAAGAAAAGAAATGCAGTGCAAATGTCATGGTGATCACAGTGATATCTCAACTAGGTGTAGAGGGATATTTTACCCTGTCCTTGATAGTATGCTCACCAGATAACAACAGGCAGTTCTCGAACCCAAACTGTACTGAAGTGTATTCGAGCCTAAAATCATAGAAATGCTACATTTTGTTATGACGCTGTTGTGCTTTGCATCTAATTATGAATGCAACACTGAAGACCTGAGACTTCAGTTATAAAGAATCATAGAGAGGAAATTTTAAGTAGGCATAGAAAAAGCCTTTAACATAGCTGACCTCACAAAATTCACTAAGCCACACCACGAGGTGTTTAACTCTCAAGATAGCGGTAGTTTTGTGATTATGCAAATGTGAGTAGGCATAATGTTTTGGCTTATCAGTGTGTATTACACTGCCTGGCCAAACTAATATTTCAGTGGGTCACCTTTAGCTTTGATTACAGCATGCATTCGCTGTGCCATTGTTTTCACAAGCTTCTGCAATGTCACAACATTTATTTCTGTCCAGAGTTGCATTCATTTTCCCCCAAGATCTTGTATTGATGATGGAGATTTGTTTCACTGCACAAAGTCTTCTCCAGCACATCCCAAAGATTCTCAATGGGGTTCAGCTCTGGACTCTGTGGTGGACAATCGATGTGTGAAAATGATGGATCATGCTCCCTGAACCACTCTTTCACAATCTGACCCTTCTGGAACAGATGAACATCTTTTCCACGACCACAGGATGTGTCTTTCAACATGGTTGTTTAACAAATGAGAAGCTCCTCACTGCATCAGTTAGGGTTAAAGAACTTGTTGCCAGCTGAAACATAATCACCCATGCAGTAGTTATCCAATGGGAAGCTCTTTTTTTAACTATTTAACTATTTGCTTAGTTAAATCCAGGTGGTGACCTTTTTTTAGCCAGGCATATATGGAGTGCAATGCTTGTGTATGGCATGACTTATCATTAATAAACAGCTTATTTGGATGCTTTATATTGACTCATAGTAAATAAGGTTCAAAAGCTTTCTACACACGCACTTCATTTGGGACGTTGGCCAATTTTCACCTTTCTGTGGAGCAGGAAAGAGGATGTCGCGAGGTGTAATCACATCACCTAAGCAAAGTGTGTACATCACACCCCTCACTCACACTTTCTAGGTGTCGGTCAAGTTGTAAATGGAAAAAGTGAATTATTATTCCTTAAATCACAGGATCTGTTGCGTGTCTGACAGATGGTGTGAATTGTAATCACAATGACTTCGAATGCGGCCGGTGTTTATGCTGATAAACTGTTTGTTGAATTATTCATTCTCTACACTTTATCGAATCCCTCTTGATTTGCAACGTGGCCAATTTTCACATTGCTGAGGACTGGAAACATTATTCAGCCTGTTGAAATGAGCATGGGGTGAGTCTTTGGCTCTCACAGCTCCTACAGAGGCTCCGTGCTAATAATGTGATTCACTTATCATAAGTACTCCCTGGCTTAGGTGTTTCAGTGAGCGTAACAACTGTAAACGATCAGCATAGACCTTTCAGAATTTTCTATGACTACTTCTTACAATGGTAAGACTTAATGGGTTATCCGCATATATGGTCAGACAGTCCCACCAACCGACATTTCTAGACTTTGGGATGCAAAAATGCGTAGCTTAATTAAGGGCTGCAATGCACGACTATTTTGATAGTTGAATAATATATTACTCCTTCTATTTCTCTTTTCTCATTCTAAAAAATGCCTCACAAATATGGTTTTAAAAGTATAAAGATTCTCTTAGACAACATCAGCCAATCTTAACTGCACATAACCAGTGTGACCTTGGCTTAACATGTACAGTGGAACCTCAGAAATCGCTTTTCACTCGAACTGTCTGTTTGAATTTTTTTTGCACCCAAATTCAAACACAAATTCTGATTTCAAACATGAGGAGCATAAATAAAACACTCAATGGTGCGATCTTTCAAAGATGATGCACGTAATGCAGTCCAGTTGCTGGTGATAATGCACCAATATAGTATGCCATGAATCCCAAAAGTAGAAGAAAAACTAGGGAGTGATCATAGGCATATTATGTATATTATATTATTATATACGTATATATGTATTATATCAGTTTATGGGTGTGATTTCAGACACACCCCTCAGTCTCGGTGCTGCTGTGTTCGCCTGAGTGGCTATAAAGTTTCACTTTATTTTCATGTATTTATTTATTATTATTATTGTATTACATTCATTTGATTTATTCATGCTTTTAACTATTAATTAAACATAAATGTAGACATAAAAACAATCATTCTGGAGTGGATTCATCCTATTTACATTGCTTCTTATGGGGAAATTTAATTCCAACGGCAAACAGCATTCTGGAAGTTCGAATTCCAAGGTTCCACTGTATTAAGACCTAAATAGTCAATTACATTCAGAGACTTTCTAACTATCATGTGGAAAACTGTTTGTTACACATTGTACGGCATATTAACTTCAGGCAAAACAGTAATCATCCTTTAAAGTTTGTAGGATGTACCGATATTACAAATCTGGGTCGAGGCAGATATCTGATATTTTACTAAACATTTACAAAATGTTGAAATATACTCACCAGACAAAAATTTGTTGCCTGTGACTGAAACATACCCAATAGCGTGTAATATCTCCACGAATTCTGACGAGAATTTCCTGTAGGCTGGGATTTTTTCCCACTGCTGGTAGACCTGTATGATCGTTCAGCTACTTCCTTCACACTATGGCCTTTGGCACGCCCAAATGTAATCGCTCCTTATTGCCAATAATGAACATCCGCTTTGTGACATTTTCAACCCACCAAACGAGCCATTCACTGCACTGTACCACCTCTTCTCAATCTATGAATTCCGTTGCACAACCTGCAAGTAGTAATAACCCGATCACCCTCGTGTAACACTATCTGCAGGAGCCTGAAGTTACTACCACCTTTAACACGCAAGGTGATACATTTTTTGTCCCGAGACTATATATTACATACAACTAACATGTTGTGTAGCTCTGGTATGGCTACATCGGGAAAATAACAATGCCTGGGAATGGTGTGGCAAGATGAGAACTGTGAAAACTCAGCATCCTCCACAGCAAAGAATGGCTGATTATTCAGAGTGATACATTTAATCAGCTTTGCTAAAAGAGGTAACTTTTGAGCTGTTTTATTCAATTTCTTGATATCTGAAAGAGCGGATCAACCATCTGAATAGCTGCAGGTTTTGCTTGTGTGCACAGGGCTGTGGGAGTCTCCTCTTGTACTGTCAGATACTCTGTATATTTGTCTGGGTGGTGTGCCTCCAAATGTGTAATTAAATTTGTGCTACTGACATTTCTTACTCTGCTCCCCCGACACAGTTGATAGTTGAGCAAATGTTGCAAACTGCATTCTTTTTTTGCCATGTGCACTCACTTTGAAAATCTTCCGTACTTCAGAAAGCTACACAGCCAGTGTGGTCTAAACGTTCACGGTTGTGCTTTGGCATATGAAAACTGCACCAAATATTGGTTTGAATATCAGCCTAATCTTAGCGCTGGCATAATGCCTATGATTTTTAAACAAGCAACTATACGCTGAAACAGGTAGGATTCCAATATCATTGTGCATTGTACTAGAAATACTCTCCCTGGCCACCTGGATTTAACTAAGCAAATAGTTGAATAGTTAAAAAAGAGCCTCCCATAGGATAATTACTGCATGGCTGATTATGTTTCAGCTGGCAACAAGTTCTTTAACCCTAACTGATGCAGTGAGTAGCTTCTCATTTGTTAAACAACCATGTTAAAAGACATCCTGTGGTCGTGGAAAAGATGTTCATCTGTTCCAGAAGAGTCAAACTGTGAAAGAGTGGTTCAGGGAGCATGAGCCATCATTTTCACACATGGATTGGCCATCACAGAGTCCAGAGCTGAACCCCACTGAGAATCTTTGGGATGTGCTGGAGAAGACTTTGTGCAGTGGATCAAATCTCCATCATCAATACAAGATCTTGGGGGAAAATGAATGCAGCTCTGGACAGAAATAAATGTTGTGACATTGCAGAAGCTTGTGGAAACGATGCCACAGTGAATGTGACGTAATCAAAGCTTGAAATTTAGCTCTGGGTGCTTCCCATTTCTCTTGATCATCTTTGACATGTTTCCACAAATTTATTGGAGTCCACCTGTGGTAAATTCAATTGACTGGACGTGATTTGGAAAGACACACCTCTCTCTATATAAGGTCTCACAGCTAAAAATGCATATCAAAGCAGAAACCAAGCTATGAGAAGGAAAGAAGTGCCTGTAGAGCTCAGAGACAGGATTGTGTGGAGGCACAGATCTGGAGTTCAAAAAACATACTGCAGCACTGAAAGTTCCCAAGAGCACAGTGGCCTTCATAACTTGTTAACAGTTAGGACACTTATTAGAGCTGGACACCCCACCAAACAAAACTCTGTTTTACATACATCCAATTCATGTCTGAATGACGAAAAAGTAGAACAAGAGAACTGAAAACAACATTTCCTTGAGTTATTGTTTTTCGGTAAGTTTTTTTTTTATATTTTATAATATTTAATTTTTTCAATATAAAACATACAAATTTAAGAATTACTCTATTGTACTACATTACTACTATACAGTACTAAAGGTTTCATCTCCTCTTTTAATTCATATTATTGTTTAAATTAAAATACTATGTGCAAAGTATTTAAATGGTAATGTCCTGTCAACGTCAATTTCGGTCATCGTCCTGTTTCACAGAATGTAATGCGGACATTAAATGGCACATACCTGCTATTTGCAGTGGTGCAGTAAACAAAAATATAGACCAGGAGAGTGTATCGGGCATGATCAAGCACAGTAATCACATCACCTAATCACATTTTGTGTAGCTCATGCCCTTCACTCACTCATACTGTCAGTCAGCAGAATCTAAGAGGTCACACGCAATGATTAAACACACACACACACACACACACACACACACACACACACACACACACGCACACACACTTCTTAGACCTTCTTTTGGATGTACTCTCAGTTCTGCTGTGTGTTTGTAGAGCAGAACGTTCGGAGACTAAACTGTAACACCACTCTGACTTTTAAGGAGTGTGTTTATGTGAAAAACCTACAAGTTTGCTCTGTACACTCACGCTTCAGTGGTGCACAAATAATTTGCGAGGTGCCAGATTTCTCCTTGCTGTGAAATGGCAACATTGCACCTTGTGATAAGAGGAGGGTGTAGTGCCTAGATATTTCAGAATTTGGGCTTTAAGCTACTATTCCGAAGGTTGTGTGTTCAAATCCTGATAACAGTGCTACTGCTGGGTCCTTAAGCAAGGCCTTTAATCTTCAACTGCTTAGCTCGATTTTAAGTCGCACTGGACAAAGCTGCAGTCACACCATATATTTGCACTTTACAGGGCTCTGAAACAGGTGGGATCTGAAAACTGGAGACACAAATAGTCCATTTTGGTGCAGTTAACATTGTCTTGGCTAGCGATATTGTGGTGAGAATGAGGAAGCCTTGGAGACTAGCTTTGCCTCTACGTGGAAAGAATGAGGCAGAGGTGTGGACTTGAGTCACATGACTTGGATTCGAGTGCAAGTTGAGTCCCAAATTCGATGACTTGCAACTTGACTCGGCAAAATAAAAAAAGACTTGTGACTCGACTTTACCATCAGTGACTTGGACTTGGAATTAGACTTGGGCTTGAAGGCTCAAAAAGACTCGAGAGCCCTCCACAAACCCATTTTATAACATAATGATTTATCTCCAAGTCTTAAAATAATATTGCGTCAAATAACTGAGCCTTTTGTATTGCTTGCATGGTGCTGTATCACTGTAAATCTAGGGAGCTGAGCTGCTCAGCTTTGTATATCCATTCCCTAGCCACAAGGGAAATACTATAGCCAGTCACAGGAAACTTTGGGGGGCACCAGTGTTGAAGTGTGGGTGGGCTAGAAACATACTGCCAAAAAGAATCCTTTTCATCAAGACTACGCTGTGGTTAAAAAAAAAGAACTGCAACATCAGTTCCAATCACAGATGGAGCCGCAACAACACTGAAGTTTGTTTGACATTTGTGGCTACACAAAGAACGCCAAGTCTGTGCTTATATACCTTGCATAGTAATTAGCTAGCTAGCTAGCTAGCCAAGTTGGTGAGGTAATGATGAACGGTAGCTAATGTGAATGGAGCTCTATTCTAGCTGCTCTTGTCAAAAATGGTGTCAGTGTCTATGACAAGTTCTGGCTATGAATACTTACTTTGTTAACCTGTTTAGTTTGGCTGATAGCACGCTAATACAACCCCAATTTGACATTTGGTGACCTTGACCTGATTTGGGATTTGACTCAGGGTTCGCTTGTATTGAATTGGGACTCGACTTGGGACTTGTCTGTCTTAACTTGGGATTTGACTCAGACATGGGTTTCAAGACTTGAGATTTAAGGCCTAGTCATACCATGTACGATTTTTTCGTACAAAAAAAAGCGATTTTTAATTTAGTCGAACCTTCACACCAAGTGTGTTACGTTTTTTTGTCTAAACGATCTGTTTTTCTTTCATTTCCCTTCTCTTAATGTGTGACAGAGAATTCGGCGTGTCTTTTTCACATTGTCAACTTAAAAAACGAAGTCACGAGTGAAGATCTGTGCAGGAAGAAATAGTTTGTGTTTTTGTTAACAGATCAGAATGCACTTAGATAAACAAGAAAACAGTTCCCTACAGTCACTGTGAGGTTTATCTCTTCATTCTCCAGCCTTTCAGTTATATTCCACCAGATCTTTTCTTTAGTATTCATGTTTTTAGTCAGCGTGTTGCTTGTCCTATAAGCTCTTGTGCTCTGCTACTAGCAGGATGAGCTGTTCTGCCGGACAACTGAGCTCTGATTGGTCAGCCTGATTTTAATGCATCTGAACAATGCAGAAACTAGGACAGGCTCCGATAAAAAATTTACACAGCATCACAGTCTGTTAGTGAAGGATGGCGTTAATATATATATATATATATATATATATATATATATAAAATTTATTTTTCAAAACTTGATGTGATTTTTCGGTATATAAAAATCGAACTCGGTGTGAAAAGGCCTTTGGCTGTTACTTGCATCTCAGTGACTTGTTCCCCCCTCTGGAAGGAGGACTACGAAAGAGAAAAGGTTGTGGGTTCACCACATTCTCAGATTGAGAAATCAGTACATGTTATGTTTAATGCTGTGCTACAATTAGACATCGCCTCCATTTTGGCCCTACACTAGGACTATACAGAGCTCCGCCCCTTCAGGTTACTGTGGCCAAAGTAGTTCAAAATTCACAAAATTTTAACTCGGCACAAAGTTTCGCTCACAATCTTTATTCGCCCTGGAAGTCTAAGAAATGAATAGGATCATGCTTGCAAAATGTCACTCATAAAAGTCTAGTGTGACTTTGTCTTAAGGCAGTCTTACAGCTAAACGCTGTAAAGCTAACTTGTAAAAAAAAAGTAACAGAACTTAATCCTATTTAATCTAGAGGAGTTTGGTTTCTCCATTTGAGCCTCTCAAGGCTTCTTCATTATAAATCAGTGTGTTTTTCCTTGCCACTGTCGCCTCTGGCTGCTCACTCTGCGCTAGTAAAGCGGCTTTCTGGAAATGTCTATTATTAAAAGAAGAAATAAATTAAGCTCGACCTTGAACTCTCCCTTAATGTAGCAATCAGGGGGGAAAAAAGTTTTTCAGTCACTATTGGAACTAATTATGCCTGCAAATGAGTTCAAACCTTACAACATCCAGCCCTCAGCATGGGGTCTGTGCATGCCTTGCAAAAATGACTTTTTAATCACACACCTTAGCTACGCACTGTTAAATTAGAACATGACCAACTTCCATTTCACGCCACAATGAGATAATTGTACCGCCCAACTACATCACCTGCTGCACGTACACAGTATGGCTGAGGCAGATGAAAGATATCGTACATGGACTAAAATTAGGTTTTCAAGCTCAATTTAGGTATGATAATATCATAGCAACCAGAGGCCCCAGAATTCCCCTGCAAAGACCTGTAGGTGCAAAACTTAGGGTTATGTTTATCCTGGTTAGTTTAATAATGTTATTTCTCTTAGCTAGATCTGTCTGAAGTAATGCTGTGTTTTATGTTGGTATTGTGCTGACGTGTATCTGTGTGTTTTGCAATCGCTAACTCTAGTGTTGTAGTACTCAAGTCCAGTCTCGAAGCTATAAACAAGCAGTCTCGGTCGCATCTCGGACTCAACCTCATTTGGACTCTGTCTCGTCTCGGTCTCAGGTAAAGTGAACTCAGAAATTATCATCAAGAGCAGCCGAGTCCAAGGCGTCCATCTGAGGTAACGTCAATTATGAATTTTAATTTTTTCTGTCACTATTGCATATCAACAGTCCATTCAAACAAAATAAACTAACAGGGAAAAAAAGTTCCTGCTCTTCTCATTCAGTATCCAATCAATGAACACATTTTATTTTGAATAACAACTTATTTTGTCTGATGTTAAGACTTCGTGTGCAGTTTCACCCACTCACTTTATCATGTCTGAAAAAACTGGGATTATGTTTTCACAATTAAAAATAAAATGGACAGAATGCATGGTTTTGCCTATATTCAGTTGAATTTATGTGGCAACTTCTGATGAAGTTTGAGAGAAGAAGGGAATCATCACCATCATTTGCTTCCTAAAGATACATTGCCTTACTTTTACTAAGGCCATACAGTGGTACCTCGGTTCTTGACCACCTTGGAACTCGTTGAATTAAGTTTTTGACCCATTTTGACTAGAAAAATTTGTCTTGGTTCTCGTCGTTCGCTTGGTATTCGGCGCACTTGCTTAAATTTGTAAGCCGAAACTTGATTCACGATTCATGATTCACAAATCACGACTCAGTACACAGTGATTCAGGTTCACTAGATCCCTTTTTGTTTATTTGTACATCTACAGTACTGTATTCTTAGTGCAAATAAGTCTCCACGGGTAATAAAATGGTTAGTTTAGAGCCAACCAAAAGCAAAACAGGAATTGAATGCTCCAGAACACAGACTGCAGTTATCTTAGCAGCTATGCTAGTGCCTGGAGTTCATCAATAGAGTAAGTGTTTTGCTTTCACTTTCAATCCATTACTCACTAAATTACATGATATTTTATTCAATAATGTTTGTATAAAATATGCTTTGTTTTAATGATTTTGGCCAACTGTAGGTTAATGTAAGTGTTTTAAACATTAACTTACTTATCTTTACTTATCCTAGACTCTGCTATGATACAGTATAGATGCTCTACCAAACACTTGTTAAACTCATCAGTTCATGATCCATTCAACTTATGATGGCTTTGTTGTAACATATCCCCATCATAAATCAGGGAGCTCCTGTGCAATACAACTCCATTAATGCATATAATGCCTTATACAGTGTGGATTTTGGGTTCTGGAACGGATTCATTCAATTTACATTATTCCTTATGGGAAAAATTTGCATTTTGGCTTCTTGACAACCCTTCTGGAACTAAATAATGACGAGATCCAAGGTACCATTGTAATATAATAATAATAATTTGAAGCTATATATTAGATAATGTTATATTTGAAAAAATGTCACAATATAGCTATTTAATATACTAATTAATTGATATGTATTAACATACATGTATAATGAATGATAGTGAATGTAAAGTGAATTACAAGCTATTTGAATTTTTTCCATTTTCTTCATCTTATTCTTGTATGACGAAAAAATCATAATCTGGTCACGGTCTTGTCTCAGTCACTCTTGACTACAATGCTAGCTTACTCTGCTTCTACCAACTTCCACCAGCCTTTTCCACTTATGTCTTTAAGTCTTTTCACCACCTAGTCCTTTTAAAGGCAATAAAGAGCATGTGTATTTGGCAGTCTTCAATAAAGCTTCCATTCCAAGCACTACTCCTTGCTTCTCTGGCTCTTCACAACAAAAACACAACAACAAACTGACTCTAAACTGCTACGCTCCATGGATCTGAACCAATCTCATTCAATGTGGCAGTTACTACCTATTAGTTTATACCATGCCGTGGTATAAAACTCTGCCTCCACCTTGGTTTCATTCATCGTGTTTTCTAAAATCTGCTCATTTTAACGAGTCAGCAATTAGTAGGCAGAGATTCTGTCAATCTGAAGCAGCGTTCTAAATATTAATTATCTCTCTGCACATTTCTCACGCTTCAGCCAGGAGTAATGTGTGGAATTATAAATGCTCCTTAGTAAATGTGATGACAAGCCACCTTATAAGAGCTGATCAAGCAGGTTAATATTTAAAAATGTAACGTGCAACAACAGTTGTTGACACCTTATTTTTGTACAGGGTGTAATGACCTCTCTGAGTTATAAATCTTATTTCAATCTAGGTATTGGTAGCAGCAGGCAGAGAAGCTCTCCAATTGCATTTCCTAGGGCTCCTTGGTGGAATGAGTCTGTCCCTGAAGGTGCATGTAGATACACCACTATTGAGAATATGCTCTTCAGATTCGCTACCATCCTCTTCTCTGTCCCTGCAGCCTGTGTACCCATAAACATGCCTGTGATGGATCTGGGCTACCCAATGGGCTTATTTAGGTTCTTAACATCTCATATGCTGGTGGTGTGCGGCACACCACAGACCAGCCTCTCATACCAATTCAAATTCCAGAGGTCTCTGAACAGATGGAAATCCAGAAAACCAGGACAGAACCCGAAAGAATGGGACTGAACCTGGAGCCAATGGGGATGGATGTCAGATGAACAGAATGGGACAAATTGGTCTACTACTGAGCCTTTTCAATTCTTTTTTTCTCAATGTTCTCGTGAAATGAAGGGTGTCACTCAGAGTACCATTCTGCGTCTGTGCAAGGAGTCTCATCACCACTGAGTTCCAAACCGGCTTCTACAAAGTGTGAACCGTGCTGTCGAAAGTTCCAGCTTTCAGGATGTTGTCCCACATGACGAGATCAATCAGTGTGTAAAACTTGTGTGCCATGTGTAAAGCGTGACTGAATAATGCTGGACGTTTTGTGCCCGAGGGCAACTTTTCTGTCCAGTGAGTTCCACCAGTCCCGTGGTGCTGCAAGGCATTTTCTGTGCGAGCACTGATGAAGGTCATTCAGTCGTTGGATGTGAGTGACCGGGAATGGTGATTGGTTTTGGATGAATGGACTGGTGTATCAGATCAGAGAGAACAGCAGGAGAAAAGCTCAGCGCTGAAAGCTTTCTCCTGAAACCCTTGCAAACTTTGTAGCGTTTTGCTCAGACTGGATGAGAGGCGAGTTGCAATTATCAGTTTGAGAGGATGCCTTTTTTAGCATCTGGCACATTTAAAAGCCTGCATTAGAGATGTCGAAGGACCTCCTGCTGAAACTCAGCGGAAATCTGAAGTGAAGGATCTTACACGTCATGCCCAATGATAATACTGTCTCGGGTTTTAATGACTGTTCACACAGAACGCAATTATTCTGCATAAAAGTACAAGACTTTTGGAACGTTTCGCTGAATGTTCCAGCATCATGACCCAGACTGCCATACTGTGATGATGGATCGGTTCATTTTTCTGCTCCGTCTTGATTTCCCTGTGCTTTATATCAGCTTTAGTTGGAAACGCACACACTTTACAGCTTCCGATAATTTCAGCTTATTCATTCACTCTCTTACCCGATTAATCCTATTCAGGGTCGTGGGGGCCGGGCCTAACTGCCAGAACAGGGTGCAAGGCAGGATCAGACAGGGTGCTGGTCCACCGCATGGCACATTCTCACGCAGGCGCACACACTGTGACTGTTTAGAGATGTCAGCTGACCACATTCATGTCCCAAATTTTGCAATGTGGGAGGAAACCTGAAGGAATCCCACATAGATATGAGGAGAACATGCAAACTCCACACTGGCAGCTGATCTTGTGTCTCTAGAGTTGTGAAGCAGCAGTGCTAACTTGGGCTGAGCAAATGATAACATTTTAGGATACAGCCAATTCCGATTTTATTTCTTTCTAAGAATTCTAAACAACATTTTCACAAAGAAACATTTTCATCAACTTTTCTTTTACATTTTTTTTTCACTTCTTCATTGCTAAATAAAGATATCGGGGGCTGCTAGCTTGTGCCTAGCTCTGCGCTCTTGCTAGCTTTAGCTTTAACCTCTTTGCCTTTGTTAGTTTTGTCAAATTCTACATATTCATGGTCTTATTAAATCTGCCGATTCGAACGTTTTCAGAGTTGTTCCTCCACGGATTATTTTCACCCCATTATATCCTAATTTACCATCTGCTATGAGACCAGTACCTCACAGTCAATACCAAAAAACATGACACTGAGTGACACAGTCTGGTCATAACAGAGGACGTTACTGATACGCATATAAAGTAATATATACTTATTTTAAAACTTAAGGGTTCTGCTACTTAAAACCATTGGGGCAGGTAAAATCTATAAACAGATTCGAATTCAATCTAAAAAAAAGTACGATAAGGTCTAGTGGTCGACCGATATGGGTTCTTTAATGGCCCGATGTCACATTTTTTGTAGCTGATAAAACTAATAATAATAATGAGACACAAAATTGTTGAGCTTAAATTAACATTTATTTAAGCTATAAATGTCTCTGTTTGCACTTCTTTTTTCATAAATAAAATAAATTAAATGTATTACTGGACTTCACCACACCATCTATTAAGAGGCAACAGCATTTTCTTATTTCTGGGAAAACGTGTAAATACATGCAAAAACATGAACAATGTTAGAGTAGTGCACATAGTAGCAGCATGTTTTTGTTTTAAATCCCAGTTCCAATTAAGTTGTAATGATGGAAACGTTAATCTTCTCATAAATGGTCCCACCCTCACACAATGTTCTCTCAGCATCTCTTTGTTTTTTTTCAATCACTAATCCCAGGTTATGAGCTGCAAGCTGCAATGCAGGAAACAAAGTTACACTGCATTTTCTCAACTACTTTTGAGTATTGGCCCCATGAGCGCAGGTATGGACCGATGCCGATTACCTCAAAATGGCATTCATTGGTTAATCACTAATAAGGTCCACCTATATTAGTTTGAGTAACTAAAAAAGTTCATTTTTGTTGCCCAATCTAAGAATGTCTAAGTGATTATGAAAATAATCAAGCTGTACTGGCTAGGTTATGCGGAGAAGATGAAATCAGACACTTGTCTGGTGATGTTTTCTTACATTTTTTAAATATAATTGTAAATGCAAAACCATACGACAACAAACCAGGGCTACGAATACATGACTGGAGAAGCATGTGAGAGAATCTGGCTTTCAAGTGGGTGTGAACACATTTATCACTGTGGCAGCTTAGTTTCACTGTTCATGGAGAACTCAAGGTAATGACAGAAACTCAAACAACTGGTTTGGAATGCAGCCAGATGTCATTCATGTGTGCTTCTTAAAAATGAAAACACACCTGTGATTATAAAAGATTCAATGGTAGCATGGGTAATAAGTCTTGATGTAGCCCTACTCCTGACCGGCCTCCCCTCCTGCAAACACACCAGTCATGCCTGGGACTTGAACCCGATTCCTGCAGTGGTGGGCTACTGTGCTGAACTTGGAGGGAAGGCCGCAACCCCTTTGCTCCAACAGAAACGTGCAGTGTTGGACTGGGCAGTGTTTTCTCTATTGTTTGGGAAATATGTTCATGGAGGTAAAAGATTTTTCACTCGGGCTCAACTGCTGTGCTGAAGAGCATTTAGTTTCATATCAATGGAGATTATCAATGGTCTTGAGTTCTAGATCTGATTTCACCTGCTAAAGAGACTTGAGTTGCATTTATCAAGCATAGAGGGGCATTCCTATAGTTCCTTTTACTGCATGCCATCTAGTTGGCCACGCTGTTTGTTGGCCAGTCAACACTGCATTAAAGTTCATGATTGAACCCCATGCTGTGTAAGACCCTTGCAGTTATTCACACAACATACCTACATGGGGTATGTATTTAGTCAGCCACTGATTGTGCAAGTTGTCCTACTTAGAAAGATGAGAGAGGTAATTTTCATCATATGTAAACTTCAACTATGAGAGACAAAATGAGAAAAAAAAGAAAACAGGAAATCACATTGTAGGATTTTTAAAGAATTTAATTGTAAATTATGGTAGAAAATAAGTATTTGGTCAATAACAAAAGTTCAACTCAATACTTTGTAACATAACCTTTGTTAGCAATGACAGAGGTCAAACATTTCCTGCAAATCTTCACCAGGTTTGCACACACTGTAGCTGGTATTTTGGCCCATTCCTCCATGCAGATCTCCTCTAGAGCAATGATGTTTTTGAGGCAAACACGGACTTTCAACTTCCTCCTCCTCAAATTTTCTATGGGGTTGAGGTCTGTAGACTGACTAGGCCACTCCGGACCTTGAAATGCTTTTTACGGAGCACTCCTTCGTTGCCCGAGCGGTGACCGCTGTGTTTGGGATCATTGTCATGCTGGAAGACCCAGCCATGTTTCATCTTCAAAGCTCTCACTGATGGAAGGAGGTTTTGGCTTAAAAATCTCACGATACATGGCCCTGTTCATTCTTCCCTTGACACAGATCAGTCGTCCTGTCCCCTTTGCAGAAAAACAGCCCCAAAGCATGATGTTTCCCACCCCCCATGCTTCACAGTAGGTATGGGTGTTCTTGGATGCAACTCAGCATTCTTCTTCCTTTAAACATGGCCAGTTGGTTTTTACCAAAAAGTTCTATTTTGGTTTCATCTGACCACATGATATTGTCCCAATCCTCTTCTGGATCATCCATATGCTCTCTGGCAAACTTCAGACGGGCCTGGACATGTACTGGCTTAAGCAGGGGGGCACGCCTGGCACTGCAGGATCTGAGTCCCTCTTGGCATAGTGTGTTACTGATGGTAGCCTTTGCTACTTTGGGGTCCCAGCTCTCTGCAGGTCATTCATCAGGATTTTTGCTCACCATTCTCATGATCATTTTGACTCCACGGTGATGAGATCTTGCGTGGAGCCCCAGATCGAGGGAGATTATCAATGGTCTTGTATGTCTTACAGTTGCTCCCACAGTTGATTTATTCACACCAACCTGCTTGCCTATTGTAGATTCACTCTTCCCAGCCTGCTGCAGGTCTAACAATTTTCTTTTCTTTTCCTGGTGTCCTTCGACAGCTCTTTGGTCTTGGCCATGGTTGAGTTTTGGAGTCCGACTGTTTGAGGCTGTGGACAGGTGTCTATTATACAGATAACAAGGTCAAACAGGTGCCATTAATACCGGTAACGAGTGGAAGGACAGAAAAAGCTCCTTAAAGAAGAAGTTACAGGTCTTGAGAGCCAGAAATCTTGCTTGTTTGTGGGTGACCAAATACTTTATTTTCCACCATGATTTACAATTCAATTCTTTAAAAATCCTACAATGTGATTTCTTGGATTTTTTTCCTCATTCTGTCTCTCATAGTTGAAGTGTACCTATGATGAAAATTACAGACCTCTCTCATCTTTCTAAGTAGGAGAACCTGCACAATCAGTGGCTGACTAAATACTTTTTTACCCCACTGTATGTTAATACAATCCATCTTCCATATACACCAATGGTCATTTTGTATCCCCATCTGTACATTCCCGTTACACTATGGCTATTTAGATGTTAAAAGTCAGATCAGAGCTATCATAAGATTTGCAATCTCTGTAATTCCATACATTTACCATGGCTACTCAAATTTGTCCAGAGCACAGAGCAACAAGATGTTACAAAAATCAAACAATCTGGCTAATGTCAATGAAACCAGTTACCACTTTTGTGGATTTATACGCATTGTTTGGACAATGTCTTATCCCATTCAGACAACACCATAAACCATAGTTATGAGTAGTGTTAAACGCTGAATGCCATTTGGAGATAGCCGGCATTGACCTATGCCTGAGCTCATGTGGCTGATATTCAAAAACAGTGGAGAAAATTCAGAGAAACTTTGTTTCCTGTCACATATCTTGCAGCTCATAAACTGGGACTACTGAGTGACTAAAAACAAAGAGAAGCTCAGAGAACATTCTGTGAGGGTGGGGCCATTTATGAGATCAAATGTTTGTTTCCATCATTACAACTTGCTGCTCTTAACCGGGACTGGGACTAAAAATAAAAAGATACTGTACACGTATTTGGATATTTTCTTTTTATTTCCCCAGACAGAAAATGCTGTTATCTGGTAATAAATGTTGTTGTTAAGTGCAATACAGCTTTTAATTTATTTGATATTTATAAACAATGGGTGCAAAAAGAGACAGCAGCTTTAACATGTTTAAGCTCAACAATTTGTGTAATGTATTGTTATTCATTTTACCTGCCGCCAAAAAAACAAAACAAAACAAAGTGATATTTTTAGAGAGCAGGTCACCCTGCTCTCTAAATATCCTCATTTTCATCGGCCATTAGTTATGAGAGCAGAAGATACTGTACCAATTTGGCCACACTTGGCTGTGGTATAGCAGGAGGCTTAAGCAATAACAGATACCAGAGCTACTACACAAGTGGTCTAAAATACATTGTAACATTGTACAATCATTGTAGGGCTACAACAACGAATCGATAATAATCGATTATTAAAAGTGTCGACAACGAATTTCATTATCGGTTCGTTGTGTCACATGATTTATGTGTCCCCCGCCTTATCACATCCGCTTACGTTACTTGTGGCACTTCACGCTGGAAAAAACAATACAAAGGATTGAACAGAGCGAGGCGGAGCCGGTGCGGACGCGGAATCTTCAAAATAAGTTAGCGTTAAGAATTAAATAAATTATGACCGACGCAGAGAAGAAAGTTCGGCTTAAGTCCTCAAAAGTGTAGGAACATGTGTAACATGCAAGCTTTGCAAAAGTGATCTGACCGGTGCTGATACAGCCCCCGAAACGAAACGAAAACATTAGTGATGGGAATTTCGGCTCTTTTCAGAGAGTCGGTTCTTTTAGCTCGGCTCTTTCTTGTCATTACACGTGTGCAAATACAACGCACAACTAAATGTAGTTTAGCATCTAACAAGAAGTGCAATAAGCAGCAATGTGTCAGAATGTACAATAAACTAAAAAATATATAAACCGGCTCACAATCAGGAACCGGCTTTTATCGTTGATCTCAAAGAGCCGGCTCTTAGAGCCGGATCGGTCGCGACCGACACATCACTAGAAAACATGTTGCAGTGACCGATGAGGATGATCAGAGCTCAGCAACAGCGCAAGTCACAACAAAACGGCGCACTCATACTATGCGAACCGGAATAGCACGGTTGATGCTGGTTAGCTGGATAATGACAGTGATGGAGTTAAGAGCCAGATATCCTATATTGGCCAGGCTAGCCAAGTCCTATTTATGCATTCCTGCTACTTCAACACTGTCTGAGCGTCTATTTTCTGCGGCAGGAAATACAGTCTCTAAAAAGAGAGCCAGCTTTACCCAGGAGCATGTTGACATGCTAACATTTTTGGCTTGCAACGCAAAGTTCCTAAAGAAAAAGCATGAATGAGTTGTATGTAGTGTTTGCATCAGAGATGCACTTATTTTTCATTATTATCTAATTTGTTATTTTCATTTATTAATAAATGTAATTTATTATTATTAATTTATTGTAAACACTTATTTGCTCTGTTATTTAATGTTATATTTCTGAATAAAGACATGGAAAGTTTTTTTTTTTTTTTTAACCCGATTCATCAATTAATCGAAAAAATAATCGACCGATTAATCGATTATTAAAATAATCGTTAGTTGCAGCCCTACATCATTGTCCATAGAACTACCGCAACAGGTCATTTCTATGAACGAATTAAGCACTGTACCACTGTTTAGAACTCCTACAATGGCCCACATTACTAAGTAGGGGGGTTTAGAAGATAAACAAGGGAAATAATGAATATAGCTCAGGCTGTCTGAATATTCCCTCTCCAAGCTATTTTCTGGAGCGAGGTACATTCAGATAAGTGTTGGACTGTAATAATAAAGTGTTTAAGGCTAATTTCTAACAGAACAGGTCAGCGTCTTTTTAAAATGGCTATATTATAGACATGCTATATAACAGAGTGATTTTAGTCTGCCTCTTTACATCTTTAGCTCTTTATCCCCTAATGCAATTTCTCCTCTTATTTTCTTCGTTTCTTCTTCATACCAGACCTGCCTTTACTGTTTACTGTCATTTTGTCCATCTTTCTGTCTTTCCCTCTCTCACTTTAGTCCTTCATTACATTCAGTAATAGCTGTGGATCACAGGAGTCCTGCACACTCATCAATGATGTCATAAGGTGATAAAGATTTATAGCAAAGGCACGTGTGTGTGTGTGTGTGTGTGTGTGTGTGTGTGTGTGTGTGCGTGTTTAGTAATGTTGGTTCTTGAGAGATTTTAGTAATGTACACTCCATGCTGCCAAACCATTAAACACCAGTGTGTCTGATGGGTGTATGTGGGCAGGGTGTGAGCGAGCCAGGTGTGTGTGTGAGTGTTATGGGAGATGAAGTTTCACCAGATGGCTATCGAGGAGATTTCATGCTTGAAATAGAGATAAGGTGTGTGTGTGTGTGTGTGTGTGTGTATGCGTGTGTGTGTGTGCGCGCGCACTAGTAAAATGCAATTCATAAATAATGAAAGAAGACATTTAAATGAAATAATCTGATCATTCAAAACTAAATGTTGCAGCAGTTAGCCTAAAATGACCACATAAGTAAGCCACTGTTATGCAATTACATTGAAATATAAAACAGATGTGCTCTTTAGTTGCAGTACTATCTATAGGCGAGAAACAACCAAGCTAAGGCAACAAATCACCACTAATGAATTTTAACAGTTAACTCTGAAGGTCATGATCACAATAAAAAATACATTTAACTATTGAGCTACGGCTAATAAATGGCTGCTCCCTTAAGAT
Organism: Ancistrus triradiatus; assembly: GCA_025084515.1. Lineage (NCBI taxonomy): Eukaryota > Metazoa > Chordata > Actinopteri > Siluriformes > Loricariidae > Ancistrus > Ancistrus triradiatus. The sequence goes on along the minus strand of JAJAGP010000545.1, from coordinate 29,001 downwards.
GGCTACACAAGCTCTGAAGTTATTCTTGTCTAGCTATTTGCTAATCAGTTTCACAAGGTTAAACGTGCTTTAAACATAATTTTGTGCATTCTACAATGTCAATGAAATATGGAAATGTACAGACTTAATATCCACGAACAGTGGTGCTTGAAAGATTGTGAAACCTATAGAATCTTCTATATTTCTGCATATGACCTAAAACATCATCAGATTTTCACACAAGTCCTAAAAGTAGATAAAGAGAACCCAGTTAAACAAATGAGACAAAATGGTCATTTATTTATTGAGGAAAATCCAATATTACATATTAGAGAGTGCAAAAATGTGAGAACCTTTGCTTTCAGTATTCAGTATTTGTGAGGCAAAGTAAACGCTATAGTAATCAAATCCATCATTATATACACATGATGAAAAGATTTTTTAAATATTCTATGAACTCCTGACAGTAGAATCTACAAACCTATATAAACACTCAGTCAGCCCCCCATACAAATAATGAAAAAATTAGAGTGATATACCACGAAACCTGTAGAATCTTAAAAGAAACGTAATATAAATTTTGGTCATACTTCCCAGCACCAATTAGTTATTTGGATCAGATTTGAACAGAGGTAACATTAATGTTGTCTAAGATTAAATGAAGCCTCATCAGACCAAGTGAGATTTCAGTGCCAGAGTCTCATCATTGCCAGTGACTGATTTAATAGTAAAACCTTGTACAATTCCCTCATAATCAACATTTGATGTACTTTATGTCAGCACAAAGTTAGCACACCAGATAACAGCAAGCTTTGGAAAAACAGTCATATATCTGATGTCATATACAGTAAAACCTTGACATACGAGTTTAATTCGTTCTGTGACCTAGCTCGTAACTTCATTTGATCACATGTCAAATCAAATTTTCCCACAGAAGAAAGGAAATGTTCCAAAATAAATGCAGAAAATAATCAAACACAGCAACAACCAGCATTCACAGCGAGGAAAAAAAAAGAAACTGAACGCTCGAACGCTTCCTCCTAGTGGTGGATGGTGTATTTTCGCTCACTTGTAACTCTTAACATTCGCTCGCAACATAAGGCAAAAACATCAGCCAGGTGACGGGTCGTATCTCAAAAAACTCGTTAGTGGGGACACTCGTAAATCAAGGTACCCCTGTATATTACATTACAAAATTGTATTAATATTTTAACAACATTACGGAAAAGGCACGGCTACTACTTTGTTAATCTGCTTTGTAAACATGTTTTTTGTTGTTGATCTTTGCAGCAAATGTGCAACATCATATTTCTAGATCCTGCAATGTTTTATTCAGAACAACTCAACTATTGTGCAACAGCAGAAAGGCACAGAGAAAGGAGAAAGAAAATCTGCTTATAAATGCCAACAATACAATGGAGTTCACATGCAAACAATACCCTCCATCTTTCTGGAAGCAGACACAGGATGACATTCAGCTGTTTGTGTATTGTGTAGATGATTAGAAATTTCATCCACATTTACATGTGCGTCTGCATGCGGCACGAGTTCAGATGCTGATAGTAAATGGACTATTACAGACTATTACAGAGTTATAGATATGGATTTGAACACGTATTGACTTAAACTGTCACACTACAGATTTAAATGTAAAACTTAAAGCATTAGATGGTGTGTATTATGGTTTTGTGTGACCTTTCTGGATGAATACACAGCAATTGGTTATACGGTATGCAATCAAGAGCTGTAATGGTACCCTGCTTCAGAAAATGGCTGGATAGTAAATATTTAAAAAGACCAAAAGCAAGTTCTCTCTTATTTTTACAATGTATATTTGATGATATTGTAACCATGACTGAGAAGATCGATCTCAACTTACTGTCCTGTTACTGAAATTAGTTTTAGATGTCATTTGTTTATTGTGATAATACAATTATTTGGATGTTAGAATGTGTGGAGTGTCCTAATACTATTAGTATGGACCCCATGTGGTTACATTTGGTGCATTTGCTAATTCTGTGCTGAAAACTCAGTCCTGTTACTCATAGAAACAGTAATGGGAGAAACCATGTAAAAATAAAACTTTCCCTCTGCGCAACATTCAGGTGGACTGTGGTAGCCTAGCGGTTAAGGTACTGGACTATGGACCAAAAGGTTCAGGGTTCAAATCCCACCTCTGCCAAGCTACCACTGTTGGGTCCTTGAGCAAGACCCTTAACCCACAGTTGCTTGGATTGTAAAATTGTATCAATTGTAACTATTATTATGCATTTCCAACTTAACCACTGTGTCACCCTGATATGCAAGTCATAAAAATGTACCTTTCTGGTTTTAACCCCACTTACCCTGTGTGCCAAACCAGTCCTGTCCTGTCTTGGCCCCTTTCCATACCCTTTAATCTATTTCAGGGTCACAGAGGAGCCAGGGGCTAAAAGGAAGCAGAGGTCCAAGGCAGGGTTCATCCCTAGACAAGGTGCCAGTCAATCACAGTGCACATGCATTCACATTCATACACTTACTCATGCTTGCACGTATTTAGAGATGCCACTTGACCTACATTTACATTTACATTTACAGCATCCAGAGCAACTTACAATTGATACAATCTTACAATCCAAGCAATTGTGGGTTAAGGGCCTTGCTCAAGGACTCAACAGTGGTAGCTTGGCAGATGTAGGATTTGAACCCTGAACCTTCTGGTCCATAGTCCAGTACCTTAACCACTAGGCTAACACAGTCCCTAATGTGTGTGTCTTTGGAATGTGACAGGAAACTGGACTACCTGGAGGAAGCTCATGCTGGCACGGGGAGAACATGAGAACTCCACACCTCGGTCTCCGGAACTGTGAGTCCAGCGCTGTGAGTCTGTCGTCCAGCGCTGTACTCATTTACACTAAATAAACCACGTAGTCATTTAGAGTTTGGATTTTTAAAGTACGCACACATTAGCTGTAAAAGTATGAACGAATGTTAAAACAGTAAAGAGTCAAAACACTGACGTGGATAACAATGAGAGCTGAGAACCAATGGAACTAAAAATCCTCAGTCCTAGTAATAGTGCTCCTACACACCTCATTCTGCTCCTTCATTAAATCCAGAATTATTCAAAAGCCTGCGTGGGTGCATAACCTCTCTGTTCTCAGAGGGTTCGACATCCTTAATGCCGGCACAATATTAAAAGTCCGTAATCATCACCGCTCCCTTGATCCGACCTCGGCTTATATCTCACAGTGAATGCAGGGCAGGCTTATCAATGAATGGATAGTGGATTAGTGGCTATGTGATATAAGTACTGCTAATATTTAGATCTACAAAGTAATGAGGGTTCAAATTAGGAGTGGGCGACATGGCAAAAATATCATGTTGGTTTTTAATACCATTTTGCTAAACAGCACAAACACAATAATCTCCCCATTTAAAAATACAGCACTAAAAGAAAAAAAAGAATAACAGACCACTTTGGCCAAAATACATTTTTGTACAAATTTTCAACTGTGTGGAAGTGTTGGATTTGTGGTATTTGCGGTTGGGTTGTCTTTTTTTATGTATCATAATGTCATCAGCTGTTTGGATTATCTTGACTATATGAAAGTTTGTGAACCCATTAGAATTTTTTATATTTCTGCATAAATATGACCTAAAACATCATCAGATTTTCACACAAGTCCTAAAAGTAGATAAAGAGAACCCAGTTAAACAAATGAGACAAAAATATTATACTTGGTCATTTATTTATTGAGGAAAATGATCCAATATTACATATTAGCGAGTGGCAAAAGTATGTAAGCCTTTGCTTTCAGTATTTGCTGTGACCCCCCTGTGCAGCAATAACTGCAACTAAACGTTTCCTGTAACTGTTGATCAGTCCTGCACACCGGCTTGGAGGAATTTTAGCCCATTCCTCCGTACAGAACAGCTTCACTCTGGGATGTTGGTGGGTTTCCTCACATTAGCTGCTCGCTTCAGGTCCTTCCACAACATTTCCATTGGATTAAGGTCAGGACTTTGACTTGGCCATTCCAAAACATGAACTTTATTCTTCTGTAACCATTCTTTGGTAGAACGACTTGTGTGCCTTGAGTCGTTGTCTTGCTGCATGACCCACCTTCTCTTGAGATTCAGGTCATGGACAGATGTCCTGACATTTTCCTATAGAATTCTCTGATATAATTCAGACTCCATTGTTCCATCAATGATGGCAAACCGCCCTGGCCCAGATGCAGCAAAACATGCCCAAACCATGGTACTACCACCACCATGTTTCACAGATGGAATAAGGTTCTTATGCTGGAATGCAGTGCTTTCCTTTCTCCAAACATAACGCTTTTATTTTAACCCAAAAAGTTCTATTTTGGTCTCATCCATCCACAAAACATTCTTCCAATAGCCTTCTGGCTTGTCCACCTGATCTTTAGCAAACTGCAGACGAGCAGCAATGTTCTTTGTGGAGAGCAGTGGCTTTCTCCTTGCAACCCTGCCATGCACACCATTGTTGTTCAGTGTTCTTCTGATGGTAGACTCATGGACATTAACATTAGTCAATGTGAGAGAGGCCTTCAGTTGCTTAGAAGTTACCCTTTGTGACCTCGCCAAGTACTACACGCCTTGCTCTTGGAATGGTCGTTGTTGGTCGACCACTCCTGGGGAGGGTAACAATGGTCTTGAATTTCCTCCATTTGTACACAAACTGTCTGACTGTGGATTGGTGGAGTCCAAACTCTTTGGAGATGGTTTTGTAACCTTTCCAACCTGACAAGCATCAACAACTCTAAGAAATCTCCTTTGTTCGTGCCATGATACACTTCCACAAACATGTGTTGTGAAGAGCAGACTTTGATAGATCCCTGTTCTTTAAATAAAACAGGGTGCCCACTCACACCTGATTGTCATCCCATTGATTGAAAACACCTGACTCTAATTTCACCTTCAAATTAACTGCTAATCCTAGAGGGTCACATACCTTTGCCACTCACTAATATGTTATATTGGATCATTTTCCTCAATAAATAAATGACCAAGTATAATATTTTTGTCTCATTTGTTTAACTGGGTCTCTTTGTCTACTTTTAGGACTTGTGATGTTTCAGGTCATATTTATGCAGAAAATTCTAAAGGGTTCACAAACTTATATATAACTATATATATATATTTTTTATATTTATATATAATATACTAGTATATAGGCTACTATACTAACATTTATGTAAGGACAATCAATATAATCTTTTACTACAGCTTTGACACCCATACCCAATCACTTACTCTATTAAAAAGAGCAGCACATTAGGACTTCGACTTTAAATGAAATATTTCTGCTAGAGGTACCTTCACAGATAATATAAGCAATTTTCATAAATAATACAGCTTCAGTTTGCACATATCAAGTTAGATCAAATTAGAGTAAATTCAACCCAACATTGGTTATAAGATATTCTGCAGATGACTTTAAAATGCGGCGGTAAAAACACCCGGTAAAAAGACATGTGCATGGTAAGACACACTCAACCGACAACTTTGTTTATGAATATTTGAAATGACCTTTTAATGAAGTCTTCATTACTACACTATAAGGACAAAAAGGATTGGGACACCTACACGTTACACCTACAGGAGCCTTTATGGCATCACATTCTAAATCCCATTCTTTCACAAATGTTTGTGACGGCAGACTCCATGGCTACATGCTTGATTGTATAACATGACAATGGGACTGTAAGGAACACCTGAATTCAATAGTTAAGAGGCGTGTATGAGTACTCCATACAGTGCTCCTTTTTCATGGCTTTAAACGCGCTATTGTCCAGGATAAAGTGAAAATGAAGTATAGTGAGTTAACAGATACTTACTCGCTGCTAGCCTACAGGGACGAACGGAGAGCTAAGTCACCTGAAACAAACTGTAATTTGATCAGTGAATAGACTGAGATCACTAATATGTGCGTTAATGGCTAATGCAGTAGTGATGGGCCGATCTGCATTTTTCGGTTCTCAGCGCAACTGCCGATACAAATTCCAATACAGGAGCGTTTTTTACTTTAAAATGATAATTGCTATTATTGGTGTTGTGTTTAAGGTTACAACATGCTGCCTTGCTTTTTGGTGTTTTTGGGGTTTGAAGACTAAATCTCCTCAATGAAATTTAGTTAAACCAACTGCTAATATTATTTGCTCACTCAGTTGCAGACTGAAGTTGCTGTGGGCTCGTGGTACGATGTGGAATGGAATATGGATCGGTAAGTGGATCGGCCCTGTCTGTCCGATATCCGATGACTGAATTACATCAATATCGGACCCAATACCGGTTTTTATTCTGATCTGACCCAAAGCAATACAATATGACTTATCTTCCTTCAGACTAGACACTGAAGCACTTTGCATAGAGGGCTTTTGGTTAGATTAGACTCTGAAGCACTATGAAGACAGGGATTAAGAACACACTATTATCAGGTCAGATTGGAGATGGATTTTAACAGTACAATGCAGTATAAATTGTTTTACCTACAATAACCTTGCACAACAGATACTGTTTCAGTCTCTAAACTAAATAAGCTGGCTGCATCCAAAACTTCATGCTCTGTAATAAAAAGCATGTAAAACAACAATGCCAGAACCAGAACTGATTGTGTACTAATTGGGTAGACTATTTAATCTGAGAACGATTTGGAACATAGCCTGTGTGTGGGATCTAACAGTTAGCTTGCTTTGTGGATAAACTGGCAGAGAGACAGGCGAGTGCTGATTTGTGGACAAATTTATTTACAAAATGTTTTATCCTTTGAATCTGACTACCAAAGCAGATACTTTTTCCTTCTCAAACTATGAAAACCAGATTTTCAACTTTTAAAAAGTAGAGTAATGCCTAATCCCTTGGGTCTCGACATTTCTCTGTGTGTTCATCACCCATTATATTTTTTATTTTGTATCATTTGGTATGGTTAGGTCTGGCTACAAGTGGAATAAAGGCAGTCAATAATTAAATCAATCCCCCAGTCAATGAAGACCTGCTGAAAGACATCCAGAAAGTCTCTTTAGATGGATGAGGTAACAGTTCTTAGTCAGTTCTAACACTGTGATCTCAATGAAGATTATCGATATATAGTGGTGCAGGACACACACCGACCATTCACACTGGAGCCTTAAACTTTAATCTCCACACTGACCTTACACAATGTTACTTTTATGATATGCCACATGCTAATTGTTTCTCTAGACCACTTCTCTCGCCATCCCTAATGACCCGTATATTTATTTTATTTAATTATACTATATTAATACATTTCTTAGGTGTAAAATAGTATAAAAATGTTGAATGTATTTATCAAATTAATGTATTAACCATGCATATTTTCTATTAAATAGATATTAAATAAATGATAAATAAATTTAAAAATCATTTGCTGTCATGCCCTTGTTATGTATGTAGTTATTTATTTATTTATATTGAATGAACAAATATTTAATTAATTTGTGTTAGTATTGTATACAGTTTTATTATATTAAATTAATCAATTAACTGTGTTCATTTTCTTATTAAATAACTGAATATAAAACAATACTTGAAAATAAATGATTTCACATTTTAAGTATTTTTTCCGTCTCGTTATAGTGCCAGAAATATTTGAAAATTATTTCTTATTTATTTTTATTTTACATGAAATACATTATAGAAGGTAAATATATTGTAAAACTGATATTTATGGACATGCAGTAAAACACACACACACACACACACACACACACACACACACACACTATTAGGATACCTGTGTGCAGTCTTATCCCAAAATTTGCCTCTGATTTGTTTTGTTTATTTAAATGAAAGAAATTTAACCCAATCTTCATATTTTCCAAACTGAAATTCGACACATTTCTGATGAGTGTAATGTATACATTTAATCCACACTTGAAAAAGCATAACATTTATTATATGAGATATGTGCAAAAGTTTAGGCACCTTCTCAGATGCTCCACTAGTGTTTTTCTATGTTCTCTTAATTGTATCATACACTGTGCATGCTGCATATAATCTACTTGCCTGAACGTGCATGCATACCATATATGGTACTTTCAAATACATTTCAAATGCTTTCATTACTTTCTTAAATGTGTATTCTACAAACGCGGCTGCATGATGTCTTTTATTAAACGCATTTTAACTAAATACAGAAATCACGACTCGTAAAGACACCTGTGGCTTCCAACAAATAGTGCTGAAAGACCATCCGAACAGTTAAACTGCTCTTTACTGATTTACCTGTCTGCAGTTGGGATTTGATTGGTCATATATAATGGTGCATGTGTGTAAGGGACGTCGCAGGTGTGTAATTAACACTTCACCAACCTTGTTGTGTGATGCGTGTCACACTTTTCGGCTTTAATTGAATTTCTTTCTGTTCAACGCTCGTATTGTTAACTTCCTATGCATGCATGTACATGTTTACCAAAAACCTGACCACAAGCACCGGCAACGTACCAAGAACAAGAGTGACAGCCACAGAGCGCGTGCAGAAAGCTGAAGCAGAAGACGCGCACTTACAGCAGCTGAGCGCGAGGAAGCGCCGATCCACTCCGGTGATCTACACCGTATCAGACAGCACCAGCAACACGCCCGGTAACAGCGAACTCCAGCTCGATACTGAGCTCCGACCAGCCAGGGATGCAGAAAGCGCAATGCGCGTGCCACTCACGCGCTCCGTGTAGCGCTCTGACCCAACGCGCCTGCAGCATCAGCACATGTATCCGAAACTGGAGCCACGCCCTCTCCTTTACTAACCACACCCCTCACCTCTACCATGTGTACACTTATAACTGATGGAGAGTTAAAGGTGTTACTAATGGTCTACAGAAGCAGGTAGGACTAGGTACAGGGGCGCAGGTAAGATTTTGTAAAAATGTATTTACAAAAACACCAAAAAAACTACACACAAGGTTTGTCAAGAGAAACATAACACACGTATAAAGCCACGGTCCTGCTAGACAAAATGTGGAAAGCTGCAGACTTCCGAGAGATTCATCCATTTTGCACCATTCTTGTTAAAGATCAAATTTGTTGAACTGTGACGTGCAAATTATTTTCCTCCACAAACAGAGCTAGTGCTTTGGCTGCGGTGACCTAGAATGGGGGGCAGGGCTTTGTTTAGTAGTTCTGCAGAGCCAAAATGGATGAAATACATGGGATAAGCATGACATTTTATAACACGTACCTGACTCACAATCAATCGCAAGTTGTTGCTAGATTTAGCAAGTTATATTCAAAAAAGCGAGGAGCGATAAATCTAGCGACTTTTTGTACAAACCTTAGCTACCAAAACTGCCCATAAGCAAGAGACACAGTTCTGCCTCCTGCTCCAAAAGACAGAGATGAACACTGAGTCGACGTGGCAGCTGAGCATAGTGTAGCGCCTTTGACTCCCCCTGTGGGCATTCCCGGTCCCAGTGAGCAAATTGGTGGCTCGATAGTCTCTTTAATTTGGGGTCTTTGTGTGTGCATGTGTACTGCTTCATGTTTGTGGCATCTTATGTGTTTTATAAAAGCTCATAGTGCGTGTCCTGTGTGTTTATGTGTCATTTTATGTATTTGAACAGTTATCGCTGTACCTACTATGAGCTGGCAGGCTGTGTGTGAGAGTGGGTTGAGCTGGAGTTGGCCTGTGTTCGTTGGTCTTCCAGTCACGCTGACCGGTAAATAGTCCTGATCAAGGCTGGTAATTTGTCTTTGACATTGGCTGTTAATGAGTGTCTGCATTATGTGTACGTTTTCGGCCTTGAGTGCTGCTTCTTCGTCCATGACGATGCTGCAATAGTTTAACTCCATTTGGTGAATTTAAATGCATTAAACATTACGTACATACTGTTGTTCTTTTTAAATATGCATAACTGTGCTTGTAAATGTGCACATAGTTCGTTTTGTCTTGTTCTGAGAGTAAGAAAGAAGCAAGAAGTAAAAGGCTAATACTGTTTTACACTAGGCAGCATGTAAAAAAGGGTATTGCATTATGTGTGTATACACACACACACACACACACACACACACACAAAGTGGGGCAAAAAAGTATTTAATCAGTCACTGATTGTGCAAGTTCTCCTACTTAGAACGATGAGAGAGGTCTGTAATTTTCATCATAGCTACACTTCAACTATGAGAGACAAAATGAGAAAAAAAAATCCAGGAAATCACACTGTGGATTTTTTAAAGAATTTTAATTGGAAATTATGGTTGAAAAATAAGTAATTTGGTCACCTACAAACAAGCAAGATTTCTTGGCTCCTCACAGACCTGTCATCTTTTTCTTTAAGAAGTTTCTTCTGTCCTCCTTCCATTACCTTTATTAATGGCACCCCTGTTTGACCTCATTATCTGTATAAAAGACACATGTCCGCAGCCTCAAACAGTCAGACTCCAAACTCAACCATGGCCAAGACCAAAGAGCTGTCCCGAAGGACACTAGGAAGAACATTGTAGACGTGCACCAGGCTTGGAAGAGTGGAAATCTACAATAGGCAAGCAGGTTGGTGTGAATAAATCAACTGTCTGGGAGCAATTGTAAGAAATGGAAGCCATCTAAGGACCATTGATAATCTCCCTCGATCTTGGGCTCCACGCAAGATCTCATCCCATGGGTAGTCAAACTGATCATGAGAACAGTGAGCAAAAATCCCAGAACTACATAGAGAGACGTGATGAATGACCCTGCAGAGCGCTGGGACCAAAGTAACAACGGCTACCATCAGTACACACACTACGCCGAGAGGGACTCAGATCCTGCATTGCCAGCCGTGTCCCCCTGTGCTTTAAGGCCAGTACATGTCCAGGCCCGTCTGAAGTTTGCCAGAGAGCATATGGATGACCCAGAAGAGGATTGGGAGAGAATATCATGTGGTCAGATGTGAAACCAAAATAAACTTTTTGGTAAAACTCAACTGGAGTAAAAAGGATGCTGAATCGCATCCCAAGGAACACCATACCCTACTGTTGAAGCATGGGGGTGGGAAACAATCATGCTTTTTGGGACAGGACGACTGATATCCGTGTTAAGGGAAGAATGAACGGGGCCATGTATCTTGAGATTTTTTAAGCCAAAACCTCCTTCCATCAGTGAGAGCATTGAAGGTGGAATGTGGCTGGGTCTTCCAGCATGACAATGATCCCAAACACACCGCTCGGGCAATGAAGGAGTGGCTCCGTAAAAGCCCATTTCAAGAGTCCTGGAGTGGCTTAGCCAGTCTCCAGACCTCAACCCCATAGAAAATGTGTGGAAGGAGTTGAAAGTCTGTGTTGCCCCAAAACACATCACTGCTCTAGAGGAGATCTGCAATGGAGGAATGGGCCCAAAATACCAGCTACAGTGTGTTGCCAACCTGAGTGAAGACTTACGGAAACGTTTGACCTCTGTCATTGCCAACAAAGTTATCTTACAAAGTATTGAGTTGAACCAAATTTATTGACCGCAAATACTTATTTCCCACCATAAATTTTACAATTAAATTCTTTAAAAATCCTACAATGTGATTTCCTGGATTTAATTTTCTCATTTGTCTCTCATAGTGAAGTGAACCTTGATGAAATTACAGACCTCTCTCATCTTTCTAAGTAGAAGAACTTGCACAATCAAGTGGCTTGACTAAATACTGTGTGTGTGTGTGTTGTGTTGTGTCGTGTATATATATGTGTGTATATATATATATATATATATATATATATATATATAATATATATATTCTGTCTGTAGTTGCAGAAGTAACCCAGTTTGTTAGCAACCAGTTGGCAAGGAAAGCAAATTCCATGAAACATCATAAAATATATCATATTTGTAAGATGGATGTAGCGTTTACGATAGGAGTTTTATGAATGTAAACTACTGATGTAAAAACTGATGCATCTATATCGATAGGGTCCAATCCCACTTCAGCTAAGCTTCCACCGTTGGGGTCAGTGAGCAAAGCCCTTACCCCCACTAACTGCTTGAATTTTCCTAGATTGTATCAATTATAAGTTTGCTTTGGATAAGGACATCTGCTAAATTACTAATTGTAATGTAAATGTAAAGCATGAATGAAAAAAGGATGTAAAACTGAGCTGATCTTGAGAAGCTTATCGATGCATTGTATTTCTCTGGAAAAGTATGTAAAGCTCTTTTCACCTCCAAAAGTATTGTGAACCTCTAGGATTAGCAGTTTAATTTTAAGGTGAAATTAGAGTCAGGTGTTTTCAATCAATCAAGGGATACAATCAGGTGTGAGTGGGGCACCCTGTTTTATTTTAACAAACAAAGATCTATCAAAAGTCTTTGCTCTTCACAACACATTTGTGGACGTGTATGATGGCACAAACAAAGGAGATTTTCTGAGGATCTCAGAAATGGAGTTGTAACCTTGATCCAGCCTCATGAGCATCACACATTGATCTCTCAGGCCTGGAAAAGTTACAAAAACCATCTCTAAAGGAGTTTGGGCTCCACACCAATCCACAGTCAGAGCAGATTTGTGTAACAAAATGGAGGAAATTCCAGACCATTGTTTGTTACTGTCCCCAAAGATCACTCCAAGAGCAAGGCGTGTAATAATTGGCGAGGTCACAAAGGCCCCCCAGGTAACTTTCTAAGCAACTGAAGGCCTCCTCTCACATCGCTAATGTTAATGTTTATGAGTCCAGCATCAGAAGAAACACGGATGAGACCAAAATATGCACTTTTTGGTGTTTAAAAAGAGAACCGTTATGTTTTGGAAAAAGGAAAACACTGCTAATTCCAGCCATAAGAACCCTTATCCCATCTCTGAAACTTGGTGGTTGGTAGTATCAGGGTTTGGGCATGTTTTGCTGCATCTGGGCCAGGACGGCTTGCCATCATTGATGGAACAATGAATTCTGAATGATATCAGAGAATTCTAAAGGAAATGTCAGGACATCTGTCCATGAACTGAATCTCAAGAGAAGGTGGCTCATGCAGCAAGACAACAACCCTAAGCACACAAAGCCGTTCTAAACCAGAAAGAATGGCTAAAGAAGAATAAAGTTTTCATGTTTTGGGGAATGTCCAAGTCAAAGTCCTGACCTTAATCCAATGGAAATGTTTGTGGGAGGACCTGAAGTGAGCAGCTAATGTGAGGAAACCCACCAACATCCCAGAGCTGAAGCTGTTGTTCTGTACGGAGGAATGGGCTAAAATTCCTCCAAGCCGGTGTGGCAGGACTGATCAACAGTTACAGGAAATGTTTAGGCTGCAGTTATTTGCTGCACAGGGGGGTCCCACCAGATACTGGGGGTCACAACCAAGACCAGATAATGGATCATTTTCCTTCCTCAAAAATAAATTACCAAGTATAATAATTTTTGTCTCATTTGTAATAAAACTGGGTTCTTTTTTTATCTACTTTTAGGACTTGTTCTGAAAAGCTGATGATGTGTTTTAGGTCCATATATATGCAGAAATATCGAAAATTCCTAAAGGGGTTCATAAACTTTTCAAGCACTACTGTAAAGTTTTTCATTTTTTTCCAAGAACTCAAGTGTACATGTGCCCATAGATACTGTACATATGCTTTCAAGTAATGCTTTTTGCTTCCCATTAGTAAAAAAAACGTTTGGTATAAATAAGAAATGTTTTGCTTTCGAAAGCTTTTTTCTCAGCATCAGATAATCATGAGAATCAAGATATATGGCAGATCCGAGCACAGTGTGAGACTTTATAAGGGATTTTCTTCTAAACTCAATGGGAGGTGTGTGAGATTACTGGAGTCTTTTTTGCCCGGAGGAAAACCCTGAGAGAGTGAAGGCTTGTGTAAAAGTCTCAGCTTTCTTTCTATTTGATCTCACTGCTGTGTAGAAGGAACTAAAGAGATATTAACATGTTCTTTCCTGTCATAATATTTTGGTACAATGATCTTCTGCACTAGTTTGTGGTTGTATTTATTTAAGGAATGCATTTATTTATTTTATATAGAATAATGATCAGCAACACCTACTTTTGTGCTGAAATAAAATGCAAACTATTTCGACTATTACCACCATATTACCACCACAATCTGTTTCATTACCTTTTGAAATACCACTGCAATACTCTGTCAATTCCCAGTGGTATTCAGTGTGGTTTTTCTAACGTGTAGATCCTGCGATACGCTGTGGCATGTGTTGTTTAATGATAACACAGTACTGCAGTATTCCTAGATGTTTGCTAGGGAATATCCAGTAACTGCTTCATCCTTATGATGGTCTAGAACCTATTCCAGAACCACTGTGTGGAAGGTGGTAAAGTATCAACAATGGACTGATAAAGCGAGCTAGGGAATATCCAGTAACTGCTTCATCCTTATGATGGTCTAGAACCTATTCCAGAACCACTGTGTGGAAGGTGGTAAAGTATCATCCACATGGACTGATAAAGCGAGCTGGATTTAGCTCAGTAGTTGGATTTCTCAGTGCTTGTACATATTACCAGAGTCATGTAAATCCAGAGTTTTCCCATTATCTAATTACCCAAGTGTATGTATACTCTTTCTCCCTGCCCTGCCTACTCTTGATCGGGTTCCTGACAAAATCTGATTTTCTGCAGTTATCAGATTAAGTGCATGTAAACACACTAAGTATGGTTTATTTTTCTTGTACAGCCACTGTAAAAGGTCACCTGCCACGTACTGGTATGTGAGCGGATGACTGAAAGTGCTCAGTAATTGTTTGCTCTAGATGTAGTTCTTTTGTAAACATAGAGAAAGTTTGCAGTGACCTGATTGTTACACACACACCAGGAACAGAATATTATTAATCAAGTGACATCAATGAGTAAGTAAAATGAATTGAATGACTACTTATTTGCTTATGTCCTTCTGTGCTTACCAGCACTGACTCCAGGATGTGGACGTGTCTATCTTGGTCATAGCATGCACTGGAATATGAGTGAGTGAATAAGAATATAATAAACCTTTCCATTTATACCACACAACATACTCTAGTGCTGTTCTCAAGTCTTCTAGAGCCAAGTCTGGGTCAAGACATTCATTTTACATTAATTATTATTCATTATACGTGATTATATATTAATAAATAATATTTTTTCATCATATATTTTGAAAAAAAAAAAAAAAATAATAATATATATATAGCCTAAAATCATTATTAATTAATATTATATTATAGTTTTAGTCAATCTAATGTAACTTTTGGAACTTTTGTAAGCTCTGCCTGTGTGGAGTTTGTATGTCGTTTGTATGGGACTGTGGTAGCCTAGCGGTTAAGGTACTGGACTTATCCCACCTCTGCCAAGCTGCCACTGTTGGGTCCTTGAGCAAGACCCTTAATAACTGCAGCTAAACGTTTCCTGTAACTGTTGATCAGTCCTGCACACCGGCTTGGAGGAATTTTAGTCCATTCCTCCATACAGAACAGCTTCAGCTCTGGGATGTTGGTGGGTTTCCTCACATTAACTGCTCGCTTCAGGTCCTTCCACAACATTTCGATTGGATTAAGGTCAGGACTTTGACTTGGCCATTCCAAAACATGAACTTTATTCTTCTTTAGCCATTCTTTGGTAGAACGGCTTGTGTGCTTAGGGTCGTTGTCTTCCTGCATGAGCCACCTTCTCTTGAGATTCAGTTCATGGACAGATGTCCTTACATTTTCCTTTAGAATTCTCTGATATAATTCAGAATTCATTGTTCCATCAATGATGGCAAGCTGTCCTGGCCCAGATGCAGCAAAACAGGCCCAAACCAGATAGACTGCAGTCTGTAACTGTAGAACTACAAAGTACTATAAGATAAGTGGAACTAACGGATAATCGGTGTAGAAATAAGGAGGTGTACCTAATAAAGTGATCGAAGATATATTCAGAGTATATTCACGAATGATCATTTCATTTTACTGGCTAGCCATAGCATAGGGTTTCTTATATCCCTCCAGTAAGGTGCACAATAAAGTCCTTTTGCATAATTACACTTCTTTGTAAATTGTAAATTGGGTTGACACAATCTCCTCATGTTCTGGATCCTGTATCGTGTTATTTTATACATGTCAAGATGTATTTTCAAACAAGTTAAGTGGAAGAGATTTAGCAGAGTGAAAAGAAGAGTGTAGGATGGCGACAGATTTGCCAGAGACATAAAGTAAACAAATAAAATAATCCCCTCACTAAATAAATACAGCTACTCCCTGTTTTATGATGCCCCGACTTTACTGTGGGAATCCCATAATACACATAAATACACATTCAGCAGAAACCATATTCTGAATTTTGAATTTTTCCCAGGGCAAGCAATATGTAGTACGATACTCTCCTGTCCTCTCCTGTGCTGGATAAGGAAATCGGCAGTGCATGATGTAAGGAGTCATGTGGCAAGAGTGATGAGCACTGGGAAATGTAGTGAGGAAAAGCCATGGTCGCAACAAAAACAGTTCTGTTCTTCACTTTTGATGCATTATTCAACAGATTACAAGAGATGTTCAATGCTTTATTATAAAATAAGCTGAATGTTAATGATTTGCCCAAATGTATTTTTAAATAAGTGTTTTAAGCATGTTTAAGGTATATGCCATGATATATACAATATATATTATACTTTTCAGTTTACTAGAAATTCAACTTGGATCAAAATGGATTTGTTGGAATGTATCCCCATCATAAGTCAGCTACTACCTGGGGATACGTTAGTACCCGATTTATGATGAGGATACGTTCCAACAAATCCATCGTAAGTTGAATTTATTGTAAACTGAAGGGTTTAATATATAGGGTTATCCCTTGGATTGCACTCGCACACCTAAGAGAAGTTTATAGTCCTGTAACCAAAGTCAATGCTTGGTTTTAAAAGACTGACAGAAGCCAAAGAGAAAGTGACTCTTACATGCGGAGAACATACCGAATTCAATTATAGACATTAACTAAAGACCAAATAAAACATCTGCATCATAAAACTCACTCTGTAAAAAGTGTTTGTACCGAGTTTCTCACTGATGTGGAGAGCCTTTGGGTGTTGCCCTTATTCGAGTTACTCCCATGCATGTACTAAAATCAACCCTTCTATACATAAACCTCCATCTGTGAGGAGTAACAATAGCTCCCCCTTAATGACTCATTTAATGATTGCTTATGTTCCTTTCTCTAATTGAAGCAGTGTTAGTCACCATTTATTTTTCCTCTGGGTACAGCCGGTTCTCATCTAGCCAAAAGCTATTTTCACTGAGATCTAGGTAGATGTAAGTGTATCTTGATCTTGCTTTATCGCAGAGACTACAGAGACTATGAGATCTGTGTTGTCCCCAGGTACGTTTGACCCACAAAGTATGGTTCATTTGACTAGTGTTATTGCTCCATTCCATACCTGTGCAGGCACCCTTGAAGAGGTGAGCTCGGGAGTGGTTCAGTTGAACAGAATACCATGTCAGCTGCCTCTGTGAAATATCTTTTATATATGCAGCACGAGTAGTCGAAAATTGCTGCATTGCATAATCCAGTGGCTCCCAAATATTTTCTGCAGTGCCCCGATTCTGTAAATCAGCAGCAATATTCATAATGATTCTTAGTGCTAAGAGGGGTTCCTAGTGACGAAATTCTAAGAAAGATCTTAGAATTGTGAGTGTTTTCTCATCAAGTTAGGAGAAGATCCTAGTAAAGATAAAAGTTATTCATGAAGCATCTTAAACCCCCAGAAAACTAAAGTGAAAAAATGTTAATAGTAGGGAGGAAGACTTTTAGGAGGGTCAGGAGTTCTCTTAAGAAGAGGAGAAAATGGGGGAAAGATGAATAGGCTAAAGAACATTCTCCAAACACTGAATAACAGTTCATTAAAACACTACGCCCGAAATGAAAGCTACATATCAATCAACCCCACCACTTAGACAGACACAGCAGTGCTCAAAGTGACTGAACAGAGTTGAGATGTTTTTGCGTTCTCCTTGCTCAGAGTGGCTTTGACATCGCTTCTGAATCACTCTTAAACTAAAACATTTTAAACAAATTTTGGAGCTCTCTAAAAGGAGTCTTTATGAATACAACTCCATAATATTTTTGCGAATTTTCACACAACACAAATCTAAGCTGAAAAAAAACAAAACAAAGCAAAAAATTATTAGCCACTTTCTGCTCAAATACAGTTTTAATGATGCTAATACTGTAACTGAACACACCACGGTTTGTTCCACTGTCAGCAAATGATGTAAACACCTACAAATTGCAAAATATGATGCTGTCAATGGTCTCAACAGCAAATAAATGGTCAGAAAATTAGCAAAAATTATATACAGTGGGGATTGAAAGTTTGTGAACCCTTTAGAATCTTCTATATTTCTGCATAAACATCATAAGATTTTTACACAAGTCTTAGGTAGATAAAGAGAACCCAGTTAAACAAAATGAACAAAAATATTATACTTGATCATTTATTTATTGAGGAAAATGATCCAATGTTACATATTAGTGAGTGGCAAAAGTATGTGAACCCTTACTTTCAGTATCTGGTGTGACCCCCCTGTGCAGCAATAACTGCAGCTAAATGTTTCCTCCTGTAACTGTTGGTCAGTCCTGCACACCGGCTTGGAGGAATTTTAGCCCATTCCTCCATACAGAACAGCTTCAGCTCTGGATGTTGGTGGGTTTCCTCACATTAGCTGCTCGCTTCAGGTCCTTCCACAACATTTCCATTGAATTAAGGTCAGGACTTTGACTTGGCCATTCCAAAACATGAACTTTATTCTTCTTTAACCATTCTTTGGTAGAACGGCTTGTGTGCTTAGGGTCGTTGTCTTGCTGCATGAGCCACCTTCTCTTGAGATTCAGTTCATGGACAGATGTCCTGACATTTTCCTATAGAATTCTCTGATATAATTCAGAATTCATTGTTCCATCAATGATGACATGTCCTGATCCAGATGCAGCAAAACAGGCCCAAACCATGATTACTACCCACCACCATGTTTCACAGATGGGATAAGGTTCTTATGCTGGAATGCAGTGTTTTCCGTTCACCAAACATAACACTTTTCTTTTAAACCAAAAAGTTCTATTTTGGTCTCATCCGTCACAAAACATTCTTCCAATAGCCTTCTGCTCGTCCAAGTGATCTTTAGGAAACTGCAGACGAGCAGCAAATGTTTTTTTTGGAGAGGGGTGGCTTTCTCCTTGCAACCCTGTCATGCACACCATTGTTGTTCAGTGTTCTTCTGATGGTGGACTCATGAACATTAACATCAGCCAATATGAGAGAGGCCTTCAGTTGCTTAGAAGTTACCCTTAGAAGTTACCTCTTGGAGTAATCTTTGTTGGTCGGCCACTCTTTGGGAGGGTAACAATGGTCTTGGACATGTGTTATGAAGAGCAGACTATGATAGATCCCTGTTCTTTAAATAAAACAGGGTGCCCACTCATACCTGATTGTCATTCCATTGACTGACTCTAATTTCACCCGCAAATTGACTGCTAATCCTAGAGGTTCACATACTTTTGCCACTCACTAATATGTAATAGTGGATCATTTTCCTCAATAAATAAATGACCAAGTATAATATTTATGTCTCATTTGTTTAACTGGGTTCTCTTTATCTACTTTCAGGACTTGTGTGAAAATCTGATGATGTTTTAGCTCATATTTATGCAAAAATATAAAGAGTTCACAAAGTTTCAAGCACCACTCTAAATAGATATAGGAACTTAGTATGGGATAATCTTTCCCTTTGATTGTCTTAAATGTTTAAGCCTTGTGGGTGGACAGTTCTTTTTTTCAGAAAAAAGAGTCAGTGTTGTTCCACTCAATTGCATGTTTTCTAATAGCTGAAAAATGTTTCAGAGTTAGTTTGTGTTTAATGTGAGACCAAATATTCTTCACATCTGGACTCTAACCAGGCCAAAATTTCAGCCTGATTGTTTTGTTTTCAAGCCACTTCTTGCTGGTCTTTGCAGTATGAGCAGGAACATAGGTCTTTTTGAAAAATAGCGTGATTGTTCCTCTTTAGAAAATAACTTTTCAATTGTCGGAAGTTGTTTCTGTAATACACCAAGTCATTAATTGACTTTTTGTGGTGAAGTTGCTCACCACTCTCAGCAGCTGAAAAGACTCCTCACACCATGGCACCTCTACCTCCATGCTTAATGGAAGGAGAGATACGTTATATTGTGTGATACGTGTTATATTTCTCACCCGATCTTCAAAGACACCTCTCTGTACCATCTTTAAAAAAAACAAGAGTGTAGATATTTTAGAAGATTATAACACCAAGACAGGTGTTAGTTTGAGTTTTAGGTGTCAGGAGTGCATTTTCTTAGTTCTTGCTAATGATTTGTTGTTAGGTCCATTTAAAGCTTAATATTATGCAATTTTAGCACAGGAGTGTACTTATGTGTACTTTTAGAGAACCACGACAGTATTATCTATTCTACCTAAGTTTTTTTTCCATTAGTCTGTATCTTTACCAGGAAAACTAAAAAAAAAAAGCATCCTGTTGTTTTAGCCTCGCTTATATTGATCTTGAGTCTAACATGGAATTCCCAGGATGCAGACAGAGGTATCCAAAATCCATCGTTCCATAACATGCACTACCCCAGCTGTTAAAATAGATAACAGAGCTGATAGAATAGAGTGTACCATTACTACTGCTACACAAGTGGTCTTTTAGACCTGTGTACCATTACGTGCACTCTAAAGCATACATGTTGAAGATACAAAAGAAGTACCTCTGAGAGGGTTAGCTGGGAGCAGATGTTCCTTTTCAGCTCTGAGTGCATGTGAGAGAACATGAGTAACCTTCAGTAATTACTGTTTCCTGGTAAATATCTAAATGAGTCCAGAGTCTATTCCAAACACTAGGGGCAGGCCAGGGGCTATTTAAACGAGACAGTTCATCTACAGACCTTACCCTATGCCAAATATTACACAGACAGTAGCTGGAGTCAAGGGTCAAACCCTGGTCCTTGAAGTTGGACTCCTACACTAGCTGCCATGCCAAGTGCCATGCCATACTTGCATACTGGATGGTCTTCATTCTTATTTTATATCTCTTCTGTATATCCATTAGAATACAGCTGGCCCATAACTTATCAAAGACTCTCCTGAGATCAATCCACTGGCCTCCTGTTGCAGCCAGAATCAAATTTAAGACTGCCTCCCTCGCTTTCCAAGCCTCTGCTCCATATTATTGTTCTTTTTTGATCCAGAATGATTCGCCCATGGTACCAATTTAGGTGTTCAGCTGTAGCTCCGGGCACGTCCCCCTCTGAGATCTGAGCATGCTCATTAAGGTGAGATCTCCCTGCCACAGAGTGGTGGAACAAGCTTTCATTTACAGTCTGAAGGCTCTGGTGTCTGAAAGCCACCCCTCCTTTGGCTTTGAACCTTTTTTGTATCTATTTTCTAAATTATAGCTTGCTTTCCATCATGTCATATGAGCAGTGGCAGCTGGCGTTTTTTGAATAATAGAACAACCACATAGCACACAGCATTATATATAATATTGTATTATTATTATTATTATTATTATTATTTTATTATTATTATAGAGCCACCCCTTCTACATCGCAGGGGTAAGGGACACAGCGTACCTTTCTGAACCACTAGGAACACTATGCTTAGGACCCATGAGTTTAAAGCATTTACATGACACAAGAAATGAGAAACTTAAGATGCAAAGATCACTGCTAGATCACTGCTAGATATCACATGAGAGATAGCCGTAAAACCAAAACCAATTTGCAGAAATGCAGTTCTATTACTACGAATTTTATTTTAAGAAAATAACATTATGTAACTGTTTATGGTATTATGCAGACAATATACACAACAGTACATATATTTTATGCATTTATGAGTTTTCTTAAAATACAGTGGTGCTTGAAAGAAAAAGTTAATTACAAAAAAAGTTAAAAAGAGTATTATGGAGTGACGAATGCAAGTTTGGGCAATATGTTATGTATGGTCATTACATCATTGCTAAAACAATACATCTAATGATGGCCTAAGACTTTTGCACATTATGTTGTATGCATTTCAGAGTTTTTTGTGTTACCTGCTGGCCTTTGAGTGTCATCTGTGCCTTCTGCAAAACTCCCCAAAACTTCCCATTTAATTTCTATGCTGACCTGTGACATATCAAATACAGGACTGTGTAAAAGTCTGAGGTTGTTCTACCAATGTTACAATGACCATACATAACATATTGTTGACAATTGGACCCAAAAAAATGTAAAACATGGATTCATCACTCCATAATATTGTTTTCCACTGATCTTCTTTCTAGTCTTTGTGATCTTTAGCATATCTTAGTCTTTTCACTGTGTTCCCCACCCAACAAAGTGATTTCTACTGTTTTTTAAACTATTTTTCATCTTGTGCAGTTGTGCATCTGGACCTTCCGCAGTGAAAGCTTTGTATGCAATCTTCACTTCCTTGGCAATAAATATGACACATGGAATGGCCTTCATTTCACAAAGCAACAACATTCTGACGTTTCATAAGAAAGTGGTTTCTTTTTGAAAATGGAACTAAATTGTAGAAACAAAACTAAACAGTGCACTACCCTCACACTTAGTCATGGAGAAATGGAGATGAAGGCAGATATAGGGGCAGTTGTGTGATTTTTATTAAAAGGAAAACACTTTCAGAGATTGCTCAGTATATTACCTTAACTAGGTAAAATAAACATTGTGGATGTAGATCCATTATTGCTCGATGTTATATTAGCAGATTGCTTTTATCACTGCTAGCACTAAAGCAATCACATTATGCAGAAAAGCTAACGGTAATCACAGCAAGACGTGACTCGCAAATGGAAAAATTGCACCAAATCGGTGTGCAGACTTCACATCCTCACATCTGTAATTACAACAGAGAATGAGCAGGTGATGTGTCTCAGCTGTAATTCATTCAGTGTCCGTAGTAAATCCTCCTTAATTACTTTACCAATGTCATATTTAGTCTTAAACTAAACAGCCATGCCAAAGCCATTCTGAATGGTGGTTTTGCTATACAGAAGTACATTATATGGCCAAAAACTGTAGACAACCCTTCTAAATAGTGGTCTAAGATATTTCAGCCACATGCACTTCTAAGAATGTGAAGTAAACAGATATAGAATCATTCCACTGCCATTATGTCACTATTAATATGATGCTTTAATAGGTTTCACCTCCAACAAGTCAGTTCATCACTTCTGCTCTGTCCTCCCAAAAGGCCATAAAGAAACGGTTTGGAAATTTGGCTTGCTTGCACAGAAAGGAACTGCATCAGGCACCTTTGGGATGAGTTGGAATGCCAACAGTGACCCAGGGCTTACTGTCCGACATCAGTACCTGACCTCAAAGCCATCCTGAAATCTAATGGAAAGCTTCTCAGAAGAGTGGAGGATGTTTTGGCAGTAAAAGAACAAAGAACAAAAACAAACTCCATATTAATACACACAGAAGTATTATAGGGTGTCCACAAACTTTTGGCTATATAGTACCTGTATGTTGGATTTCCTTTTGCATCACTTGTCTGTAAAACATACAAACCTGCAGACTGGCCCTGTGTTAATGCATTGGCTTTGGTCTGCACTTGATAGTCTGTAGTCTAGTAGGTAATCAATACTTATGAATTAGTATTGATTCTAATCTATCCTGGGGAACACAGGGCACAGAACTTACAGTGGTGCTTGAAAGTTTGTGAACCCTTTAGAATTTTCTATACTTCTGCATAAATATGACCTAAAACATCATCAGATAAAGAGAACCCAGTTATACAAATGACACAAAAATATTATACTTCATCATTTATTTATTGACGAAGATGATCCAATATTACATATTAGTGAGTGGCAAAAGTATGTGAACCTCTAGGATTAGCAGTTAATTTGAAAGTGAAATTAGAGTCAGGTGTTTTCAATCAATGGGATGACAATCAGGTGTGAGGGGGCACCCTGTTTTATTTAAAGAACAGTGATCTATCAAAGTCTGCTCTTCACAACACGTGTTTGGAAGTGTATCATGGCACGAACAAAGGAGATTTCTGAGGACCTCAGAAAAGAGTTATTGATGCTCACAAGGCTGGAAAAGGTTACAAACCATCTCTAAAGAGTTTGGACTCCACCAATCCACAGTTAGACAGATTGTGTACAAATGGAGGAAATTCCAGACCACTGTTGCCCACCCCAGGAGTGGCTGACCAACAAAGATCAATAGTTGGCAAGGTCACAAAGGACCCCAGGGTACCTTCTAAGCAACTGAAGGCCTCTCTCACATTGGCTAATGTTAATGTTCATGAGTCCACCATCAGAAGAACACTGAACAACAATGGTGTGCATGGCAGGGTTGCAAGGAGAAAGCAGTTTGCTAAAGATCACTTGGATGATCCAGAAGGCTTTGGAAGAATGTGTTGTGGAGGAAATGAGACCAAAATAAGATCTTTTTTGGTTAAAAAAAAAGCGGTAATGTTTTGGAGAAGGGCAAACACTCACTGGCATTCCTCCAGCATAAAGAACCCTTATCCCGTCGTGAACATGTGGTGGTAGTATCAATGGTTTGGGCTGTTTTGCCTGCATCTGGGACAGGGACGGCTTGCCATCATTGATGGAACAATGAATTCTAAATTATATCAGAGAATTCTAAAATAAAATATCAGGACATCTGTCCATGAACTGAATCTCAAGAGAAGGTGGGTCATGCAGCAAGACAACGACCGTAAGCACACAAGTCATTCTACCAAAGAATGGTTAAAGAAGAATAAAGGTAATGTTTTGAAATGTCCAAGTCAAAGTCCTGACCTTAATCCAATGGAAATGTTGTGGAAGGACCTGAAGTAAGCAGCTAATGTGAGGAAACCCACCAACATCCCACAGCTGAAGCTGTTCTGTACGGAGGAATGGGCTAAAATTCCTGCAAGCTGATGTGCAGGACTAATCACCAGACACTGAAAGCAAAGGGTCACATACTTTTGCCACTCACTAATATATAATATTGGATAATTTTCCTCAATAAATAAATGACCAAGTATAATAATTTTGTCTCATTTGTTTAACTGGGTTCTCTTTATCTACTTTTAGGACTTGTGTGAAAATCTGATGATGTTTTAGGTCATATTTATGCAGAAATATAGAAAATTCTAAAGGGTTCACAAACTTTCAAGCACCACTGTCGCATGCCCTGGATGGGACATCAGATGGATGAGACAACAGATCACAAACATTTTCAGACATGAGCAACACAAAATACTTGAAACAAAATGACTTTTTAAATAAATGCTGCTAAATCGCTCATAACTAGACATGGCAATATTCAGTAATGCGGTCTATCATGATATTTAACCAGTGGCAAAGGTTTCATCTCAACTGAGGCAAGACAATTTGGCTAGATGACAAATGTGCTACTTTGCGTATTTGTGACATCATCATGTCATACGTGCATGCTACCTAGTTTCAGACGGCATCAGTCCTTCATGTCTTGTTGCTTCTCTCGTACTCTCTTTACAGGAAAAAGAACAACAGTATGTATGTATTCATTAATGCATTCAAATTCACAAAATCACAAAATGGAGTTATAAACTATGCACTACGCTCATTCGCGTCTGTGTGCCACGTGCTATTTAGGCTACATGCTGTTCCATTCCCGGGGCAAAGGAGACGTGGAGCTACAGACAGTTTTGGTGATTTCTTTTCTGTAGGAAGTAGCTATGGATTGTACAAAAAGCCGCTAGATTTGCTGCTACTCGATGTTTGGAAAATAACTCGCTAGAGAGGTCTGAAAAGTCGCTAAATCTCAGGACTTATTCAATAACTTGGCAACACTGTATGTGATTTGCATCCAGCACGAACCTGCATGTGAAAAAGCAACTCTGCCTTCCTCCCTCCACATTACACAACTGTAATCATATAGAAATAGCATTCAATAATAATTATGATAATAATGGCCAAATATAACAGCCAGGAGAAAACACATTACACTGTTAAAGGATGCTGTGAGCAGGATTTGTTGTGGGGACATTTTACCCCTCTCCAATCTTTGAGGGGGACACAAGGGGTGCTGAGGCTTTGTCTGCTCTGAGGTGCACTGAGGTTTTTTTTA
This sequence comes from Ancistrus triradiatus, assembly GCA_025084515.1. NCBI lineage: Eukaryota > Metazoa > Chordata > Actinopteri > Siluriformes > Loricariidae > Ancistrus > Ancistrus triradiatus. The sequence goes on along the minus strand of JAJAGP010000545.1, from coordinate 3,014 downwards.
ATATGACAATTTGCACATGTTAAATAACATTAAAATAACACACTCAGTGTAAAAATTTGTATAGTAAATGCAATGAATCAATTTATTCTTTTGGCCTGTGTGTGTGCGAAGTACTTGGTGCGGCTGCTCCGAGGAAAAAATGGCTGGGTACCTCTGCTCCACCCAAGTGCTTAATTAAATATTAACCTAAAACGCGTAACTGATATTTAGTACTATTTAAAGAAGGAACAGCTGATGATCTGTATGCCTTTTGTTTCATGGACATTTTTTTCTCTTGTGCAGTTCTTCATGTGGACCTTCTGCTTCTTGTTCCTTTCTGATTTGATTTTCTCTTCTCTCAAGACAGCAATGAAAGCTTTGTATGAAATCGTCAAAATTCCTTCCCAATGTGACACATTGGCTGGCCTCCATTTCACAAAGCCACAAAAGACTGACATTTTTGAAGGAAGTGGATTCTTTTTTAGAATAGACCTGCACTACCGTCACACTTAGCCATGGAAGAATGGAGAGGGAGGCGGATATAGGTGCAGGGCGGGTGAGTTCGGTGACACAGTGAAGCACAATACGACTACACAACAATGCTCAGAGGAGGTAAGGACAAGACAGGACAAATAGAGGCACACCCACATAAGCACACAAATAACTTACATAAAGATACATACAATAAGGACACAGAATAAACACACTCTAAACTCTAACTACAATGACATGAGGCAAAAGGCTTACAAAGACTTTGAACTCTCTAAACATTGCAAACACATGGAAACTGTGGGACTGGGGTAGTCTAGCGGTTACCTAGCCTAGCAGTTACTTTGGACCAGAAGGCCCAGGGTTCAAATCCCACCTCTGCACTGTTGGGTCCTTGAGCAAGACCCTTAACCCACAATTGCTTGGATTGTAAGACTGTATCAATTGAAAGTCGCTTTGGATAAGGGAGTCTGCTAAATGCTGTAAATGTACTAAATGACACAACACGGAAGAACTCAAAGGCAAACAGAAGGCAAAGCTAGGCTGAACAGACAGAACATTTAACAAAATAAAGGTCTAAAACTAGCTGTGAGAAGAACAGAGAGCAAAAAGGAGTCAGGAAGAAAAGAGGACCAACCACAGTGATGATGAGACCCAGCAAACAGTGCAAAAAAACAGTAATTAAGCATGTAATTAAGCAGCCAGCTGTGGAAAGGGAAAAGGGTCAGACTGACACTTCTTAATAAAGTGGCTTCTTTTTGAATACAGAACTGAACTTAAGAAACACCAGTGCATGACTGTCACATTTGGTCATTGAAGAATGGATTATATATTTATAAAAGCTTTAGTAATGTCTAACCCAATGTAACTGTGCCGAAAGTAAAAAGTATGAAAGTATTAGTGTATTTGATTTGTACGAGTGTGTCTTTTACTCACTAAATCCTGCTTAAGACAGCACAGTAGACCCAAGCACTTCACAGTGAGGTCATATTCTATCCCATTATCACTTTTAATTAAATCTGTGGTGTCTCTTAGCCCCAGGCTATCTCTTTAAGTAATAGCCAGTGTCATGTCATCGTCTTACTGATGATTAGCATGCACAGTCCAGAGGGAAATTATTTGAATCATGATTTTTTCACTAAGCATGTAACGTTTCGTTTTTTATCTATGTTTAATATAAAATGGAAGAGCTAGTTTTCGCAACTGAATGGAGGAGACAAGGTTACATGTCTATACCTCTTCATACAAGTCTATGTCATCATCCACCATCCGGTGCAGTCCTGAAAACTGAAAAAAATTGTACCTTGCATTTAAATTTAGATCCAAGCCAAAATCCTGTCTGTGGCTAACTTTAAACCACAGACAGGAGGTCCCTGTTGGAGGAAGAAAGCCAACTGGGTTCTGCACAGCGGTTTACAATTTCACGCCAAGATCAATACGAGTGTAAGGGACACACACACAATTCTTAAAAAAACCACAATAAAATCTCACAACACAGCCACAGTGTATGCAAACAAAACAGCATGTGTATGAGTGATGGAAAGGGAAAGTGCATAGTCAGACAGAAAAGGGAAGGGAAATGTCACATTATTCTGAAATAGCTTCTTTATGAGAACACATTTCAAATTCATCAAAATAAAAGCTTTTTTTTTGTAGTTTTTTCGCAAAACAAAGTTGAACAAAGTCATGTAAATACAGCATTTTATGATGGGATGGTACAGTGAATAAGATCCTGGACTACTGACCTAGCCCTGCCAACAAGCAACTGTTAGACCTTTAGTTACTTAGATTGAATCTTTAGAGTAAGATAGTATCATGTGATAATTTCTCTGGGTATTACTATATAAGTATGCAGTTTTATGTCCAATGACAGTGATGCTGTCTAAGTGATAGTCAGTTATACCCCACGGTAACTTCTAAGCAACTGAAGGCCTCTGTCACATTGGCTAATGTTAATGTTCATGAGTCTACCAGCAGAAGAAAACTGAACAACAATGGTGTGCATGACAGGGTTGCAAGGAGAAAGCCACTGCTCTCCAAAAAGAACATTGCTGCTCGTCTGCAGTTTGCTAAAGATCACGTGAACGAACCAGAAGGCTGTTGGAAGAATGTTTTGTGGACGGATAAGACCAAAATAAACCAAATAAGAACCTTATCCCATCTGTGGAACATGGTGGTGGTAGTATCATGGTTTGGGCCTGTTTTGCTGCATCTGGGCAGGACGGCTTGCCATCATTGATGGAACAATGAATTCTGAATGATATCAGAGAATTCTAAAGAAAAATGTCAGGACATCTGTGCATGAACTGAATCTCAAGAGAAGGTGGGTCATGCAGCAAGACAACGACCCTAAGCACACAAGCTGTTCTAACAAAGAATGGTTAAAGAAGAATAAAGTTTATGTTTTGGAATGTCCAAGTCAAAGTCCTGACCTTAATCCAATCAAAATGTTGTGGAAGGACCTGAAGCGAGCAGCTAATGTGAGGAAACCCACCAACATCCCAGAGCTGAAGCTGTTCTATATATATATATATATATATATGTAT
>JAJAGP010000544.1:245838-369856 GCA_025084515.1 Ancistrus triradiatus | reverse complement strand
CCGACGGAACTTAAGAGTTTTGTTTCATTTAATGCGTCTTATAACCCGGTGCGCTTTATGTATGAAAATATACCTGTTAGCAGGCGATCGTTGATATTGCGTCTTATAATCCGGTGCGCTTTATGGTCCGAAAAATACGGTATGTATATATATATCTCTGCCTATTAGGGTAGGGAATAGACTGACTCATTTTTAATAATAAATTATTCAAGCCTGTCTGGGTTGAATGCTTTATTATCTCAAATGAAGTGAGCATGACTGAATACTTCGGGAACAGAACCTACTTTGTCCTAACGTCATCTCCTTTTTCAAAACAGCAAATCAATTGAATTCAGATTTTTGTTTGAATATTCTAAACCTTCCTCCCACTGTACTCCAAGTAATTACTCTTGCGAAGTAGTAAATGCACAATTCAATTGTAAGTAATGTCAACAGATGGTGTTTAATTCAGTTTTGGAACACAGTGCAAACTTTTAAGAGTGTGTTTATCTTCAAGCGGTCATGCAGAGTTGAAATTATGGGTTCCATTGATTTTTAACGTACTTATCCGATGCCTTGTCCGGGTGTTGCTCGATATTGGCTGCAGGTTTGTTTATCGTTTCCGACGCCTTACCAGCTCCTCCAGTGGGGGATGCCTTACTCAAATCCTGAAAATGCAATTCAGAACATTCTACTACATGTCTCTGAGTTTGATTCACATTCACAATGATAGAAAGCACACACAAACATTTACCTTTGAGTCATGAAGTGAACTATCTGACGCTGATACCTTGTGTGTCTCTTCAGGACGTGAGACCGACATTGGTACTGTAGAGGCCACAAGTTCATTAAGCCTGTTGGACAAAAACACCCATGTGAAAAAATATGTAATCAATTAAACTGCTATTTTAAAATGTAATTTACAATTATTCTTCTGATGAGTTCTGAATAAGGAACATTCAGCTTAAATTAATGGTTTAAAGCTGAAGTGCTCTAGTCCATACTTTAGTGTCGAATTTAGAACAACTCTCTATAGGCGTTAATACAATTTCAAAACACTTCTAACAAAGAATACAAGCAATATATGGGACTGTGGTAGCCTAGTGAGTAAGGTACTGGACTATAGACCACAAGGTCCAGGGTTCAAATCCCACCTCTGCCAAGCTGCCACTGTTGGGTAAGACCCTTAACCCCCAATTGCTTGGATTGTAAGATTGTATCAATTGTAAGTCACCCTGGATAAGGGCGTCTGCTAAATGCTGTAAATGTAAATATCAGGAAATACATATACACAAAATAGTGTAGTAACAATTACAGATACTTGGTCATAATAGCATCCACAGATTAAGATGATTCAGTTTTCAACTTCACAATGGGAATCTGATTACACATTCACATTTACATTCAGCAGAAACCACTGAATTTTCAATTTGAATTTTTTCCCCCGAGCAAGTGATACGCTGTATGATACCCTGCCACAGATGCAGGGCATCCAGGCAGCAGCCATTTTGTTCTTCACTTTCAATACAATATTCAGTGAATTACATGAGATATTCAACACTTCATCATAAAATGACCCTTGTGGTAATGATTTTGTAGGATACAAAACTGTAGGATAATGTAAGTGTCTTAAGCTTGTTTTAAGACATATACAATATATATTAAACTCCTCAGTCCATGATACAATCAACTTACGATGGGTTTGTCGGAACAAATGACACCACAACAACACATCCTAAATAAAAGGTGTAATGTTAATATATTCCCCCATCCCAGCCCAGCATATTCCTGCTAGAATATGAAACGTTATAGCAGGGATCCTCAGCCAGTCAGCCTCAGGAACCTGCAGAGGAATTCTGATAAACTGATTCTTGGAAAAGGTGGCACCCTGTAATACTGACATTCTGAAAGTCCCTTAGCACTTCAGTATGACCCATTCTTTGCACCGGTTAGCAATGTGTGACAGGAACAGCCACACCCACTAGTAATAAGGTCTGACTACAAACCTTTGACCATGTATTATAAGTCACGCTCTAAATCCTACCTTGGAGTTGGCTTGACTTCTTGTTTCATATCCTTGCCGGCCGCTGATGGAGTTTGTTCAGGCTTTTCTGTAGGCTTTTCAACAGGTTTCTCAGCAGGCTTTTCCTTGGGCTTTTCAGAAGGTCTCTCTACAGGCTTTTCGATAGACTTTTCAGAAGGTTTTTCTGTTGGCTTTTCAGTAAGCGTTACAGCGTTCATGTCCATCTTGGAGTCCAAAATCTGGAAACCAAACAGACCATGATATTAGGGTTGGGTATCAAAACCCAACTGCGGTTTGGAAGTGGTTACAAAATTCCAAGAACTGGGTAACCATTAAATAAATTGAAATCGGTTGCTATTAGTGTTGTAGCACTCAAGTTCAGTCTCGGGACTGGTCTTGACATCATCAACGAGCGGTCTCGGACTCGTCTCAGTCTCAGGGTAAGGTGAACTCTAGGGGTACAACGATATCGAAATTTCACGATATGATAGGTACTGCTGTTCTTGCTCCACCATACGTTATATATTTTTGATATGAAATTAAGTAAATTTGATTCCCTTTTTTTGGAAAATTCCCTTATTTTAATGTAGAGCTCATTAAAGCCAATACTACTTCCTGCTCTGCAAGCTTGGAACATGGCTTGCTTTGCTGGGGTTCAAAAAATTCACCAAAGAGCTCTGCCATAGCTGATTTCTTTTTTGAAGGACATGGTCCAAGCACCTCAGGGTCCACACTCTCTTCTGAAGGATTTCCCTCCATATTCTCTGTAGATTTGGTGAGATTATATGCTTTGCTTACTTACAGCATCTAGATGGAGCAGGGACTTGAATCTTGGATCAAGTATCTTGGAACCCAAGACTGCTGCTAGATGTTGCTGTTGGTTTAGAACCACGGCTGGCTCTATGCAGATGACTGCATCTCAGTAGCGTCGGTTGACGAACAGTTCAATAAAGTTTTTTTTTTTTAGGTATTCGATTCACAGGTCGTATGATATGGAAAAAAAATGAATATTACCATGTATATTGTGACACCCCTACTCACTATACCCTACTCACTATACCCTACTCACTATACCCTTGGAATCGAATTGGAATCATTAAAATGAAACCGATACTCAGCCCTACATGTTATGTACTCTAGATTTAGAACCTTAAAAATAGGTAAAATCTGAATATGTGTATGTATTTTGCCTTGAGTTGTGCTCTCAGTAGGATCTGACTATCAGGTGAAGCTCCATCCAGATTTTGCCACTGGTCCATCAGCAGGTCTGGTTGGGACAGAAGCTCTTTCATTGGTAGCACCAGTGAACCCAGTGGTTGATCCCAATTACTTGAGACCTGAGGAAGAGCGAGTGAAGAGTGAGAAATGAATATTAAATAGGGTAAGAGTGAGAATATGAATATGAACAAGAAAGGAAACTAACTTCAAACAGTTAGTCCAGTATCCAAATCCAGCCTACCTTAATGATAAGAACATCTTCGCTGGGATTATGGAGGAGAAAGTGGAAAACTTCACCCCACTGAGGAGAGGTAGTGCGATCACACACCTATGTGAAATGACACAAATTAGCTCTGTCCAATAGCAAGACGGGATTTAACACTTTTATGAACGAAGACTCACCTGAGTTTTGTACGAATTTCCTCCGATTGTAAGCTCTGCTCCAGCTTTTGGCTCCTTCCCGCCTTTCACCATCTGCACAATGAGTTATAGTTTGAAAATGAAGAACTGTACACCACATATTATATGTGGATTTAGTTGTGTGTGTGCGTATCTCACTGGCAATACACGTGCTCTCTCAACAAGAACAAACAGCAGAGCTGCAGCAGGAACTGCTTTATTCTGGTATGACCTGGACTGTAACTGAAGTGCCTGAATATACAAGAAGGTAAATAATAAGCTTTACAATTTTTTTTCTTATTTTAATATGATTTATTGTACAGAATGTCTGCTTAAATTATATCTTTAATTCCTCCGTACATGTTGCAGTTTGTCAGATTGTGTTACTGTGGGAAGCCATTCTAGAATCAGATGAAGACGGCCATGTTTCACATCATCCAGGGTAAACCACTGAAAAATAATGACATAAGGCTCAGAAAAACATGACATTAACGAACACTAGATTTAACACTTACTCCAGAAAGTGCTGTAAGCGTTACTGTTATAAAGCTCTTTTCATTAATGATTAATACAGCACATTAAGAAGTAAAGTAAAGGAATTATAGTGAAATCCATTTTACTGTATACACATAACCATACAGTACATACAACAAAAAAAGTATAGCAATAAATAGGTACCTGGTTAATGCATTGGGACTGAATTATTTCATTCATGCTGATGTGAAGCCTAGTGAAGGAATGGAACATATTTCATTAATGTGAATGTACTGCAAAAAGTCCTGATTTTGCAATCTTCCAAAAAAAACCAAACAGAAAATACAGGTATGCGCTGTTTAACATCCATCGGATCAATGTCCGTTCACTTTAACAACTGAGGTCTTAAAATATATTCTAATAACTTAAAACAGGAAATAATGTATGTAATGTATGTGTATGTGCCTGTCCTATTTTAAGTAGTACACTACCTGTATATTGTCTCTAACCTATAACTATATAAACTGGTTCACTGATTGTCTGTTTCATCTAGCTGATCTTCCGTGTTGTTCGTAATATTTACATTTACATTTACATTTAGCAGACGCCCTTATCCAGAGCGACTTACAATTGATACAATCTTACAATCCAAGCAATTGTGGGTTAAGGGCCTTGCTCAAGGACCCAACAGTGGCAGCTTGGCAGAGGTGGGATTTGAACCCTGGACCTTGTGGTCTAGAGTCCAGTACCTTAACCGCTAGGCTACCACTGTCTATCGATGCATTTTTGGCTTCAGACAAACAAAAGTATCAGGTCCATCCTTATAAGTGTTACAGCTACAGTACATTAATGTATTTTCTAGAATTATTGTGAATTGACATTAATTAAAAATGTGGTGTTATTAGGGGTGCTGTGTAGATGGTAGCGTTCCAGTCGTGTTTTCAGCGGTATCTCTGATGCATTTACGCACAGTCTGCACGCAGTTTTCTTGTGAACATACCCCTTATGTTTCACAGAACGAAATGCAGTGTTAAACAGCGCACACCTGTACAACACTCAACAAGTTGGCTACATTAGACACAGGCATTGTCAAACAGAAGCACCCTTGTTCTGCTTGCACTACCACAGACCCAGCACCCTAGACCTGGGGAAACTCAGAAACTCAAGAGGTGGAAGAGCCTGGAGAGGCAAAACTCAGACACAGACATGAACAGGGACCATCTAACCCAGAGGAATAGCATGGCCTGGCCCTTAAACAAACTAGATGCATGATGAAACCAACAATATGTACCAGAGAGGCTCAGCACTGGGAACCTGCCTTTGGCAAAGTGAAGTATGTCCGCCATTTGGATTGCACATTGCATTCTGAGTTGCGTTTCAGTTGGCAAGGAATTCTAGTCTGGGTTGGCCTGTACTGAAGTCTCACTGTCGGGTCCAACTCTTTCTCTTTCTGTTTTGTCTGTGTTTCATCTCGCCAAGGGTTTCAGAGTTTCTTGAGTTTTGGCTGGTTATTGTAAACAGACATGACACCCTCCTATTCTGGACAGGCACTGGCTGAAAGCATCTCATCTTAATATTTTGTCACACAAGTTCATTTACCTACCTCCCCAGGAAATCATCTTTATCAAGGTCTTTATCAAACACCTCGATGAGAACTTCTGAAGCGGACTTAGAGGCCAAAACCAGCTGCAAGGAATATGTGACATTAGACTTGAAACTTATCTTAATATTAAATCCAAAATGTTTTCTCAGCATTATCCAAAACAGTGTTTACCTCATACATCTCATTCCAGGTGGGGTTGAGATTCTCCTTAATCACATGACTTTTAAAGGTGCTGCTCCCAACGCTGATTTTAGCATAGGGATCACTTTTCCCCTTCACCATACCCCCCATCAAGTTGTCTTTGGGAATCAAATTTTCAGCCTCCAACAAGTGAATGCGCAGCACACCCTATAAAGGAAAACGTGAAAACCCATTAGCAGTGGGGCTTCTAGACTACTTGTCGGACTGAGGCACACACAGAATTTAGAGGGGCATAAAATAAGCCTGTTAAACACTAACTGATTGAGTGATTTAACACTAAAGTGGGTGTCAACTTTGTCATGGATGAGAATTGAAACAAATTAATTATTCTTTTATTTAAGATTTTTTTCATAAATGTTTTCCTACAGTTTAATTAATGCCTTTGATGTAGTGGCCAAAGTGTCAGCAGCGTAACTGACTTTCTTTTTTACTCCATACAAAAAACCTAAAGAAACCGGGTCTGACTGAAACCGTTAGCTGCTCAAGCTTTTGGAGAGATGCTGGGGCATTATGGGAAATGTAGTGCCTGAAGTACATTTGTGTGGCGTCTCCTGTAGTTCTGCTCAGCAATCCAGGACAAAATTGACTTTTTACCGCCATGATTTTAGTGGGCCACAACGAAATTTTACTGGGGCTTGTGTGTCCCGGTCCTGTCCTGGGGAACTGATGGCACCAGTTGACAAGACGGTGGAAGATTGTGATGCTCTGGGTAATGTTCTGCTGGAAAACTCTGAGTACGGACATTCATGTGGATGGTAATTTGACATGCAACACCTATCTACACAGGTGGTTTTAATGTTTTGGCTGATCAGTCTATGTATCTCATGTTTGCATGCTCAAATACTTTAGATGATGTAGTGCACCAGTATAATATGATGCCTGCTATAAGTTTAAGTCTACTAATCTCAACTTTACCCTGATTAGAAAAGAGCTATATTTTAGTTAATAATATCATTGTGAAACATGGTGAAATTGTCAGCGTTCCTCACCTCAGTGCCAAAGTCAGGATCTGGACTTGTGTGCAGAGGATGAAGGTCAACCGAACCAATGACCTCTGGAGTTCTTGGCACTTTTCCACTTTCACTCTCCTTCTCTTTTTCCTTCTCCTTTTCCTTTTCTTCTTTTTTCTCAGGCGCAGTTATAGAAGTGGTGCGAGTGAAAACCTGTGGCTCACGCCTTAGAATCAGACCAAGATTTGTGCATTAAAACAACAAATGAACATGACTAGATGGTTTCAAATCAAATATTACCAAGACAGCACCTTTAACTGTGGGTTTTGATATGTTTGTGTGTGTTTGTGTATGTTCAGTCTTACTTTTGAACCGGCTCGTTCTCTGGTTTTTTCTCTTGGACCGATGTCTTTGGTACAGCAGGTGTCTCTATGTGCTCAGTGGAACTCTCCGTTACTTTGGGGCACAGGATCTATGCCATCAACAATAATAAAGATTTGAATATGCAACTAATAATACTAACTAACTACAACCCCAAATCAGAAAAAGTCTTAAGGTGTGCCACACTACGGGGTCATCATTGTCGCACTTTATCCACTGTAACCAAAAGATGTCGTCTTAAAGGCAGCCTATGTTGCTCTAAAATCGCAGTGTACTTTTCTGCATTAATGCTGCTGTCATGGAAGTGTATAAATGACTTTTGCCAAGGGTACTGACCCAACCCCATACCCCCAGTCTAGACTGTCCTTTTCATCTTTGGTCTGGAGCATACGGTGTCAAATTCTTCCAAACAAGAAGTGGAATAGTGATTCCTCTGACCCCAACACACAATCCACTGCAGATGCCTCAGAGAACCTTTCATGGATACTGCTTTTGTATCCATGATACAAAGGAAAGGTCTCCAGTCCATCTCAGGGCCTGTCAGGGGCGCAGTTGAAGCCCTGCATTATGCCTTGACTTGTATTACCTCCCTCAGACACGACCAATCATGCATGTGTGATGCCAACCTGGGCTGGGCATTGGTGGGCTAGCAAATTCTCACTGCATCAAAAGGGCACCCTACATTTGAATAATATTTTATGAAAACCGATGTGTATGCATATTGGATGGGATTCGACAATGTTATTAGTGTTTACATACAGTACTGGGCAAAAGTCTTAGGCCACCATTAGATTTGTTGTTTTAACAATGGTATAATGACCATAAAATACTGTCAACAATTGGACCCAAAAATGTCATCCTTGGATTCATCACTCCATAATACTCTTTTCCACCGATCTTCATTCCAGTCTTTGTGAGCTTTAGCATAACTTTTCAGTCTTTTCACCCTGTTCCCTTTCAGAAAAAGTGGTTTCCCTTGGAAAAGAAGCATTCCTGATCAAGCTTCTTCAGACTGTAGAAGGGTCAACTTGACATTCCGATGAAGCTGCCAGATGTTGCTATTACTCAAGTATAAGGGGAGGGCCCACTAAATACTTGCCACAAATACTTGCCAGTGTAGCCTACAGAATAGTTGTTTTCTGATGCATTTAATTTTTTTATTACTGCATACCAATTTCATACATTTCCTGGCTGTATTCCAATAAAGAGACAAAACAAATTCCAAAAAGAAATAATTATATATGGTCATTGCACCATTGCTAAAACAATGGGATAGCTTAATGTCTCAAAATGAGCCCCTTTTTCCCATAAAAGTTTAGTTTGGATAAAGTGAAACTGATCCATTCAGAACATGAAACTGAATGTGTGTATATTATACCTTAAGCTGTGCCCTCAAAAGGATCTGACTCTCAGGTGAAGCTCCATCCAAATTCAGCCACTGGTCCAGCAGCAGCTCAGGCTGGGAGAGAAGGTCTCGGATAGGAATCACCACAGAGCCAAGAGAGAAATCCCAGCAGTGTGACAGCTAGAGTCAGAAAGGGCAGCATTTGAATAATGTTTTGTTTTAATATAAGATTATATAGATACAGTTCCACAGAGCATTGCAGTAGTAGTTTTACTCCTCGAAGTAGTTTTAATCAGTTATAGTTTTATAGGCTTGTATTTCCTGTTAGATGGTGGCCATAAAGTACACTACACTGGTCCTACATCACTGTGTTAAGAGTGATATGTACAGTATATGTACAGTGTACATTGTATCTGTCAAGGAGGAACCCGTAGGTGTCATCTGACCACAGACCCAGCCCCTGGGACCCCAGTACTCGCTCGCGCTGTCTTTCAGTCACTAAACCCTTGGTTTCTTCTAGTGCCTCGACATGGTCCATTCTCTGTGCTATCGGCATCGGGCCCCTGTCAGGTTTAACCTGGCCCTTCTTTCAATCTCTCTAGTGCCTTAAGCTCCTGATCTATCCTGTGCACCACCCTGTATACAAAACAAGACAACTCATAGTCAATCGACAGTGTTCTACCAACTATTTGTAGAACTGGTACCAGCTAACTTGGTTTGTATATGGCTTTTGGAGAGGTAAGGGCTGTCAGTTATGGTTGTGTCCCCAGGTCTGGTACACAGGATAGATGAAGATTGTTCGGTGTCTGAAGGACCAAGAGAAAGGTTTGTGTGAGAACAGAGGCTGTTGCCCGATGCCACAGAGAAGGGACCAGGTCTGGCAGAGGGAAAATACCAAAGGTCTGGCAAATGAAACACAGAAAAAGCAACTGCCAGCAACTGAGTCCCATTTGGCCAGGGCTTAGTCTGCGGCCACGCAATGTAGAATAGGGGTTCCCCATTCAGTGTCACTAAAACTCAATGAATGTTTTTATTTGTATTTAGAGACCATACAGCAAGTCATGAGACTTTGCAACATGATGAAACCACACAGCACAAAATAAACATCTGAAGTATTAAAAGTACAAAAGAGGAACCCAGAAGTAATATTTCTTGCCCTGTGATATCAACCTGATTGAGTTTATTATTGCATTTGGAGCAGAGCATAGTTCCTTACCTTGACAATCAGTTCCTCCTTGTTGGGGTCATGCACAAGAAAATGAAATGCTTCATTCCAATGGGGTGAACTTGTACGATCACACACCTTCAGATAAAAATAAATAAATAAAAATAAAATCTCAGTATACAGCAAGTCTCAATAACGTTTACCAATTACTAAGAAACACATTAACTGGATTACATAGATAGGCACAATATTATGCAATATATTTCCATTGAAAATGCTAATTTCTGGGTTGTGCAGGAGTTTATCTCAGTATTGATTGAGTACAGACAGTACAGCCAAGATTTTAGTCCATCAGTGCCTGAAATGACATCCTGTCTGGCTCTCCCTTAGACATGGCCAATCATGTCTGTGTCACGCACTACCTGCCTGAAAGGCACCACTGGGAGTTGAACTCAGGTCTCTGTGGTGGTCGGCCAGCAAACTACTGTACAACAACCACACCACAACCACACGCAACGTGCTAATTACAAATTGGGTACATGGGACGAGGATTTTGCTTCCTGCACACACTGTGTACTTTATGACTTTGGGGCTGCTGAACATAAAAATTGCCTTAGATGTTCCAAACATGTACCCTTTTGTAGATGTAACCTACTTCTGTGATTTTCCATAATTCAGCCCTACCAGTATAGTGCAAACGCAAAGCAAGCTGTTTTGGTCAGTCAAAGGTATAGGATCAGTGCAGGTGCTATGAAAATGTTGTCTAAGGCATGCCTGAGCCAGACAGGCTATAAAAGCTGCTCACAATTACAGATGATGTTTGGAGGGAAGCTGATGCGCATGTTCTTCATTCAATAGCAAAGAAAGTATCCTCCTCATGTAGCCTCCTCATGTATGTTGTACAACGTGCAGTCAGATTGAGAGTTTGGTTCAGAGGTACTCAAAAGTCAATGCCTTTTGCAGTCACAATGATGTGGTGAGAACAGAAGGATCAGATGATGAACTGTTACTTCTGTCAGACCAGTTTATCTGGCTTCTCTATTATTGTATACCACAACCTGCCTTCTTCCATGGCACTAGTGCCACATGATTTTTGTTTGCCAGAACCACATGATTGTTTTTGCCAGTATCAAAGCCACAAGAGCCACCATGATCCAGATGTTGAACCCTTTATGTCTAGTTATTCTGATCTGATAACACCAGGATTAAATGACCTGGTCAGGAATTTCGATTTGTCAAAGGTTGAAAGGAGAACTACTTGGTTCAAGAATGAAATTATGGGGTTTGCTGTCACCAGGTACAAATATTTCTGTCCTTTGGATCCATCAAGAAAATGTTTATGGAGGTTCACAACTTCTGTTTCTGCACTTACACTGATGGATTGTTCATGGCTTTGGGTTATGTGCACGACTAATCAAAATGCAATCTTTTTATAGATTTGTGAAAGTTAATCCTGCAAGCATTTCCAATTACACAATGACGATGTCCACCCTTCATTACCGTTTGGCTATGCAGTACACATGACGAAGCCTACAATAGCATGAAAGCATTGTTGAAACACATACAACAGATTTGTCTCTGGTGCCAACATCTATAGTGATCTGTTGGCACTGCTACTAGGAGTGCAGCTCAGACATACAAGGTACTGCTGTTCCACTGTGAATGTGATAGCCGTGCTAAAGGGTTACATCACTCCAGAAAGAAAAAGTCCGCCCTGTAAGCATTTTGATCCATTTCAGAAAAGGGTGGCACATAATTCACATAAAAAATAATTTATCCCTCCTCTTCATATAAATCTATCGGATTCATACCTATCTATCCATCAGTACTGGCTGACTATTGATGGACACTGCACCAGATGCTCAGTACAAATGAAAATCAGCTTGCTTGAATGTTAATGTTCATGAGTCCACCATCAGAAGAACAATGAACAACAATGGTGTGCATGGCAGGGTTGCAAGGAGAAAGCCACTGCTCTCCAAAGAGAACATTGCTGCTCATCTGCAGTTTGCTAAGATCACGTGGACAAGCCAGAAGGCTATTGGAGGAATGTTCTGTGGACAGATGAGAGCGAAATAGAATGTTTTTGGCTTAAAAGAAAAGCGTTATGTTTGGAGAAAGGAAAACACTGCATTCCAGCATAAGAACCTTATCCTATCTGGTGGTAGTATCATGGTTTGGGCCTGTTTTGCTGCATCTGGGCCAGGACGGCTTGCCATCATTGATGGAACACTGAATTCTGAATTATATCAGAGAATTCTAAAGGAAAATGTCAGGACATCTGTCCATGAACTGAATCTCAAGAGAAGGTGGGTCATGCAGCAAGACAACGACCCTAAGCACACAAGCCGTTCTACCAAAGAATGGTTAAAGGAGAATAAAGTTAATGTTCTGCAATGGCCAAGTCAAAGTCCTGACCTTAATCCAATCAGAATGTTGTGGAAGGACCTGAGGCGAGCAGCTTATGTGAGGAAACCCACCAACATCCCAGAGTTGAAGCTGTTCTGTACGGAGGAATGGGCTACAATTCCTCCAAGCCGGTGTGCAGGACTGATCAACAGCTACAGGAAACGTTTAGTTGCAGTTATTGCTGCACAGGGGGGTCACACCAGATACTGAAAGTAAAGGTTCACCTACTTTTGCCACTCACTAATATGTGATATTGGATCACTTTGCTCAAAAAATAAATGGCCAAGTATATTATTTTTGTCTCATTTGTTTAACTGGGTTCTCTTTATCTACTTTTAGGACTTGTGTGAAAATCTGATGATGTTTTAGGTCATATTTATGCAGAAATACAGAAAATTCTAAAGGGTTCACAAACTTTCAAGCACCACAGTAAAAGTACTGTCCAACATTATCTCTCCAATAAAGCAGTAAAATGAAAAAACTAATTTCACTCACTGTGGTTTTATAAGATTCTTCTCCTAGAGCAAGTTCAGCACCAACTTTTGGCTCCTTCCCACTCTTCTTTAACTGCACACAAAGATTCAGTAAAGTCAGGAAGACTGCATGGTAAAAAGACCTTATTACCTTCCAAATATTTAGCTTAACAGTTTGAAACAAAGTACACAACCAAAATTAGTCAGATTTACAGAATCTGTAGATACAACAATCAGCAGAGACTACTACCTCAACAGACATAAAAAGAGATGATGGTTTTAAAGATTATGAGCAACACCAATCATAACATTGAGAGAAACAAACACTTGTATGGTATAATGGATAAAGTGTTATGTGCACTGAATTACCATTTGGCACTTGAATGAGTGGAAAACATTCAGGAAATTCCACTTAAACCGTGATATTTTCAAGACGCCCATTTTCTTTACCAAGAGGAATCATTTCCCCAGTAACCAAAGCTTTTGTTTTCTTCTTCTCCACATTAACTACTTAAAAATTCATTAAAACCAAACAAGAACTCTATCCCAAAGTGCATTACATTATGTAGAGATGATCAAATAATTACTACACAAACCAAATCGTCTCAAATAAAACAGAGCAACAAATATACACTGATTAGGGTGGCCATATGCATTAGTCTTAATATAGTGAGCAACACAATGTTATGCAAGAGCGTATCAAATGAAAATTGCACTTAAAAGTAAATTTCATATAAACTACACTTGTATGGTATAATAGTTAAAATGGGTTAAACTTCAGTAAGACTAATGCATATGGCCACTCTAGTCAGTGTATATTTGTTTCTCTGTTTTATTTGAGACAACTTGGTTTGTGTAGTAATTATTTGATCATCTCTACATAATGTAATGCACTTTGGGATAGAGTTCTTGTTTTTAATTCATTTTTAAGTAGTTAATGTGGAGAAGAAGAAAACAAAAGCTTTGGTTACTGGGGAAATGATTCCTCTTGGTAAAGAAAATGGGCGTCTTGAAAATATCACGGTTTAAGTGGAATTTCCTGAATGTTTTCCATTCATACAAGTGCCAAATGGTAATTCAATGCACATAACCCACTTTAACAATTATACCATACAAGTGTTTGTATGGGGTGCCAGTCCATTGTAAAATTAGTTTTGGATAATTTCTCCTTGTAAACTATGTTCGGTGAATAGATTTCCAAGTTGCCACTAATTTACAGTGAGCAGCCAAATTCTAATAAAGCACAACAAGTAGCTGTAACACCTGTTTGTAGTAGCAACCCCTTAGAATTACAAAGCAGACAATATCCAGAAAAAACAGTGGTCGCAGGGGATCCTGCCTATCCCTGGAATTCACTTGGCACAGACAAGCATGCATCCTGAATGGGGTGCCAGTCCATTGTAGGGCTGGGTATGGGTCATTGGTTCAGGACAGGGGATGATTCCACCATGTGGCGTTCCCTCCTTCAGGCATAGCCAATTTGGCCAAGCGCTGCTGGTAGAAAGAAATATAAAAACCACTCACAGGAAGATCATGGGCAGCCTCCAGATAAACAAACAGCATGCCCACAGCAGGTACAGCCTTATTCACATATGAGCTCTTAGACTGGTAATGCAACACCTGCAGACAGAAATAATGATGCTAGATTACTAGGTTCATATTAGAATAAAACTTCCTCTTTAGTTGTTCTAAGACCCAAATTTATTGAGAAAGACTTGCTTACCTGTTGTAGTTTGTCAGACTGAGTTACTTTTGGCAGCCACTCTAGAGCTAGATGAACACGGCCATGTTTTACATCGCTTAGAGTAAACAACTGAGACAGAGAGAGCAGTCAGTACAGTTAGTACTCAATTTACACAGAAAACTACAGAAGTGAGTTGTAACTTTTATATCTATATACAGTACATGCTGAAGTTTATATGAAATTTACTTTTAAGTGCAACTTTCATTTGATACGCTCTTGCAAAACATTGAGTTGCACTGTTCCAGACAGTTTACGCACTAAGCACTACGATACTACACCACAGCAGATGCAGTAACAGCAAGACTGAATGTGCCTGTGTGAAGGTGCACACAGTGTAAAATGGCATCACAACATGGCATCACAAACAATGGGACTATAGAACTTTCTCAAAAAAGGACAAATAAAAGAAGTAACTAACAAACTTGGGCTGAGCTGGTATTTCCAGTCTCTCAAACTCAAATAATAATACAGACCTTCACCTTTCCTTTCTTTCAATTATTTGCTTACACTTTAATATTCTTTCAAACAAGATAATCTTTTTATAGATCTTTCTGAGAGGAGTGGACACTTTAGTTTTGTGAATCTTTAGTTTCTTGGCATTGTGAAGTGTGGAATGACCTCAATTTACTGTTTTCTTTTGTCTTATCTACATTTTTGAAACGATTTAATGCTCTACTGATTGAAAACATGCTGTTTTTTCAGAAACAAGCACAATTCTTAGTGACTCAAAACATTTCAACACCAGTGCATGTTTTTATCTCACTGCTAACAAGTTATGCACTACGTAAGTACATTTTACAAATTACTTTTTCACACTCAAATAGTTATGTGGATAGGCACTATCACTCTGAGTAATTAATTCATATTAAATAACAACACTTTTACATTTATTTTGCTACACTACCACATTCATCATTCTTCCCGATTTCATAAAGAACTTGGGTAAACTCACCTCATCCATGCACCTATATTTGATAATATCACTCAGAGGGATCTTCAGTCTGAAAGCACAACAACAAAAGTTAACCAGAAGGACAAAAACCACTCTGTGCAAAAATAACACACAGTCCCAACAGAACTCCAGCTCCAGTGTTTGGACAGCACCTGCCCATGAAGTCATCTTTCATGTCCATGTCTTTGTCCAACACCTCTAATGACAAATCTTGTCCTGGAAGGTCAGTCATGACCACCTAGAAGCGGAATGCATGGGGTATAATTAATCACAAACGCATGTTAATGTTGTCTTTGTTAAAAAAAAAAAAAAAAGTAATTAGCATCACTACCTCATACATCTCATTCCAGTTAGGGTTGAGATTCTCCTTAATCACGCGACTCTTAAAGGTTCTGCC
The DNA here is from genome assembly GCA_025084515.1 of Ancistrus triradiatus. NCBI lineage: Eukaryota > Metazoa > Chordata > Actinopteri > Siluriformes > Loricariidae > Ancistrus > Ancistrus triradiatus. The sequence continues at coordinate 354,143 of JAJAGP010000544.1, read as the reverse complement.
CCCAATGCTGATATTGACATAGGGATCGCTCTTCCCCTTCACCATACCGCCCATCAAGTTGTCCTTAGGGATCAAATTCTGACCCTCCAGCAAGTGAATACGCAGCACTCCCTATAGATATGCATCAAGGGAAGAAGCGAATTAAGCAGGACAAACAGTAAACTTCCTTGGGCAGACATGTTTCAGTAGTAATAACACAGCGCAGCTTCAAAAAGGTGCTATTAAATAAACTCAATTAAAATGAACTTGACTTTTTCTGACATTTACACCAAGGTCTTGTTCAAAAAAGGTGATTTGTTTTTAAGTAAAACCTTCATCTATGGTTAATCTTGGGGTTTGGTTTACCTCTGTGGCAAAACTGGCATGAGGGGTCGTGTTTTGAGCACGTGAAGATTCTAAGCTCCTCGACAGAAGGGCGGCAGATGCAGCATTTTCATCCATCCAAAGAACCTAAGACACATTTACATTTTATTATTAAACACACACGTTGTTTGTCAAAGCGACTAAATCTGATGTAGAATCAAACCATTGAATATAACTAGTAATGAAGTCAATTATGATACATCTTGTATTACAGATTCAGCCTTTTTTTTTTTTTTTACTTTATTGCTATGAACACACATTAACAGGCAATTATATATATATAATATTGTTATAAATAATATAACAATAGAACCTTGAGACTGGGACCCTGAGACCTGAAAAGAACCCTGACATGTACAGTGCAGGAATAGAACATATATATCTGTCTATGTGTCCAAGTGTATGTCTATGTGTATGTTCATACATGTATTCACACATCCATACACATACATAAATCCATCCATACAAACATGTACACCTACATGCATACAAACAAACATTTGCATATACATACACCTAACTTAAGTAAGCAACGACAGGTTTCCATCTTCTTATAAATATAGGTAGTTTTAGTTCTAGCTGTGCAGTCATATGCTCCATCATGTAAACATTCTTAACTTGTTGTACCCATTGTGCAATTGTGAGGGAAGTAAGCTTCATCCAATTAATTGTAATTATTTTCCTTGCAGCCATCAACAAAACATGTAGTATGTAGCCTTGGTCAGGGGTAAAAATATGTTCGGGCAACACTTCCAGTAAGAAAAATGTTGGGTCCAAGGGCATTTGCAATTCCAGAATTCTCTCCAGCTCCTCTTTAACATTTTTCCAAAATGTCTGTATTTTTGGACAGTCCCAAAAAACATGAGTGTGATCACCAATCATCCCACAATTTCTCCAACATTTATTATTAGGATTTTGCTTTTTAAAAACACAAGTAACCAACAGTGTCCTGACGTACCTCATTTTAACCTTCCAATCAAATTATTTCCATAGCTGGCTCTAGGGCTGCAACTAATGATTATTTTAATAATCGATTAATCAGATTTAAAAAAAAAAACTTTCCATGTCTTTATTCAGAAATATAACATTAAATAACAGAGCAAATAAGTGCTTACAATAAATGAATAATAATAAATTAAATTCATTAATAAATTAAAATAACAAATTAAATAATAAAGAAAAATAAGTGCATCTCTAATGCAAACATTACATACAAACTCATTCACTCCCTTTCTTTAGGAACTTTGCATTGCAATCCAAAAATATTATCATGTCAACATGCTCCTGGCTAAAGCTGACTCTCTTTTTAGAGACTATGGCCCTGTCCACACGAACACGGGTATTTTTAAAAACGTAGCTTTTTCTATGCGTTTTGACCGTTCGTCCACACAAAAACAGACTTTTTTTTTTGCAACACTTCTTCCAGGGTGAAGATTTTCATTAACTCCGTTTTCAGCGTTGTCGTGTGGACTGGGAAAACGGAGTTTCTTGCTTGTAACGTCACTTTGTGCGCCTATCTCCTTTGTTTACATGAGGCGATTTTGTGCAATAGCGGACGTAGCCAAAATAGTGCCAGCTGTAACACTGCTGACCGAACTTGTTACAAATCTACAAATAAATGTACAATTATTACTTTTTCATTACACTGAAGAACAGAGGCGTCAGAATGCGCTACAGAGGTCACTACTATATCCATCACACCCACGAAGCAGTTCCCGCCCCCAGCGTTGCCGGTTTGGGACGAGACCCGGTCGGACCTCTCGTTGGTGGGACAGCTTTCAAAACGAAGTGGTTGTTGAAGAACAATGGCGAGAAAATGTTCGTATGCATAGGACATCGCTGTTGTCGCTGAGTGAGCTGCTTCGCCGGCATATAGGACTGCTGGTTTGGCACGGCTCTTGACCGTGACTGTGTGCGTTTTTGCGTTTTCATGTGGACGAAGTTTTTAGTTAAACAGTGCTTGTGTGGACGGGATGTTTTTTATAAACGAATTTGAAAATCCCCGTTTTAGAAGATATCCGTGTACGTGTGGACATAGCCTTAATGCTAACTTATTTTGAAGATTCCACGTCCGTGCCGGCAGCCTGTGGCGTTTAAACAATGCTCAATTGGTATAAGGGATCAAGTGTGCCAAGAAAATAACCCTCACACCATCACACCACCACAACCAGGCTGAACCGTTCATACAGGGCTGGATGGATCCATGCTTTCATAATGTTTAGACCAAATTCTGACCCTACCATCCAAATCTAATTTTTCCACTCTTCTGTCCTCCAATTTTGGTGAGTCCGTGTGAATTGTAGCCTCAGCTGCCTCAGTTACTGATGTCTACATGCCTAAATGCATCAAGTTTGTGCCATGTGATTGGCAAATTAGATATTTACCTTAAAGAGCAGTTTACAATATATGTCATGTACAATAACATAATATATAGTATGTTAATAAGGAAGGGGTCTACTCTGGACCTTTCAGACTCTGCACTTGGGTCTGCCACCACTGCGGATTATCTTACTCAACAAAGTGTTACATTTACAGCATTTAGCAGACAAGCTTATCAAGAGCGACTTACAATTGATACAATCTTACAATCAAAGCAATTGTGGGTCAAGGACCCAACAGTGGCAGTTTGGCAGAGTTGGGATTTGAACCCTGGACCTTCTGGTCCATAGTCCAGTACCTTACCCGCTAGGCTACCACAGTCCCAAGTGTTGACAGATTGCACAGATATTCACAAATAAAAACTATACTTTATAAAGGACTAAGCTACAGTTCTAGTCAAACACTTGCTTACTTTAAGCAAATTTTCAGCAAAAAAAAGATGTAAATGAATATGGCCTCATGATGAAGTAAGAAAGACTACAGTCTGCAAAGTGGCTTGGCATACAACTGGCATATAACGTCCAAAAAAATCTATTATCCTTAATAGAAAAATGTAAATGTTGGGAAAATTTTTTTTGGTAATGAACACTTTTGTTCTACACTATTTTGGGGGATTTTGTAACCATGTAGGAAAAGTCCTTTCATGGCCATATGCTCTATATTTGCTTACAATCTATAGTACCTGCTTCTCATGGATGTAATGCATAAGACCATTAGAAGTGGTGTTACCCTGAGTACAGCATTGATGTGGATACGACTGGCTGGGCCAGACTGGTTCAACGGAAACCACTCGTCCAGATTGAGCTCAGGAGCTGAGAGAAGGCGAGACAGAGGGACGGACACACTGCCCAGGATCTGCACACGGTCATTATCCTTCACCTGATGAAATCAGACAGTGTTGTACAGAGATTCGTTCATTAATTACTGAACTGTGAGATATTTATATCAAATGTATGTGTAAAAGTAGACGATGACAACATGCTATGAAATGTCTAGCAGCTCTGAAAGTAAATTAACATCTAACATCTATCAACATTAACAACAACTAATCAACAACTAATCTCAAACTAGACTCAAATGGTTGATTTTGATGATGCTGGAGTGGCTGGAGGTAGTGTTTTCGCATGGCTGGCAAAAGAAGGAAGAGATGGTGAATGCCAGGGCTGACAGGTGGTACCATACCAGACGCTATTTATGACCTGTATTTCCATCTTTCTTGAAGTCTCTTTGTGAGCAGAACAGGATGTGGTATTTTGACTAAAGGCACTTTTGCACCGGATGAACTTTTTCTTAGTTCTTAGAACTGTTGGAGACAGTTTTTACTTTTTACTTAAGGGCAGGTACTTTTCTCAGTCCATAGGAACCCTGAGTGATGTCAGTATGTGGTCCAGAGCCATATAAATAACATATTGGAATGAATGTAGCTTTCAGGGCAGCTCCGTGAGGAACTCGAACTGTCCCTAGAACTGTGTGGTGCAAAAGCGCCTTAAAAAAGGTTAAACACCAGTTGTTAAAAGCAATTCATTCTTGAACCTGGCAGCTCTTGCTGTTTTTTAAAAGAAATGACAATAAATAAAAGAAGTATCACACTAACCCTGGACTTGCTGACTACTTTGGACCAATAAACCTGTCACAGTTGTCTAATGCTTTAGCAGTTTTCTCAGCGAATTTGGCCAAGTGTTTGTTTAATGGGCACTTTTATCCTGCAGCTGAGTCAGTGTGTCCCAGAATGAGATCTGTACTGAAGTCAGCGCCTGTAGCTAAAGCTGAGTCAGTGCCGGATGCTGAATCTGAGTCAGGTGATTTTTCTACCTCAGCTCAGTTAATAAGGACGTGCTGTACTTCCGTAATGCGTTTTTAGTCTAGTTAGACCATGCTGTACTGGACATTTATACCTGGATATTGATGTCCTGTTTATGTGGATTTCCGATGAAGAATGTGAAGGCGTCTTCCCACACTGGATTAACAGTGTTCCAGGCAGTCTGTATAGGAAGATAGACAAATGTTTGTTTGTCTGGTTTATTTAATGTCGCTATCAGCATCAGTGGCCATTTCAGCGACACACACACAAGGTTACATCAAGAATAGTCATATACATACACTCAAGTCAGAGCCAATTTAGCAAAGCCAACAAGGAGTAAACCAAGGACCTTCTTGCTTTGAGGTGGCGGTGCTACCCACCGAGCCACCGTGCCACCCCGACAAATGTTGGCAAACAGCACCATTCTGAAAGGAGTTTGCATATGTATACGTCTGAATAACTTACTTTGCTATCTTGAGTTTTGTCCTGCACAGAAATCTGCACCATTGGACTGGGGTCCTTATTGCCTTTCTTCATCTGAAAACAAACACAGACCATGTATTAAAAGTCAATTCCCATTATCCAAATGTACCTCATTCACATAAAGCAATTACATATACATTTATTCATTTAGCAGACAGTCTTATCCAACTAACATACTCTTACAGTCCAGGCAACTGTGGGGTAAGAGCCCTGCTCCAGGATCCAAAAGTATATTCATACCTAAAAGTATCTATTATTATATCTGTTTCCTATGGAAATCTCTACCTTGCACATCCTGCCTGCCTGTTATCTGCAGATATGGAAGGGCAGGGCTTAGTTTGTCTAACGAGTAGTGTCTATTATCACGTGCAGCACCACTGCCATGGGCTTGAGTGTGCTCAGCTGAACGAGCGTGCATATTCTCTATGGTCTCATGCTGCCTTCAAGTCGTCCTCGGAAGTTCCTACTTCCGAGTTCGGAGGTGGTACTTACGACATGATGTACGTTCAAGTGTTTTTTGTCGGGTGGTGACGCCAAAAGAAAACTTTTGTTTGTACTACTTCTATTTTTGTATAGGCAAAACCAGCAAGTTTATTTAGCCTTACTTGAAGAGAATGAAGCGAACAGGACACGAATTAGATGAGTAATATTTTTATATTATATAATATTATGTTGTTGTAATTCCTCATTAACATTAGTGCAAGTTGGGACAAAATGTACACTAGCTTAAACTGTACAGTTAACATGCAAAACTACTGTTAGTAAACTAAAAACTTTACGTTTACTGTAGTAGCAGCATCCATGCCGGCAGCCGCCATGACGTTTCGTTACTGACACGCCCCCTAACTCGGAAAGTCGGGGCTTATCGAAAAATCCGAGTTTCCCACTGGTAAATACGACATTGCGGTGACGTTTACGTGATGTCGTCTCGTAAATACGATATTTCCGACACCACTTGAAGGCAGCATCACATCTGTTTCTTATAGTGCTAAATGCTACAATTTAAAATAAGCAGCCATTACATTCTAATACCACAGAATACAATGAAATTGGAGCATTTAAGTAGCTACTGTTGCGGTTTTCCAGATCTCCATTCATTGTAATGGATTATCAATTAGGATAGCGAGTTAACTTATACAAATACCCCAGACAGTATAATGTAAATTATTGTATCTAATTCAATTAGACCATGTTTTCTTTTGGTTTATTTTCAGCCATGAAATGCATTATGTATTGTCGCATTATCGTTCCTGGCTCAAGTATGCAAATTAGTACCTGGATGGTCTCTTTATTTAGGGGTATATGTCCATCTGGATGTCTTGTTTTATGTATTTTCGTTTATTAATTAATAAAGCTCACAGTGTGTGTTTTGTGATTCTGTAATTAATTACAGCTGTAAGTGAGCATGCTATGTGTGAGGGTGACCTGAGGAGGCTGAGCTTTATCAAGCCTTTATCAGGGCTGGCAGTTTGTATCTGTGTTCTCGGCTGTTAAACTACACTATGAGCAGTTTCTGTCTCTGCTGTGACTGCTTTGTCCACCCTGATGCTACCGTATGAACGCCTTGTCTGTGTATACATACAGTATTGTGCTAAGGTAAGTCTTAGGCCACCATTAGATTTGTTGTTCATCAATGGTATAATGACCATACTTTTTTGGACCAAACTTTTCAAACTTAGATTTCTTACTCCATAATACTCTTTTCCACTGATCTTCATTCCAATCTTTGTGATATTTGCATATCTTAGCCTTTTCACCATGTTCACATTCTAAAAAAGTGGTTTCTTGGATGGTACCCTTCCAAAAAGAATATTCCTGATCATGCTTCTTCAGGCTGTAGAAGGGTCAACTTGACATCCCCATGAAGCTGCCAGATGCAGCTATTGCTCAAGTATAAGGGGAGGGCAAACATTTATTGAATTTTCTTTCAAAAACTGTGAAGATGTATCTCATGGGCCCCAAATGCAGCAAAACCAATAGTAGTGATAGTGCTGATCTTGCCTACACTAAAGAATTAGATATCGTTTTGCAAACTACATTTAAGCAATAGAACACAGAAGGGTGGGTATTATTGTGAATAACATCAAGACTGTGATGATCTGTGGCACTTGCCTTCAGCTTGTGCCTCCAAACAAGACACAAATAAAGAAATAAAATAAAGAAATAAAATAAATCAAAGAATCCCAAAATTTCATACTGAATATGATTTAATACTGACAATATCTTCTGCCAAAATGTAGGCCCACAACACTAACAAGTAACATTAGTTTGAATGCACAGTGCTAAATAAGCGAATATATAAGGAAAAAAGGACTAAAACTAAAAAAAAAAAAACATTAAGAAGTCAACAATAGAATTTGCTTATTCCTTAGGGTTACTGGGTTATTTGTGTATTTTATATGTTGTCTGCATAAAGCATGTCATAACTTGGCATTGCGTCACTCCTTATTTGGCAACGTGTCAGCAGAGCGATAAAGTTTTTGTGTGAAAAAGCTAGGTCGGAACTAACTGTAAAATATGGTGTTTGCGCAACCAAATCATAGCTTCCAGATTCACAAGAACATCTCATGGACTTTAAGTGACACATATCTTGTGTTCATAAATATTATGCCTTTATTTTTAATGAATAGGTGCATAAATGCTATTCATATTTTAAAGCACTATAAACACTATAAGACAAAGGCTTCGTAATTTGAATAATTATGTTTTCCCATTCAAGTGCATTGAACGGACCCCAAGTGCTAATCAAATACTAATAAATTACTAATCAAATACACACCAATTACTAAAAAATCCTGAAAGGTATGTACTTTTTCAAAGATTCAACTTTCCACTCAAAATGTTACACTGACTACATTATATGTAATGAAAAACACTGTATTAAATTCTAAATGCATTGAAAGCATTTTCCCTTATGGCCTCAGACTTTTGGTCTGGTTTTATATTAGTTTATTTAATCTTGGATTATGAAGTTAACTGGGTTCACTTGATGCTGACTTTAGTTCTAGGACAAACCCTTGTAAAGTGATACTGCATTTATTTATGCCCGTTTTGGCTCACACAGTACCTATGTGATGTTAAAACAATTAAGGAGTGACTGTGAAAACAAAATATTTCTGCATTATCCTGAGCAGTTTCAAACATGAAGGACTGAAAGGGGCAAAACACTGGAATAAAGCAAAACTCTACATAGGGAGGGTATTTGGAACCATTGTTACATACACAAAGAAATGGTTTTAGTGGGGGACAAAGGAAATAAGTGTGTGACTCACAGGAAGTGCCTCAGCCTTGTCCAAATACACTGCCAAGATGGCTGCTGAGGGAGGATTTGCGGTTTTACTCTGCACGGTTTCATTTCTCTTCAGAACCTACAAGAGTGAGGTGGCAAAGAGGGATAAACAGAGAGAGAGAGAGAGACAGGGGGAGAGAGAGAGAGAGAGAGAGGGGGAGAGAGAGAGAGAGAGACAGGGGGAGAGAGAGAGAGAGAGACAGAGAGACAGAGAGAGAGAGAGAGAGAGAGAGAGAGCAAACATAGAAATAAACCAAAACATGTCACAAACATTATATTCCTCTGCCTTTATAGCCTATTATGACCTCTCTCCTACTTGTGTGTGTGTGTGTGTGTGTGTGTGTGTGTGTGTGTGTGTGTACTCACCTGCTCTAGGTTCTCAGTGTTTTCCTGCAATGACAGCCATTCCAGTTTGAGATGAACACGACCAGAAGCAGTATCCTTCAGAGTGAACCACTGAAATGAACGATCACATATATTTAGAAGTGAAATAAACTAAGACAATGTGATAATAACCGTGTATATCAATGATTGCAAGGCTTTCATTAAACTGTATTAACTGTATTATGATGTCGCTCAAATATTTTATTTTACTTTACACTAGTGTTAGAAGTTTTGAAAGACATCTTTGCTTTTTTAAAAGAATGGTACTCAAATGTACCACTAAACCGATCCAACTTTATATTCATGAAAGATTTGCCTCATGCATGTGATTGTGTACAGGAGCAGCAGCTCTGCAAGCAGTGCCCCAGACAACAGGTCAGAGCGGTACTCTAAACGCAGCCCGAGCTCATTCAGCTGCTACAAGGAATGTTATGATCATTTAACCAGAAGTATTACTGCTTTCTATTAATATAACTATCATTCCAAATAATGATGTGAGATCAGAAGCAATTTCAGATGATAACTAGAGAGGTGCATTTCCTGAAGAAAATGCGAGTGTGATTGCCACTCTGCAATGGCCGACCCTTAGTGTACCTCATGGGCCCAAAGGTCATCACATCACCTCAGATTGCACCCGGGACCAAGCCTGCCAAATTTTGTGGCCGTAGATCAAAAACTGACTGATTTATGATTCGTTAACTTTGGGCCCATTCATTTCCTATGGGAAAATCTGGGACATTACATACATTACACCCAAAGTCCGACCGGAAAGCCCTATACAAGCACACCATTCCCAACCAGACCGGACGCAATGGCGCTGGAATGGGGTCGATATCTCGAAAATTGCGGCAGTTGACACGCGTCGAAAATTTCGGAATGTTCAGAATCGGATAACAATAGTGTGATCGCCTCTATAGGCAGAAACACTAACTACTTAATTATGATATTACTAAAGCTAAGCATTTACTGTGACTTGTAATGGATTTTGTATGAAAAAAAGAATTAAATGCCAGCTTCCGTTCTTAAAATGTCTGCTGGTTGGCGGCTGCGTATCACAGATAACTAAGGTATGATCAGTACAGTTCAGTTAACATCTGCTTCTCCTGCTCCCAGGTAGCTTTGGGAATCATTTGCATTTTCTCAATTGCAGTTCTGATCCTGCTTATTGATTCCGGTTCTTGTCGATTCCAAGTTTCAATTCCAAAATGGTGAAAATGTGTCAAAGGTATAAAGAATATCTATATTTCATATATTTCAACTTCAAAAGTAATAATTTCTACATGAAGCTTTTTCTCTTCCCATTTATTAAGTAAAAAGCTTAATGTGCTAAAACAATAACCTAGAAACACCAAACTTCTCTCAGTTGCTACTGGCCAAGTAGCCTACTCTCTACTGAAATGATGAACATGTGGTCCAAAGGAAAAGTAATCATTTTTATGTTCAGCGTTTCAATAACAGGTTTAAAATGGGAAGGAAAAAGCTTAATGCATAAATGACTTTCCCTTTGGGCCACACATTCATTTCAGCAGTAGAGATTACTTGTGACCAGTAGTAACTGAGAGAAGATTAGTGTTCCTAGGTCATTGTTTTAAGCTTTGCTCACATTAAGAATTAGACTCTCCCTGCGAGCACAGCATTTGTGCTAGCAGACCGCAGACAGGTGAACACTGCTGAGCCTCAATGTAATGCTGGGGCTTTAGATGTTTCCTTTATAACAGATTAGTTTTCCACACATAACTGCATTTAAGCCTTAACTTTTGAGCAATTCTGAGTGTCAACACTGCATCAAAACAAAACTACATGATGACGTACATGATCACATGACACACAAGTCCTGGCAGAAACATGCCTCCTTAACACAGATGCATTTTTGCACTGGCCACGGGCATGTATTTGAAGCATAAAATGTGTTAGTAGGAACCAATAAATGGAATCAAAATTCTTTTTTTTTAACTGGTTCCCGGTTCCCAACCCTACTCCCAGGCATTAGCTGCCTGAGTGTGGACAGGACAAAAAGCAACGAGTGTACATGCACTACTGATTTACATGACTCCGGTAATAACTGGATTTCTACTTTGCAACTAGCCAATAATGTCACAGAAAGATGTGACATAAACTACACTTTGACGGAGAACTTCTTAAAAATGTCCCTCTTTCAATGTTTCCTACCATCTAGCTGATGAAGAATAACACAATTCTTCACTCCCTTGAGCATATAATATATGGCATTTCAGAGTCTCCCCAAAAGTGTTTGGTCGCCGTTTTGCGGGTACTGCATTTAATTCCAGGGTTGCCAGATCCCGCAGTAGAAATAATTAACCAGGTCTATGGAAACAAGCCCGTGATTACCGAGCTAAAAATCCAGCTCTGTTTATCGGATTTCTTAGTCTGATTTCGAGGCCTTAATCTGATCTAAGAAATCTGAGTATTCTGTTTACATGGCCACTTGAATAATCAAATAACTAGAGGAATTAAGTTCATGTAAATGCACTCACAGTAGGATGCAGTTCAAACACAGTTTCTTACTGTGAGTAGGTATTTTTCTTAGTATAGCCAAGACTGAATGGCCAAATGTTGATGTCTGTAAGGTGTTAGTCTTTATGTTTGAAGCCATATTTAGTTTAATTGATATGCACTCAACAGCTAACATTAAGCAGTCTTTATTACAGCATTGTTCCATTGGTAAAGTGAATATATTCAGTAGAGCTGGATAGACACATTGAATTATTATAAAAAATAAAAACAGTGTATTGATATACTGATGTTGGTTGCATGGTAATTATATAACCATCAAAAAAATAACACGATATATAAGAAAGATTGTGTAACAGTCCCATTGCAAATTATTATTCCATACATACACACATGTAAAGAGCAGCAAGTGAGTGCACATTATTCTGTACAGATATCCACAGAGACCTTATCAAACATGAACCTTTGATTATAGTTCTTACCTCATCAACAAGTTTAGCCTTCCTCACTATTCCCAAATCTATCGTAGTTCTGAAAGTAAACAACACAAAACATAAAAGGTCAGAACAACCACAACACAAACAAGCCTACCTGTATATGCGTACTCCTATAAGCTGCAGGGTAACACGTCATAGAAAATCAATAGCCGGAGAATGGTTCCTACTGAAGAGCTCACTGATCTTCATCTTTGGGCTTTCACCTTTCATATGTAAGTGTGTACGGTTTCTGTATCAAGGTCAAACTTATGTTCTGTGGAGTGGTAACACCAAGGAGCAACAGCAGCTCAACGTCAAGTGGAGCATGAGCTCACAAACTGTGAGAGTTTTTAAATGGTGAACAAATCTGGGTTTGGTTGGTACATGAACGCTTACAGGGAACTGTTGGGTACAGAAGGAATAATAGTCTGGAGTGGAGGAGGGGGTGGGTTCTGATTTGGGGTTTGACCCAAGTCATATTGGAAATCTATATGACGTGATATGTGTGCTTTGGACGTTTTGGCAGCAGTTTTGGGGAAGGTTGTTTTTTTTCTCAGCAGAAGGCCCTTGTGCACTGTTCATGGTCCACAAAGAAATGGATACCAAACAATACACACCCAGATATGGATTTATAATGGCTGTAACAATTCCACTGAAGACATTTGCCATGACCAAACCAGATTCCTCCCTGAAAAGATGGTGACTAACAAATCAGAGGCAGGTCAACAAGACGTTAATAAAACGTCTTACTAATTATCTTCTCTGGTCAATACCAATAACGCTAATTATGAAAGGTGAAAAGCATCTGATGAAGAGTATACGACAGACAGAACAGTGATGGTACCTGCCCAAGAAGTCATCCTGGTTTGGATCTTTGTCATACACTTCCACCTCTAACTCCTGACCAGGCACTTCATGAACGATGACCTGACCAACACACACATGCACGCACAGACTCACAACACAGTAAAGGACAAACACAGTACGGGACACAAGGACTCAATGCCACAGATGAAACACATCAAGATATTCACCAAAACTAATGGTAAAGCATTGTAGTAGGGCGGTGCAATATGACATTATATTAATACCACAATACATCAATGTCGTGATACACTTCACTGATTATTACAGGTGTAGACATTGCTTTTATATCTCCAGTGTTTCTCCCTGTCACAAGGTAATGACTGGATTTTTACATTTAATTTAATCCATCGTTTAATGTTCTGCCTTTTCCTGCTTAAATACTTAACTTTATGTAAGTGTTACAGGTATGTGCCGCATGTTTGTTCACATATTCAGTACTGTGCAAAAGTCTTAGGCCACCATTAGATTTTTTGATTAGCAAATGGTATAACAACCATATATAACAAACTGTTGACGATTGGACCTAAAAACTTCAAACTTGGATTCATCACTCGTTACTCTTTTCCACACTTCATTCCAGTCTTTGTGATCTTTAGCACATTTTAGCCTTTTCACCCTGTTCCCCTTCAGAAAAAGTGGATCTTGGCTGCCACCGTTCCAAAAATACCATCCAGATCAAGCTTCTTTAGACTGTAGAAGGGTCAACTGGCTCAAGTGTAAGGAGAGGACACACTAAATACTTGCCACTATAGCCCATACACACTGTATTTTTTTCAGATTTTTTTAAGTATTGCATACAAATGTTCCCAATTTTGTGGCTGCATTCTAATAAAGAGACTGAGAAATTCATCTCATCTAATGGTGGCCTAAGACTTTTACACAGTACTGTATGTCCATAGTCTAATAAGGAGTAATTAACCTCCTTAATCCTTGCTCAAGGACCCAACAGTGGCAGCTTGGCAGAGGTGGAATTTGAACCCTTTTGGTCCAGAGTCCGATAACTTAGCCACTAGGCTACCACAGTACCACAGACTTAGAATGTAGTGTGGACGTCATGCGATGCATACCTGTATCATACAGTACTGGTATTGTGATATGATACTGCACTGTCATGATGTATTGTGAGAATGCCTTTAAAGACCTGTCATATTGCCCACTTTAGCTCTAATTCATAGAACATGAGGAAGAGTGTTGAGATATGACTAACATATGTCCAGAAGCATTTTTAAATACCGCTGAACAGCACCGTGTCACGGTGACAAGTTGCCACAGTGCTTATAACTTTCTGATCAGTTTAGGACTGGGGTGTTGATGAGGTATGCATAAACCTCACCTCATACATCTCGTCCCATTTAGGGCTGAGCGTGTTGTCTTTGTGGTGGGACTTGAAAGTCTGCGGCCCCACTCTGATCAAAGCGTAAGGGTCAGACACACCTGCCATCACGCCATCCTTAGCAACCAATTTATCAGCCTCCACCAGGTGAATGCGGACCACCCCCTGAAAAAGCAAGAGAGGCTGTGAGAGACGGATTCAAGCACTGAGACCATGTGTGTATGAAATGTACAGACAGGTAATATTGTGGCTGAGCAAGAACTGTGTGTGTGCCTTGTCTTCCTATAGGACCCAAATGTCCTCTAAGTGATAGAAAAACCTGGAAATTTTGACTGGTGAGGACTGTATTTCCAGTCTTCACTTCTTTAATTGTTTTTCTTCTTCTTTTTTTTATTTGTTTTATCTGAAGAACCATAAGATTTGCTTTAGGTTACTGAGGTTAAGGTTAGGGTGTGGTGTAGGTGTAGCAGTAATTGGCTACGGTAATCATTATGTTTAAGGAAAGTACTCACAAGAATGTCAAGACAAATGTGTGTGTGTGTGTGTGTGTGTGTTTTACTCTGGGCAGAGGGGAGCGTAGCTGAGCCACAGGCAGATCTGGCACTAGTGGCACTGTGAGGCGATTGGGCAGCACCAGGAAAGAGGCAATGGCATCCATTATCATTGTGTCAGACATCACACTGAGAAAGATAGAGAGAGAAATGTAAAAAAAAAAAAAGCTACAGATTCTTCTGAGTACGAACTAGGTTCCTTCCGGTTTCTCATGTATTGGTCAGAGGGAGCTTTTCATTGCCATTGTTTCACTGGTTTGCTAATCTGGGATCTAGACTGTGCTTTTGTAAAGCTGACTGACACAATGTAAGAAGTGCTTTACAAATAAAACTTGAGTCATTAATCAATTGAGCTACATGATTTCCTAATTTTGTACTGAGCACATAAATATAACACACCTGCAAAATTGTCTGCAAAGGTGCAGAGCGCAGATCCAGTGCGTGTAATTCAGAACGGGTGTTAAAACCTGTTCGTTGCCATCATCTCTGAGCTTATAAGAAGCACAGTGCCGGCAAAACATTGCTCAGCATTCAGTCTGCTCACACTGACTTCTGGATTTGTTTAATAAAACTTAATGTTTAATATGCAGGACTTCTTTTTTTTACAGCATTTAGCAGACGCCCTTATCCAGAGCGACTTACAATTGATACATTCCTACAATCCAAGCAATTGTGGGTTAAGGACCCAACAGTGGCAACTTGGCAGAGGTGGGATTTGAACCCTGGACCTTCTGGTCCATAGTCCAGTACCTTACCCACTAGGCTACCACAGTTCATGACATCTTTTAGTTCCTAGAAGCAGGGGGAAAGGTTTTCTCATACATGGCCCCCCAACTATGGAATAAACTTCCCACTTTCGTTCGAGACTCAGACACTCTCCAAATTTTTAAGTCCAGGCTAAAGACATACTTATTTACACAGGCTTTTGACTAGATTTAGACCAGGATGCATGGCTTGGGTCACTGGGGCCAGAGTCTGGAGTCATGTCTGACCTGCCTGCCTTGTCGATTAGCTGCGAGTGTCTGGTGGGCGGTCTGGCTGAACTGGGCTTCGGTCCTCGTGATCTTGACTCGTGCATCCTTGCCTTAGAATAAGGGCAGAGCTGGGGGTTCATAGTCAAAGAGTCTTATGGTGGTCAGAGACGTTGGGTTGCTGTCTTCTGCCTCCCGTGGGGTTGCCGATGTCTCATGTGATTCTTCTTGGCTGTGTTACCTACCAGTTCTCCTCTTTCTAGCTTTCTAGCTATGCTGCTATAGCTAATGCTGCCGGGGTCTCATGCTACACATGGCATCTGTGATTGACATGGCATCAGTGATTGTTAATAGACACTGTGCTCTTAATCAATAACTAATTACATTTTCTGTTTTCTCTCCGAGCTGTGTTCCGGTACCAGTTCCAGCCACACACATGATGTTTATCCGCTGCTGCTTCTCTCAAGCTGCTTCCGTCATCAGCTCCAGCCCCATCATACCCGGGCCACACCGAAGGGCAGTAACCCTCACCCTTCTCCTGTTGTCTGGGGACGAAGTGCCGCCAGCGACTTTCCTGCTTAGACTCAGGATCCTGGAGTGACTCTGTGTATCGGACTACTTAATGCCGACGTGCATATTTCACATTTTATTTAAAGTATGACTCCATGACTTTAGTTTCATTTTTAGATTTATCATCTACGCCGGCCAAGGAGGTTGGGTCCCTTTTTTAAGTCTTGGTCCTCCCAAGGTTTCTTCCTCATAACGCTTAGGGAGTTTTTCCTTGCCACTGTCGCCCTAGGCTTGCTCAATTTGGGATTGGACGTAGTTATTAGGAGATAATCTAAAATTGTAAAGTTGCTTTGAGACAATGCTCCATTGTAAAAAGCGCTATATAAATAGATCTGACTTGACTTGACTCAAAACCTTTTGCACCAAAGGCTGCCTGCTGTACTACAACAGCTAAAGTACTGGGCGAGATTGTACATGGGTTAAGTAGGTTAGTTACCTTAATAATACGGATAATAACCTTATCAGACAACAGGTGCATATGTGAACATTCTCCGAACAGACATTATGTGGTGCACACCTGTATTCAATGATATTTTAAAACAATCTGCTTGACTCACTTGAGTCCTGGGACGTCTAGCAGATTGGTAAGTCCAGTCCAGTTAATAGTCAGCTTCTGGATGGAGGAAGGCATGGAGAAAAGAGGAAGAGAGCACACTCAGCCAAAAAATATATTATCATTAATGAAGATCAATATGTGCACGCACAGAATTGAAACGTGAGTACATACTTTACAAAATGAAAAAATGCACGAGCGTAAACACGATAGCAAATAATAAATGAAGCTGTAAAGAGATGAGAAAAAGGAAGGGAATAAAAGAACTCACGGGCCTTCGGATGAAGAACATGGTGACAGCCCCAACAATGGGCACATTACCAATTAAAGGCTCCAAAATCACCCGCATCATCCCGTTGAGCTGAAATATAAATTCAAATGTCACCTTATTCTCAGAAAGTTGTAAAATGTAGTGTATTTAATTAAAATCTTGTATTAAGTTATTACTAGACTTTTATATGTTTCCACAACATGAAAAGAAAAAGCACCTGTATTCCCTTCACTCCAGCTTTACAGAAATACCTCTTCACCTCCACATTGATCTCCACATTCCCCACATAGCTGCATAAGGGTGAGAAATACTTACACTTCCATGCATAACACAATCTTATTAAGAATACATGTCCAAACAAGATAGTATTTTGGTATAGTTAGCTAGTCTCTACTGCAAATGAGTTTTTCATTCATTGTTGAGGACAAAATTGGCATGAGCATTTTATGGCTTAAGATATCATGCTATTGCACACATACTGCATGCTTGCTTGTGCTTATTCATGTTTATAATAAATAAATAAATAAATAAGGAATTGGATGTCATTAAGCAGGCCTTCATTTGCTGAGTTGTGCTGAGTTTGGGCACTTCTGTTATGAACTCTGTCATCTCCACATAACCAAAAAATAAGGCAGTGCTGATTTATAATGACTCTCTGCTCCTTCTGTAGTGCACTAGATACAGCTTGAAATTAAGTCATTTAAACCCATTAGGCTGCACTTCATAGCACTTGGCTTAATATAATATTTCAATATAATATTTAATATTTTCAAATGACAATATGAGTCACTGTATCTGTTTAATTTTGGATTGGCAATAAAGTCCATTTTGGCAGACTAGCAGAAAGTAGAGAAAGTGCTGTAAAAGCCCAATAGAGGACAACCTATGGCTGCTGTATCTGGAAGCAGACCACTTCCAAAACCCATGCAGCATAACTGAAAACTAATACTGTATATCTCAAACCAAAACATAAGATCTCAGACTCACCTAATGTAGACATCCAGCAGCACTTGTCCTTTGTCATTCTCTGTATGAGCCTTCACCCCTACTACCTTCATAGCCTGTAAAACATTTATGCAGTGATATAAGATCTCAGTAAAAGGTCTTTTAACTCATATCCTTGAACATTAATAATACATGAACTATTTAATACTGCACACAGCACAGTTTTTTTCTTGCTTTATTATCCAAGTCTGATCTGATTTGTGCTGAAAAATAACATGTTAAATACAGTGCAGGCCAAACGTCTGACACTACTGGTGAAAATGCTTCTATTTAGCATTTTGGCTCTTGAATCTTTAAAAACAACACATACATTCATACATCTAAACCCAATAAAGCATTCACTGGGACATCTGAAGACAGAGAAATCCAAGCATTCAGTAACTTCACAAGATGCTCTTTGGAATACAGGTATGCGTCATTTAACAACAATCAACGTCGGTTAAATCCAACAACTGAGGTCTTACAGTGGTGCTTGAAAGTTTGTGAACCCTTTATAATTTTCTAGATTTCTGCATAAATATGACCTAAAACATCATCAGGTTTTCAGTGAGAGGTAAAAGTATGTGAACCTCTAGGATTAGCAGTTAATTTTGAAGGTGAAATTAGACTCAGGTGTTTCCAACCAATGGGATGACAATCAGGTGTGAGTGGGCACCCTGTTTTATTTAAAGAACAGGGCTCTATTAAAGTCTGCTCTTCATAACACGTTTGTGGAAGTGTATCATGGCACGAACAAAGGAGATTTCTGAGGAGCTCAGAAAAAGAGTTGTTGATGCTCATCAGGCTGGAAAAGGTTACAAAACCATCGCTAACGATTTTAGACTCCACCAATACACAGTGAGGCAGACTGTGTACAAATGGAGAAACTTCAAGACCATCACTACCCTCCCCAGGAGTGGTCGACCAACAAAGATCACTCCAAGAGCAAGGCGTGTAATAGTTGACAACGTCACAAAGGACCCCAGGGTAACTTCTAAGCAACTGAAGGCTTCTCTCACATTGGCTAACGTTAATGTTCATGAGTCCACCATCAGAAGAACACTGAACAACAATGGTGTGCATGGCAAGGTTGCAAGGAGAAAGCCACTGCTCTTCAAAAAGAACATTGCTGCTCGCCTGCAGTTTGATAAAGATCACATGGACAAGCCAGAAGACTATTGGAAGAATGTTTTGTGGACGGATGAGACCAAAATAGAACTTTTTGGATTAAAAGCAAGTTTGGAGAAAGGAAAACACTGCATTCCAGCATAACAGCCTTATCCCATCTGTGGAATGGCCAAGTCAAAGTCCTGACCTTAATCCAATCAAAATGTTATGGACGAACCTGAAGTGAGCAGCTAATGTGAGGAAACCCACCAACATCCCAGAGTTGAAGCTGTTCTGTACAGAGGAATGGGCTAAAATTCCTCCAAGCCGGTGTGCAGGACTGATCAACAGTTACAGGAAACATTTAGTTGCAGTTATTGCTGCACAGGGGGGTCACACCAGATACTGAAAGCAAAAGTTCACATACTTTTGCCAGTCACTAATATGTAATATTGGATCATTTTCCTCAATAAATAAATGACCAAGTATAATATATGTGTCTCATTTGTTTCATTGGGTTCTCTTTATCTACTTTTAGGACTTGTGTGAAAATCTGATGATATTTTTTCTATTTCATATTTATGTAGAAACATAGAAAATTCTAAAGGGTTCACAAACTTTCAAGCACCACTGTATCTGGCTGATCTTCTTGTTTGTCATACTGTCTATCCATGCATTTTTGGCTTCCGTCAAGCAGAGGTATCAGGTCCATCATACTGTCCTTGTGTGTGTTACAGCTTTCCCCTAGACAGTGTTGTAACAGTGCATGACTGTATTGTTATAATTGTTCTAAATTTCCATACATTAGTAAATGTTTAGCATGTGTATAACAGTTCAGGCTTTGGACGGATGATAGCGTTCCACTCGTGTTTTCTTGGGGTCTCTCATATTTACATATCATCGCCCATTTCGATCAGCATCCAGTTTCATAGAACACAACACGGTTGTTACACAGCGCATACCTGTACACTGTTTCCACTAAATCTCTTGTATCTTGCACTACAAGTATGTGTGAGTGAGCATGTGGGGCGAACCTTGTCACCAAAGTCAATCTTGGTAAAACTCAGGGTCTGCAAGTGAGTGCTGGATGCTCGAATGGATGGAGCGATGGTCTCTGTTAGCAACTTCTCCAAATACTGACCAATATAAGGCCATGCCTGCTGAATGACCTACAAAAAGTGAGAGAAACAAAGTGTGGTTATTCCGAATTCAATTATTCAGTAATATATTCCTTGTCAGCTGAATGTAACTGAAATGCCATGTGACGTTCTTCCTTTTAAGGCTCTCATTCAGAGGTGTATTTAAATAATACTACTCAAAACATCAATGCTGGTCATCCATTGTGCAAATTCTTGGTACCACTATTAGTAATGGATGTTTGTTCATTTTCAAACAGCAAATTTGTAAGCAGTATATATGGTTACTGTGTCTTTCATATATGAGATACAAATATTTATTTGATGATCAAGTTATTGAAATGGTACACTGCTGTAAACAACATTAAAAGAACTCTATGCATATGTAGTCATATCTAGCTACTTATATTCATCAGCTTACTGGGAAACTCAAAAAGTCTCAACACAGGGGTGTGACTCAGGGTGTGACTCAGGGTGTGCAAAGTCCATGCAATGAAATCAATGCACATTGATTGCCAACTTGCTATCTAATTATATCACACATACACACACAGACTGATGGAACCAAACAGCCCAAACAGTATTTTCAGTCCAGCAATGACACTGAGATGGTTTAAAACTCCAGCAGCACAGCTGTGTCTCACCCACGTGTATCAGTGCAACACACATTAACACACCAACACCATAACAGTGTCGCTGCAGTGCTGAGAATGATGCACCCCACAATTAGTACCTGATTTGGGGTGGTCCTGTGGGGGTCCTGACCATTACAGGACACAGTAAATGGGACTAAAAGTCTGCAAAGAAACAGATGGACTACAGTCTGTAATTGTAACTACAAAATACAGTAACTACTAAAACTTAAATAAAGCATAAAGAAAATATAAACAGAAAAATATAGAATGCCTAAGACTTTTGCACAGTATTGAATAAATATATCTACATAAGTAAATATATCTATATATAAATATCTACATAAGCATCTGTTTATAGAACATATAGAACCCTAGACCACTATTTTGTACACTACGTTGTAATTGTAATCCATTGTTTTAACATTGTTATTATTATTATTTGTTAAATTACTTCTCCTAATGGGGGCTACAGCCCTGGCAGCACCCCGCTTCCCTCATCTATACCAGCATTGTAGTATAATGTACAGTTCCACTCATAAATTTCAGAGTTACTGTCTCTGATAAGCATGTCTCATCTTGCCTTTGTGTCAGAGGAACACAAATCTGGTGCATCCAGCAAAACAGTTCACACCCTTAAGTAGTTCTTTTTTCTCCTTAGACTTAAGTATAGTCAGCCAATTTTGGGAAGTTACCCCAAACACATATCCAGAAAGTGAAAAAGTTTAGCGCAGTCTGCTACCAGGTTTGGTACATTCCAGGGTAATGTTCTACACTGTAAAATGTAAATGTACTTATTGTGTAGTCATGACAACTTTAAAGACACTAGATTTTTGTCATATTAATAAATTTACATTTTTACAAATTTACATATATCCAGAGCGACTTATAACCGATACAGTCTTACAACCCAAGCAATTGTGGGTTAAGGGTCTTGCACAAATAACAACAGTGGCAGCTTGGCAGAGGTGAGATTTGAACTCTGGCCTCACACTCTTAGTGAGCCTGGCGATTGTTATTAATTCCTTTTTGCTGCCTCTGGAGAAATAATGCATCCTGGAACGTTCAGCTGCAAGAACATCATTCACTTAGTGTTTCATTTTGTTCATTAGGAACAATATCTTTGTTCACTCTAAATTCAAACAAAGACTTTCCTGTTGATAATCTAATTCTTTTCATATAGATTTAACGTGCGCACCCTATTGCCACCCCTGTGTGGTATCCTAGTAATGACACTGTCTAAACATCACTTGTCTAGTCCAGAGTCCAGAACCTGCTGAAAGGAAATAATAACAATCACCAGCTCAGTGTACACACTTATGTGTGTGCGCTTTTTCTTTGGCCTCAAAGTGTACGTGCAAACGCTCACAACCCTTAAATGTACGTGAAGACTCACTCCAAACACACCAAGCAAATGTCACATGCTGACAGATCAGAGACAACTGCTTAAATGGCACTCTTTTGATGAGTGGAAATCCACCACAGCTGTTAGTATTCCAGCAAGACAGAGCACCTTTGAAGCTAGGGGGCAGAGTCTGGAGCTGAAGACATGAAAGGCACAACAAAAGCTGACTAAGATGCTGCGAACATGGCAGTTACTACTTAGTATTTAATTTGTGGTTTGGGCCATGAACTCTTAAGATCAGAAGAACCACAGTATATCCTATTTGCCATCATAAAGACGCAAAAATAAACAGTGAACTCCTTCGAAACGAATAAATTAAATGATGTTGAGTTTATGAGCATGACTTGCTACTGATAATGCAGTTTTGTATGTCAATTTGAAGCTGTGACACTATCACCTAGATGCCTAATGCCTTATTCGTATGTTAAGGAGCTACTTCATTACCTGTGGAGATGCCTCAAAAGGCAGGCGAGATATATATACAGATAGTCCTCAGGTTACGACGGTCTCGAGTTACGACGTTTCGTGGTTACGACGCATCTCCCATCAGTGATTGACTTCTAACGGATCTATTTTCATACATAAAGCGCACCGGGTTATAAGGCGAATGAAATGAAACAAAACTCTCAAGTTCCGTCGGAAACTCAGTTTGGTCTTTACCTGGCGCAGGGCGTCTTCTTGCTTCCTCCACTTCCGTACCATTGATTCGTTAATGTTGAATTCTCTCGCAGCTGCTCTATGTCCATGTTGTACTGCGTGACTGATAGCGCTGAGTTTGAAAATGAATGAATGACTGCACGTACCCTAATGCTGAAGCACATACTGTATTACTCCGCTATGCTGCACACTACGGTGGCCGTAAGCTTCGTAACCTACCAAGGCCGTGCTAAAACATTTTGACAGATTTATGAGCGCCGTGTACCATCTACAATCGGTTCTAGGATACTCCCGCTATGCTGCACACTAACTAAAACGGGTGGGGGGCCGTAAGCTTCTAACCCTACCACCAGAGGGAAGGGGCCCGTGCTAAAAAAAAAAAAACATTTTGACAGATTTATGAGCGACTATTGATGAGCGCCGTGTACCATCTACAATCGGTTCTAGGTCAGAAAGTACAACCAGAATTAATTCATACATTAGACGCACCGCATTTTAAAACGCACTGTCGATTTTTGAGAAAGTTAAAGGATTTTAAGTGCGCCTTATGGTCCGAAAAATGTATGATGTTATTTATTTACATTATGTACGTGTGTTCCGACTTACACCGAAAATCGGTTTACGATGCCACCTAGGAATGGATCTGCGTCGTAAGTCGAGGACTACCTGTATATATATATATATATATAGAGAGAGAGAGAGAGAGAGAGAGCACAGATGTCCATGGCTCACTCACTCCCACCCTCCCACCTGTATCTGCTCAGTTCAAGCCCTGTCAGAATGTGGAACAATATTGCCAAAGACTCGTGGTCTATTTTCTTTGTAACTATTGCTACCACTCTTGCTCCTCCACGCATACACGGTTACCCTGACAACTGTGTTTGCTTTGTTGCTACAGTGACACGCTACAGGCTACAGAGTGTGATATTCACGGATGTTAAACCAGTCGACCACAAAAACACAAGTTCCTGTACCCGGGGATTTTCAGAACGTTTTTTTGCGTGACACTTAGACAAGGTACACTCTATTTCAGAAGAAATGCTCTGAGTCACTGAGTGTGATACATGAAGCAATTCTGAAGTGATCTTTCCAACTCGAGACTTTCATGTAGCTTGAATCAGAGTCACATCCCTTACACCTCTTATTTTGTAACTCCTTCCAAAATATGGTTCATGTTAATAGCTGAGACTAAATGCATGTTATATTTTTTAAAAGTTGTAATTGTATTCAAGATCAGTGATGGCTAATGGTAATAAGGTCCTTGTAAAGATTAAGTAATTATTAAGTAATTAGGATATCATGCTGCTTCCATGTAAGCACGAGAATGGGGTTGTTTTAAATCACTTCAAATAACCGGGCAGGAAACAGTAACAGGAAAAGAGGCATATCATTTTTTCTTAGAAACATATCAAACATAAAAGACATAGAAGTTTAATTAGAAGGGTCAAAATTCGCTTATACGGTGCCTATAGAAAATCATCATACGCCTTTGAAATAGTCATTCTTCTGTCTTTCAAATCAATATATAATATATAATTTAAATATATTTTTTCCAGCTTTATTTATACTCTTGCCTTACAATATCCAAGTAATTGAATACAGGCAATTAATTAAACCTAGATTATCGGGGTTGGAACCATGAGCCTTCTCCTCATTTACCGTATTTTTCGGACCATAAGACGCACTTAAAATCCTTTAACTTTCTAAAAATCGACAATGCGCCTTAAAATGCTGTGTGTCTAATGTATGAATTAATTCTGGTTGTGCTTTCTGACCTAGAACCGATTGTAGATGGTACACGGCGCTCATAAAATCGTCAAAATGTTTTAGCCAAAAACAACAAACGGCCTTGGGTAAGTTTAACGAAGCTTACGCCACCGTAGTGCGTCAGCATCGGTGAGTAATACGGTATGTGCTTCAGCATTAGGGTACGTGCATTCATTCATTTATTTTCGAAGCGGATTTCAAACACAACGCTATCAGTCACGCAGTACAACATGGACATAGAGCAGCTGCGAGAGAATTCAACATTAACGAATCAATGGTACGGAAGTGGAGGAAGCAAGAAGACGCCCTGCACCAGGTAAAGACCAAACTGAGCTTCCGAGGGAACTTAAAAGTTTCGTTTCATTTCATGCGCCTTATAACCCGGTGCACTTTATAGCCCGAAAAATACGGTAATACTTTGTAGATCCACCTTTTGCTTTAATTACAGCATGCACCTGCAAATCTTCAGCTCTCTCATATATATTCTTCAAAATTTTGGGTGTACTTGAGAGCATCCATTTTCTCTTCAGTCCGGACCAACTAGCCAGTGACTGCTGAAGAATAACATCTCAAAAACACATTGTTGCTGCCAGCGGGTGTGGTGTATTTTGGGAAATAAAAGTTCATCTTGGTCTCATCTCACCATAAAACCTTTTGCTAGATGGCAAAAGGAAGTGATACTGTGGCACTTTTTTAAAAGAGTTGCCTTTGTGGAAGGCTTGCGAGACAGTTATTACACGCACAGGCCAATGGATATCAGCAATAAAGTTCTTTACAGTTGCAGCTGGCCCCTTTGAAGCTCCCCTTATCATTATACACCTGATTTAATCATCCAGCTTATTGGCACGGGCCAATTTAGGCAAGGTGTTGGTGGTGCCAGAAACAATCCACTTCTTTAGAACTTATCTGAACAGTTTTCCAAAATGTTGTAGATATTGTTTGAAGAGGGAAGACTTGTTATTTAGTCTCCCAAGGCAGCTGTAGTAAGTACTTAAGACTTACGTACTATAGCAAGGTAATAACACTGATCCTAGTTAAATCAAGTTTGTAAGGAGTTTACCTCTTGCATCCTCCAAATAGCAAAGCATGCCAACAATCACAATGACCAACCCCTCTCACAGAGTGCTGAATACTTTCCAGACTCCACATGCGCACACACATCCAGTAATCCTCCTATTTCCCATGCTCTGATTCGCCATCCTTTTGACTCCAATTAAAGTCTCCTGTTCTGGTTGCTTCCTTGCTAAGTGAACTCTGATACCGATTATCATCTCGACCTTCTGCTGGTTTTTTTGATGCCTCATCTGATTGCTCCTATAGATTTTCCATTTGATCTGGTCACCTGCCTGTTCTCGAGATCACACCGTGGGCTGTCTGTTTGGACTGCCTGAGTGCTTCAAAAAGCATCGTTTGACTGGCCTTGAGTGTTCATTTGCCAAATTCTAACTTCATTTTCTCTGCTAAACAGTACTATGTGAAACACGTAGATGCAGATAAGAAAATTACTGAAATTATACATTATTTAAAACACTTCATAAAGTGCATTGATCATTATCTAAATCAATTTCCATCAAATCTTCGCAGTCAACACTTGCCAGTTCTTGTAGGTACATTGTGGTTCAGATTTGAAAGGAAATTAGGAGTTTCCAATCACATTGATGCACAGTTCTGCTGATACACTAATAACAAATTACAAAATAAAGCTGTTGGTCAAGGGTGGGCAGGGGGCAGAGCTGCAAGGCAGCCCAGACACAACTAAACAATAGGTCGACATAATGTGAACTAATAGCTACGATGATGTTTTAGGTCCACTGATTTTTAAAAAATGATGTCAGGAACAAACTTGTAGGTCTGCGAGAATAAAGCCTTCGTATTTTGAGGATAAAGTCTAAATGCTGAAACTGTTACACTATAGCCTGTGAACATGAGGGCCATGGAGGAATATTTTTTAATCAGTGGCCCTAAAACACTGTTGTAAATAGCAAGTCCCTCCAACACGGCAAATCGAAGGCTTTCACAGGTTCTACGGGATATCACAGACCAACTCGACAACCCAAAACAGGACATGGTCTCCGTCAAAGTGCCCACCATCCAGCTCGTCAGCTATCAAACATAACTCTGTAGAAACTCTATTCAGAGCTCCTGCCATCACAGAAGCAGCCAGCTCTACATATACATGCCTGCTGCTTCATGCTGTACTTCAACAATAAGGTGCCAACCTGACTAAAAAACAAGGTAAGAGTAACTGAACACATGGCTTTCTCAAAGATTAGCCAACACAGGTGGGGATGCATTCTGACAAATCCGTCATAAGTTGGAATTTATCGTAAACCGAGGAGATTAATTTACACTGGATACATCACAGTGTAGCCTAGCTTAAACATGTTTAAATCACTTACATTAAACAACTGTTGGACATCATTAACATAAATCATTTCTTATATTAAAGTACTGAAAATCTCATGTCATTTACTGAATAATGTATTGAAAGTGAAAAACAAAATGATTATTGCTGCAGCCACGGCTTTTCCGTACTACATTTCCCAGTGCTCATCACTCCCACCACGTCACTCCCTATGTCACGCACGACTAGTTTCTCACTCAGCACGTGACAGTGCAGCGGAATATCATACTGTGTATAGCTTGCCTAGAGATTGAAATTCAAAACTCAGACTATGGTTTCTGCTGAATGCGTATTTATGTTTATTATTGCATTTCATTGCAGTAAAAATAAACAGATCGAGAATATCGAAATAACTCGAGCCATTGTAACATGGAGAGTGCCTGTAACTTGTTGGTTTAGTCTACTTAGTTTAGTTTACTTCATTAGCATATTTAGTTTACTTCATTAGCATAATGGCGAAGGAAATCCAGAAACAAATCCAGAAATACAGAAATTAATAACTGATTAATGTCCCATATTTTTATTTATTCACATATTTTTATTTTATTTATTTATTATTGTACTTCTTCTACTGAATTCATATTAAACTGAAGTACTACTTGTTGGTCCAAAGGCTACAAGGGAGAAATTGACTAATCTAGTGTTAAATACTAACGCTTTCTCTGTCACCCCCAGCTCAGTAGTAAAAAACTTGGTTGTCTCAATGGATTCCAACCTCTCCTTTGATGCACACATTAGTGATATCACCACAGTTGCTTTCTTCAAACTGCGTAATATCTCAAAAATAAGAAATACACTTTCTGTTAATGGTGCTGAAAAACTGATCCATGCATTTATAACTTCAAGGTTAGATTATTGTAATGCCCTTTTTGCTGGTTGCTCTGGTAGATCATTTAACAAGCTCCAGTTGATCCAAAATGCAGCAGCACGAGTGCTTACTAGAACAAGGAAGTGTGACCATATTAGTCCCGTTCTATCATCTTTGCACTGGCTGCCAATAAAATTTCGTACTGATTATAAAATCTTATTACTAACCTATAAAGCACTACATGGCCTGGCTCTGCAGTATTTAAGTGAACTAATTCAGCACTAGAACCCATCATGCTTACTTCGTTTGCAAGGTGCAGGGTTACTTGTAGTCCCTAGGATTAAAAAAGTCACTGCAGGGGGAACAGCGTTCTCATACATGGCCCCTCACCTTTGGAATGGCCTCCCTGCCACTGTTCGTGATTCAAACTCACTCTTGATCTTCAAGTCCAGATTAAAAACACAATTATTTACTCAGGCCTTTGAGTAGCCATAAAATACAAGGAAGATCTCTCTTATAAGTTTAATAACTTTGGGGGGGGGATCGTGATGTAATCTGCATTGATGTTTTAATATGAATGTTCACTTCATATCATGCTGTTAACACATTTTTGTGTTTCTCTATTTCCGAGATGGCACGAGGATGCAACCCACGGCTTCACTGCTGCAAAAACAACACTGCCTCTCCTCACTGCCTCCATCAACCTGAGGATGAAGCCCTTAGATCCAGTGCTGCAGTTGACAACGCTGCCTTTCCTACTCATCTGACTGTACTGTAATCCTGTGGTGACTCTCTCTGTTCCAGTCCTCATACCATTACTCAGTACCCATCAGAGGGTAATAACCTCCAGGACACAAAAACCTACAGTGACTATTCTATTTGGACTACATGTCCCAACTCACTCTATCCTAACTATATATCCCATAGTTTTTATTCTCTATTTTTTTAGTTCATTTCATCTTAGCCTTTATATTATTCTATTCTAAGTTTACATAGGGTATTTTCATTACATATATTTTACATCCATGCTGCTCAAAGAGGATGGGTCCCTATTTGAGTCTTGCTCCTCCCAAGGTTTCTTCCCTGTAAGGTTTGGGGAGTTTTTCATTGCCACTGTCACCTCAGGCTTGCTCAACTAGGGCTTTGAGCCAATATATATGTAAAGCTGCTTTGAGACAATGCTGTGTTATAAAATGCGTTATATAAATAAATTTGGCACCATCCGTCCTCCATAGGAAGCTTTTAAATCATCATTAACTCAATTTTAAATAGCCTGCCCAGCACTGCTGAGGTGGTGCTACTCTCTTTCACATGACGCATGCCTCATCTAAAGTGTGACAGTGTTTTGTCTAAGTAAAAAAAAAAATATATGCTTCCTATAATTGGAGCCTGTTTACCATGATCAACAGCCAAGAACACCCTCCTTTTCCATGAACAGCTTAAAACGCTTGAGTTGCTTCAGAAATGCTTCGTGAAGCTTAAGTAGTAAACAGAACATGCCAATGGGTGTGGTACAGGAGTGAGTGTGGAGGACCTACTGCACATTATCAAGGACATGATTCAGAAAAATGCTGCAAGGCTTCATGGTTACACAATAATTTTTCGGCTGGTCTAATCTTAGAAACAGACGCCTGGCTTCAAAGCAGCAACCTCTGGCCAATTTGTGTGTGTGTGTGTTCATTCTGCCTGTTCCTCTGCTTAGCGAGGTAGCAAGGTCTGAACTCTCTTTGTCTACCAGAGCAAAGTATTTTATGCTTTTAACACACCTCAGACAGGAAGCGCATGTGTGTGCCAGTGTGCATGCACAAGTGTGCAAGGAGGACTGAACTATGGGCGTTTGCTTGCCAGGTTCTTGGTTTTGGGCAAGGCTGTGTTCTCCCATTTCATTGTGGTGACTAAGCCTCTCCAGAAGAACAGCGAATCAAAGAAGAGAAGAAAAGCCTTGTAATTTTCCTCTGTTTTTAACTCCACCAACTTCCACCAGCTAATGTTAACAAATGCACTCTGGTTGTACTCTTTTACTTGAGTTCAGAGTTTGTGTTTTCTGCCATCTCTATTCAGGAAGCAGCACTACTTCACTAGTTAGGCAAACAATAACGAATTACCACACTTTTTACTTCAATAGCAATCTGATGTACTGCCTTAGTCTTGAGCATTTATTTACACCTCTGGAAAAAAGAAACCACTCTTTGTTTTTCATAGAATCAACTTATCTACATGTATGGCAGCAATTCCATTCCAGTATCTGATGAATTCCAGCACAGACACACCTCATCCTACTTAATGAGCTCCTGATTAGGTGATGACTTGATCACCAAATCTTATTCATTGACGAAAAAGTACAAAACACATGAAAGGTGTTATTGAAAGAGTATATATTGAAAGAGTACTCCATAAAAACAACCATTTGAATTTGAACATAATGTTATTCATGAACTATTTGCTGTTATCCATGTACTTTCTAGTTGGTACATATTAATATGGGTTGTAGTGAATAACTTAAACCCTGTTTACACTTTCATCTTGTATATAAATTATATCTGGATAAGATTTTAACCACATTAATTATGGCCCCATTTACACTCACTAGTCACCACTTACAGTGGTACTTGAAAGTTTGTGAACCCTTTAAAATGTTCAATATTTCTGCATAAATATGATCTAAAACATCATCAGAATTTCACAAAAGTCCTAAAAGTAGATAAAAAGAACCCAGTTAAACAAATGACACAAAAATATTATACTTGGTCATTTATTTATTGAGAAAAATGATTCAATATTACATATTGCAAAAGTATGTGAACCTCAAGCATTAGCAGTTAATTTGAAGGTGAAATTAGTGTCAGGTGTATTCAATCAATGAGATGACAATCAGGTGTGAGTGGGCACCCTGTTTTATTTAAAGAACAGGGATCTATCGAAGTCTGCTCTTCATAACACATGTTTGTGGAAGTGTATCATCGCACGAACAAAGAAGATTTCTGAGGACCTGAGGAAAAAGAGTTGTTGATGCTCATCATGCTGGAAAAGGTTACAAAACCATCTCTAAAGAGTTTTAACTCCACCGATCCACAGTCAGACAGATTGTGTACAAATGGAGGAAATTCAGGACCATTTGTTACCCTCCCCAGGAGTGGTCGACCAACAAAAATCACTCCAAGAGCAAGGCGTGTAATAGTTGACGAGTCCACAAAGGACCCCAGGGTAACTTCTAAGCAACTGAAGGCCTCTCTCACATTGGCTAATGTTAATGTTCATGAGTCCACCATCAGAAGAACACTGAACAACAATGGTGTGCATTTCAGGGTTGCAAGGAGAAAGCCACTGCTCTCCAAAAAGAACATTGCTGCTCGCCTGCAGTTTGCTAAAGATCATGTGGACAAGTCAGAAGGCTATTGGAAGAATGTTTTATGGACGGATGAGACCAAAATAGAACTTTTTGGTTTGAAAGAAAAGTGTTTTGTTTGGAGAAAGAAAAACACTGCATTCCAGCATAAGGACTTTATCCCATCTGTGAAACATGGTGGTGGTAGTATCATGGTTTGGGCCTGTTTTGCTGCATCTGGGCCAGGACAGCTTGCCATCATTGATGGAACAATGAATTCTGAATTATATCAGAGAATTCTAAAGGATAATGTCAGGACATCTGTCCAAGAACTGAATCTCAAGAGAAGGTGGTCATGCAGCAAAACAACGACCCTAAGCACACAAGTCGTTCTACCAAAGAATGGTTAAAGAAGAATGGTTTGCAAAGTCCTGACCTTAATCCAATCCAAATGTTGTGGAAGGACCTGAAGTGAGCAGTTAATGTGAGAAAACCCACCAACATCCCAGAGTTGAAGCTGTTCTGTATGGAGGAATGGGCTAAAATTCCTCCAAGCCGGTGTGCAGGACTGATCAACAGTTACAGGAAACATTCAGTTGCAGTTATTGCTGCACAGGGGGGTCACACCAGATACTGAAAACAAAGGTTCACATAGTTTTGCCACTCACTAATATGTAATACTGGATCAATTTCCTCAATAAATAAATGACCAAGTATAATGTTTTTGTCTCATTTGTTTAACTGGGTTCTCTTTATCTACTTTTAGGACTTGTGTGAAAATCTGATGATGTTTTAGGTCATATTTATGCAGAAATATAGAAAATTCTAAAGGGTTCACAAACTTTCAAGCACCACTGTACAGTACCTACAAATAGTAAAAACAGAAAAACTTATAGTTTTGCATTGGTCTCTTCATTTTTTCCAGAGCTATATAACATGTTTGCATCCCAAAACACCTGAGAAACAGTAACTGTGAGCTCTTAGAAATATATAGTTTTTATTTACAAAAGCTGCAACTTTCTTTTGAAAAACAAAAAGAGACAAAATATTTGCTTTAGGTTACTGAGTTAGGTGTAGGTGTAGCATTCATTAGCTACAGTACTCACTATGTCTATGGAATGTCCCCACCAGGATCGTGAGACAAACATGAGTGTGTGTTTGTACAGGAAAAGTTGCAGTAAGAAGCTGTGAAGGCTTCCTAACAGAGAATGCCTAGGAGCTATGAAGCACTTTTCTTTCTTCTCCCATTTTGGGCATGTTAGCGGAAGAGCGTACGTTAGGGTTTCATGTCTTTACTGCTGAAAACTGTTGAAGACAATGGTTTTATTAAACTGGCTAGAACATCATACCTTATTCAGCCACTCGACCTTCTCCACTTCCGGGAAATTGACCTGCAGGAACACAAAGACACACATGTTTACATGAATAACGTGATTACCATACTGCATGAGCTGCACCAAAAAAGAGGACTTCAATTTTAGGCATGTTCATATGCTGGCATGCCTTTTATGGATAAAATAGCTTGCATATTTTCCCTATCTGCTCAGAAGAAACATTCCCCACCCCCATATAACACATGGTACTCCATCTAAACTGAACTGCACAAAACAGAGACAGCTGGATCAATGAAATACACTGGGGAGTGCGACACAGGGGCCAACAGAGAGAAAAAGACCAAGAAAAGGAACAGAGATGCATTTAAAGCTTTATGGCTTTATATTCGGGCACTAAAAAAGTAAGTACAGTAGTATGTTGAAACAGTAGATCACCTACGTTAGGGTTATACCCAAAACTACCAAGCTAGACAGCGTGTCAAACGAGTCTGCTTCCTTTACTAGACTGTGACTAGCACATTCTGCCATACTAAACAGAACTTCAAAACAGTGTGAAACCGTTACGCCACATCCAATATTACAATACTGTGCAAAAGTCTTAAGCCACCATTACATGACTTAAGCCACTGGATATTCCATTAGTTTAGCAATGGTATAATGACGATATGTAATTATTTCTCAGTGTCTTTATTAGAATCATCATCATCATTTTCCTGGTGCTTGTCCCGCCACTTGATGCGACCGAGAATACTCCAGCCGATGCGTCGCTCCTTCTGTCGCCAGAGACCACACTCACACCAGGCCAATTTAGTGTAATCAATTAACCTAACTTGCATGTCTTTGGGCTGTGGGAGGAAACCAGAGTACCCAGAGTAAACCCACGCAGACATGGGGAGGACATGCAGACTCCACACAGAAAGGACCCAGGACGCTCCACTCTGGGATTGAACCCAGGACCTTCTTGCTGTGAGGTGGCGATGCTACCCACCGAGCCACCGAGCTGCCCAATGTCTTTATTAGAATACTACCCGAAAATACAGGAAATTTGTGTGAAAAAAACATACTTATGGCCCTGTCCCTGTTTTCTCCTTTTGTGTCTCTCTGTTGTAGACAGTCTTCAAAAGTAGGTCTTAATTACTATTTTAACTGTGTGGTCATCTAATGACGTACATTAATAACAAGTCTGCTGTCAATTGAGGCTCAGTGGGTAGAGTCAGCTTCTGAAACCGGCATTATCAGATCACCTGGGTTCAATCTCTGGTGGGACTTGCAACGTGAAGGTGGATTGGTGCGTTTACAGGAAAACCACTGAGGTGTACTCCTAATGTCAGTACCAAGTCTGGATTAATGAGGAGGGCTGCATCAAGAAGGTAG
This sequence comes from Ancistrus triradiatus, assembly GCA_025084515.1. Classification (NCBI taxonomy): domain Eukaryota; kingdom Metazoa; phylum Chordata; class Actinopteri; order Siluriformes; family Loricariidae; genus Ancistrus; species Ancistrus triradiatus. Next base: position 320,447 of record JAJAGP010000544.1, on the reverse strand, counting down.
ATAGTACATAAAGTAGTTATCCATCTCTGTATTAAAATTTAAAATGCATATTATATTTGGTATTGTTCGCGGGAATGTGTACAGTGGAAACTACTGTATATAGGTATGAGTCACGTAATGTCCATGATATCTCCTCTGCAATTGCACATTATCCGGACACCATATTATATCCTGTACTAATCAATGCTATATGGGATAATGTAGTGCATCGGGTATTGACTAAATAGCCAGGATACTGCAGAGCTTCCCATACACTGGTTTATTATTATCAACATTGACTACCATGTATTGATTTTCTATTTCTTACTATTTAAGATGGATAAAAGCATTTAGCTGTCTCTCTCTCTCTCTCTCTCTCTCTCACACACACACACACACAAACTGTGAGATTATAAGCCATAGTTGATTTGATAGTTGCAACCTATTACCTGTTGTATTTCCAACACAAGCAGGTATTTCAGGAGAGAGCAGGGACTGACAAGCGTGTACAAACTCTGAGAAGCCGTGAGAAACCATCACATTTAGCTGGCAGCTGTTTTGCATGACGCAGGATTTGTTCATCCCCGTTTTCTCTGGTGTGCTACATCACAGAGTTAGTACTTCTTATTCCACTTCTTTCCTCCCCTGCAGTGCGTCAGCTTTCCATCATAAATAGAAACTAATTCTCACTTAGAAACTAACCTGCACAGATCCACAGATACCCCTTAGATTCCACAGATCCAGTGCATGTAATTCACCTAAGTGGTAGTATGTATTCACCGTCATCTCGTGTTTATAAGGTGTGCAACACCAGCCAAATGTTGCTCATGATTCGGTCTGCTCACGCCGACATACCTATTTGCACAGGCTTTTGACTAGATTTAGACCAGGATGCATGACTTGGGTCACTGGGGCCAGAGTCTGGAGTCATGTCTGACCTGCCTGCCTTGTCCGCTAGCCGGGAGTGTCTGGTGGGCGGTCTGGCTGAACTGGGCTTCGGTCCTCGTGATCTTGACTCGTGCATCCTTGCCTTAGAATAAGGGCAGAGCTGGGGGTTCATAGTCAAAGAGTCTTATGGTGATCAGAGACGTTGGGTTGCTGTCTTCTGCCGCTCGTGGGGTTGCCGATGTCCCATGTGATCCCTCTTAGCTGTGTTTCCTACCAGTTCTCCTCTTTCTAGCTATGCTGCTATAGCTAATGCTGCCGGGGTCTCATGCTACACTTGGCATCAGTGATTGACATGGCATCTGTGATTGTTAATAGACACTGTGCTCTTAATCAATAACTAATTACATTTTCTGTTTTCTCTCCGAGCGGTGTTCCGTTGCAGTTCCAGCCCCCACACATGATGTTTTCATCCACTGCAGCTTCACTCAGGCTGCTTCCGTCATCAGCTCCAGCCCCACCATACCCAGGCCACTTAATGCCGATGTGCATTACTTTATATTTAATTTGAAGTATGACTCCATGACTTTAGTTTCATTCTTAGATTTATCATCTACGGGCCCGCCCAAGAAGGTTGGGTCCCTTTTTGAGTCTTGGTCCTCCCAAGGTTTCTTCCTCATAACACTTTAGGGATTTTTTTTTTCCTTTCCACTGTCGCCCTCAGGGCTTGCTCAATTTGGGATTGGACGTAGTTATTAGGAGATAATCTAAACTTGTAAAGTTGCTTTGAGACAATGCTCCATTGTAAAAAGAGCTATATAAATAAATCTGACTCGACTTGACTTGACTTGACATGCTGCTTATGTTTTAATCATACTTTGTTTAATAAAACTTTCTGCACTAGAGGCTATGCTGTGTTGTTGCAACTAATTTACAACAACAGCTAATGTAACTGACAAGGTAATATACACTCACTGTACACTTTATTAGGTACACCTCCTTGTTTCTACATTTGTTGTCCATTTTCTCGGTTCCACTTGCCATACATAGTCACTTTGCAGATCTGCAATTACAGACTGTAGTCCATCTGTTTTTCTACATGCTTTGTTAGTCCCCTTTACTCTGTTCTCTAATGGTCAGATCAGGTACTATTTGGGTGGTGGATCATTCTCAGCACTGCAGTGACACTAATGTGGTGGTGGTGTGTTAGTGTGTGTTGTGCTGGTAAGAGTGGATCAGATCCAGCACTGCTGTTGGAGGTATTAAACACCTCAGTGTCACTGTCGAGCTGAAAATAGTCCGTCCACCAGCCAAAAACGTCCAACCAGTGAGCACTGATGACGGATTAGAGGATGACAAACACAAATTGTGCAACAATAGATGAGCTCCTGTCTCTGGTTTTACTTCTACAGGGTGGAACACTATGGTAGATGTGTCTAACGCAGTGCACTGTGAGTGAACACAGTGTTTAAAAACCCCAGCAGCACTGCTGTGTCTGATCCAATAATACCAGCTGAACACACACTAACACACCACCATCACGTCAGTATCAGTGCATTGCTGAGAATGATCCAATACCCAAATAGTACCTACTCTGTGCTGATACTGATAATTAGAGAACAGAGTAAAGGGGATTAACCAAGTATTGTATGTAGAGAAACAGACGGACTACAGTCTGCAATTGCAGAACTACAAAGTGCAATGGACAATGAGTGTAGACAAAAATGAGGTGTACCTTATAAAGTGAACCGTGAGTGTATGTGTTAAGTAGGTTAATTACCTAAATAATGGGACCACGAATATACAGTATAACGGATAGGATAACGGACGTTTTACGAAGCATGCCAAAACAGCACTATGACGCTCAGTAGCGGCACCACGTGGTTCTAACGGTTTTAGCACTTTTTCTCATTCCAAGTATTTTAACTTTAAAGTGCAGCGTAGCTACAAAGTTACTGGTAATAGCACAAGCATGCGTTTTTTTCAGGCAAACAGTTAGATTTGGCCTTGCTTTAGTTTGATTGAGGTTTCTCACCCATGCAGGCAGGTCTCTCTGGCTTTTTAGGCTGTTTGCTGAACCTTCGTGTTCGTGGCTCAGTAACTGCATGGCGGATCTCAGTCGCGCCTCTTTGGCCTCCCGTGAATGTTTCCATCCGGAATAGAGAGCGAGCCCAAACACCACTAAACTGCTGCTCAGTCGGTAATATCCTGCCAGGTACACGGGCAACAAAGCCGTGAGACATTTCCCAAAAGTCCATAAAATGGCCACGGCATCAATGCGCTTGGCTTGAGGGACTATGCTCTGGTTCTCCTGGGCTTCGGGTTTCTGCTCCGATTCAGGAGTGCTCGGCTCTGTAACCTTTTCTGACATCGTTTTTTGTTTTAAGAAAAAAAAGGTGGCTGAAACAACGAGTTTAGACTTCAAACAGCGTGCAATGCAGCAATGTTGAAATTCTGCATCTGCTCAAGCTTCCGACTCTAGTTGGTACTTATGCTCGGGTGAAAACGAGAGGAAAAACGCGTCGCAGTGCGGAATCTGCCCTAGTCGTGACTCAGCCCGAAAGAATGAGAGATCTTCCCCCTCCTCACTCGGTAGTAAAGAGTTTACACTGCTGCTGCCTTCTGTTGCTGCTGCTGATATAACGGCAGCTGCTCCTGGAAACGCCCAAAAGCTGCAGTTGGGGGTTAGGAGTGAACAAACGCAGTAATATGAAGAGTGTTGTGAAGTGCGAACTCCAGCGGCGCAAATAAAACACAAGCATTTCATACTGGAGTCACGTTATCTGGAGTACTTGCTTCTGTGTTCACTTTAAAAGATATGCAGCTCTGCCCCTCTGCTCTTCACTTTAAAATGTAGCCAGACGTTTAATGTCCCAACATGACTTAGAGAAACGGAACGGAAACGTAATGGTCTCTGAACTGGATTTTCAAAAAAGGCCATTAAGCTGCTTGTTCATTCAGAACGATTCTGCCAGAACATCTCACATTACTTAGATAAAAACCTTTAAACTGGGCTCCAGATTCACTACAGATTTATGAATGGGGGCTAAGCTTTGACTAGAGGTTCTAAAGGTTAGTCCCCTAGGAGAATAATGAATAGTATGAAACTGGCATACAATTTACAACATACAACTATTTCTCACATTTCTTGCATTTCCAACAGTCTCACAGCAACACATTTCTATAAAGTGACACATCATGCAAAGTCTGTTTTAGGTACAGATCTTATATGACTTAACTACTATCCATCTAAAAACAAATGGTACAGATCAGGCAAAGACAAGCATATTATGTCCAGTAGCAGGTCCTAAATACACTACTCAGGTATGATAATACAGACTGGTACAATCAAATGTGCATCTGGTCTGATTGCATTCATGCTCAATAAGGTGGATGTCGGAATTTTTAGGACAGTGTGACATTTGACAGCAGCAAATTAGTTTCTCAATTTATTTGTTATTTATTTCCACACAAGGAAATATTAACAAGTCAGAGGACAAAAGTGCCATTGGTAAGACCCCAACAACAAGAAATAAGCTGTACTAGCCAAAATAGGTTTTGTTTTGTTGTTCTTAAATAAACAAAATACATCAAATAACATTCATTATGAGAAAACTATTTCTAGATCTACCTAATTTTGGGAACTTGAAGTAGAAACAGGTTGAATAATCATAATATTCCTACAATGAGATCTTGGATGTATTTGAGATCTTTTTACTTGTGTGCTTTAGTAAAGCGGTGCAGAGCATCTTTTCAGGGACGTTATGGGCCAGCCAGCAGCGCCTCCCCCAAGTCCTAGTGCGTCAACTGACATTATATTGCGGATATGCAGAGAGATGGACAGTTAAACCGAGAGAAACAATAGATGATGTAAACTAATAATGCATGTTTATTGGGCAAGTGGCTAGAGAACATGTTGGGGAGGTTATAGCCCCCTAAAACGTTTGCTGGGCTATATGCCCCATTTGAATACACACTGTTCCAGAACATGGTTCATATAACAAATATTACGATAGTAGGACCCTCCTCCTTCTATCCAGACCACACTGGAGGATGGATTTTTTTCTCCCTTAATAATAAACACCTGCATTTTGTGTTTACTTGTGTTGTCTTTGACAAATATTTAAATTGGTTTGATGTTCCAAAACACTTAAGTGTGACAAATATGCAATAAAATATGAAATCAGGAAGGGGGCAAACACTTTTTCACACCATTGTATGTGAGTACAGTATTAGAGCAAAAGGGTGCCTCTAGCCTGGATACAAGATAAGGTGCAGTTGGGCATTGGAGGCAAACAGGTTCGTCAAAAAGACGATACGATTTCAGTCCATAGCAGTCCAGGTTTCTTGTTCATGATACCACTGCAAAACAAAGGAGACAGTGGCAAATGGGGAGAGACAGGGGTGTGTAGTGAAGGTGGCACCTGTGTGTGGATGATGCACAACAAAACTGTGACAGCTGCTTGTCAAGTCAAGTCAAGTCAGATTTATTTATATAGCGCTTTTTACAATGGAGCATTGTCTCAAAGCAACTTTACAATGTTACATTATCTCTTAATATCTACGTCCAATCCCCAATTGAACAAGCCTAGGGCGACAGTGGAAAGGAAAATCTCCCCAAGTGTTATGAGGAAGAAACCTTGGGAGGACCAAGACTCAAAAAGGGACCCAACCTCCTTGATGATAAATCTAAGAATGAAACTAATTTATCTACACTAATAAGTCATGGAGTCATAGTTCAAATAAAATGTAAAATATGCACATCAGCATTGGTTACACAGAGTCACTCTAGAATCCTGAGTCTAAGCAGGAAAGTCGCTGGCGGCACTTCGTCCGCAGATAATCGGAGGAAGGAGAGAGTTACTGTCCTCTGGTGGCCGGGTATGGTGGGGCTACCATATCCCTTGCCCATGTGGTTCTATCAGCTGTTGATGAATGCTTGTGCTACTCGGCAGATCAAACGATCCTCTCTACTGGTGGTTTCTCTGGTTCGTCCGGAGCCTGTTCGCCTTGTGTGCGTACCCTCATAGAACCACTGCTTCCAACATCTCCTGTCAGAACAGCCCAGATGGCAGGTAGCTAGTCAAAACAACCACCCTGCTTCTCTCAGTCCCATGATGCACCCCCTCTCACAGGCTGTCAACTGGGCAAAATGTCTTTGAGTGCGTAAAAATGTCTAGCAGTCAATGATCTCACACCAAGAGGTAGACTACCCAAAAGTACCCTTTAAGAGCCTTGTATAAGGCAGTGGTGGAAGCACTTTTACACCCTCTTGTGAAAAGACCCAGTGTCTAATCAGACCACACCTGTAATCACACCTGTATGCTGAGTTCTGCAGCAATCTGACATTTCTATCTGGGTACATTATTCTTTTTATGTCAATGAGTATATAGACAGTGGGGTCAATATCCATGTCCACCAGTGAAAATGCTTCTATTCTTGTGGTAGAACTTATTTTTATTTTTGATTAAATACTTCTGATATACCTATTTTATTCGTCCCTGTATAATGTAGAATGATGGTTAAAAGTTGATCTTTCCTTGTTTTTGTACAAGTAGACTGTCTGGAGGACATGAGTATTATTAGAACCAGCAAAAATCATTTTTAAGTACTTTGGTATGTTAAGGACGGACTATCTGACGCTAGTCAGTGCAGCACTGATGATACAGACGTGGATGATGTCATCAAGGACTATGCTTGTTCGTCACAGTGGATATAACGCTTTGATGATTCTTATGAGTTTGTGTCATTCTCATGTTCAAGTGTAATTTAGTTAATTAGTGCCTAATCAACATGGAACCCAGTTTAATTGTAGTTATAGTTTAATTAGTAAACAAATAGACCTAGAATGATCTTTTTATTATTATGATTATGAGTTATTCTCTGAAATGTGTTTTAGAACAATCTTTTGTTTAAAGCTTTCTGAAGGTCAATGATAAGCCAGAATTCCATAGAGAACTATAGTGGAGCAAGAGTGTTCACTAGGGTTCCTAGTTTGTAATATTCATAATAATCATACAATAAGAATTTGTTTAATAATAAATTTGTCCACTGAAATCTGTTTGTCTTGGATGTGTTTATAAGGTGATGTCTGGTTAAAGTTTGACATAGCCCCTGAGATAGGGTATTTTGGTGAGGTAAACAGGAAGGGCACTACATGAGCTTGTTAAATTTCATAATAAATGACTATTGAGCAACTTGTCAGGATGGTCTTTTGAATTGTCTCTAAATTTAACAGGTGAATTTTCACCATATTCTGTGTTTTTTAAATGTAATGTAATGTTTTCAGTACAAATCATACAATCTGTGAAAAGTCCAATCTTCTGAAAAAATAGAGCACACATAAATATAGGGTTTATTTCAGGAGACTGTGGCGGAAATGCTTTAAAAATGTTCCATGTTGCAAAGCCCTGATATGTGTTTTGGGGCATTATCCTGCTACTGTGTGAATCCTTTTCACTACTGTTCTCTGATTTTTGTACCTAACTATATACTGCTGAAAAGTTTGTAAACACTTTAGAATTGTATATAGATTCTGCATAAATATGACCAAAATATCATCAGGTGCTTTAAAAGTAGATTAAAATAACCAAATTAAACAAAGGACACAAAAATATTATACTTGCTCATTCATTTTTTGGGAAAAATCCTATATTACATACTGTACCTGTTGGCAGAAAGATGTGAATCCCTAGGGTTAGCAGTTCATTTGAATGTGATATTAAGAGTGTTCTACCATGGAATGACAATCAGGTGTGAGTAGGCATCCTGTTGTATTTAATGAACAGGGATCTATGAAAGACTGATCTTCACAATACATTTGTGGAAGTCTTCCACAGATTCATAATTGTCCCACAGTTCATAAATTGTTGTTGATGCTCGTCAGTCTGTAAAAGGTTACAAATCCATCTCTAAAGAGTTTGGACTCCAACAATCCACAGCCAGATTGTGTGCAAATAGACATGCAAGACCACTGATAATCTCCTTCAATCTGGAGCCCAACGCAAGATCTCATCTTGTGGGGTCAAAATGATCATGAGAACGGGGAGCAAAAATCCCAGAACTACATGGAGGGACCTGATGAATGACCTGCAGAGAGCTGGGACCAAAGTAACAAAGGCTACCATCAGTAACACACTACGCCGAGAGGGACTCAGATCCTGCAGTGCCAGGTGTGTCAGTTTGGGACTGTTTTTCTGCAAAGGGGACAGGACGACTGATCCGTGTTAAGGGAAGAATGAACAGGGCCATGTATCATGAGATTTTAAGCCCAAACCTCCTTCCATCAGTGAGAGCATTGAAGATGGAACGTGGCTGGGTCTTCCAGCATGAAAATGATCCCAAACACACCTCTCGGGCAACAAAGGACTGGCTCCATAAAAAGCATTTCAAGGTCATAGAGTGGCCTAGCCAGTCTCCAGACTTCAACCTCAAAGAAAATTTGTGGAGGGAGATGAAAGTCTGTGTTGCCCCAAAGCATCACTGCTCTAGAGGAGATCTGCATGGAGGAATGGGCCAAAATACCAGCTACAGTTTGTGCAAACCTGGTGAAGACTAAAAGGAAACGTTTGACCTCTGTCACTGCCAAAAAAGGTTATGTTACAAAGTATTGAGGTGAACTTTTGTTATCGACCAAATACTTATTTTCCACCAAAATTTACAATTAATTTTTTTACAAATCCTAGTGTGATTTCCTGGATTTTTTCTCTTATTTTGTCTCTCATAGTTGAAATGTACCTATGATGAAAATTACAGACCTCTCTCATTTTTCTAAGTAGGAGAACTTGCACAATCAGTGGCTGACTAAATACTTTTTTGCCCCACTGTATATGGGTATGTGTTGAAATACCATCCACATAAATGCCATAACAAAAGGTTTCCCAGCAAATCAATGCCCAAAGCATCATTTCCACTGGCTTGCCTTCTTCCCACAGTGCATCCTTGGAGCCATCAATCAGGTACAGGTTTACAATGTATTCGACACATGCGCATCCAGCCAGCCATATGGTGCGAAAGAAGACATGATTCATCAGACCACTCCACTTATTCCACTGCTCCATGGGGCAGCATACAAAATGATTTCTGTTCATCTTTTCCTTTAATGGAAAACTTTTTTATAGCTAAAGTAAGGTTTAGCTTTATCCTCTGTCCTTCATGGTTTTGTCAAAGTCTGCATATTCAGCGCACTGATGCTGTTTAAAACATCTAATTAAATTTGTTGTTCCGAACATTTCCACAGTTGTGACTCCACGGCTTACTTTCACCCTGAATGTATTGCAAACCGCATGTTCTGAAGAGCTTTCTGCTGAATACGTGTCTGAAATAGATATCTACTCCCTCAATCGTATGCATACTCCTTCATTAGTAGTGTGCTTATATAGAGAGAGACTATTTGGTTGACCAAGCAGCACTCAAAAAACAACTGAAATCTATCACTTTCTCATCATGAACATGCGTCAGCAGCTGTCTCAAACAAACTGGCAAGCGACCGAGCCGTCATTAAAGCTCCGTACACACATGAACTGAATTCTGAATAACAGTTAGTAAACACACTGTGTTGTTCGTGTCTGGCTGTGTTTGTACTGCCATCACTGTAGTGTGCTGCACAAGGTAAATGTGACCGGAGCAGAATTTGTTATATGAGACTGACTGGCCATTCACACTAAAAATGGGCAGATTCCTGTCACTGGCTGATCAATCAGTGCATCTCTAGTCTGTATGGATTTTCTCTGTTTACTCACATTAAGTTAACTGGGCTCCAACACTGGGTACAAAGGGGTCCCTGTGTGTGTACTTGTGAGACTACCCTGTCTAGGGTTGGTTCCCCTCAGCACCCTGCCTGTGCTGCCTATTAGGCGCTGGCTTCCAGGAACCTGAGCTGTATTAAGTGATATGAAAATGACTGACATATTTCACATTAAAATTATACATGGTGAAGTGACAGAGAGATAAGCAGACATTGAGACAAAAATGACTGAAGACGTTACCAAGGTTTATCTTTTGCATTCAGTTTATGAAAAGAAAAGGAAAACCAACCAACCATTCCTCTAAACAATTTAAAATAATTAAACAATGAGAGCATTCAGAGTCTTCAGGTAAGTCAATGGGCAATACTAAAAAAAAAAAAAAATTTTTGTCAAAAGTCCAGTGTGCACTTCATTTATAGTCCGTCGCACCCCTGCCTAAGCCTTTTCAAGTTTATCACTAGGTCACTATTGGATTAGTAAACACATGTGCTTGGAGCTTCCCTCTAGCTCAGTGTGCTGGTGTTGGAAAACCATTTCTAAAAAGGAGCAAACTAAGAAGTCAATACTGTATCCAGTATTTCTAACCATGCCACCTTAAGCGTGGTAAAGGCGCTATACCAATAAAGGAAAGTATTCCACGTGGGTTTGAGTTTGCACTAATGTGGCATGGTCGTGATCCTCATACTCTGACTGGCGATGGGGTACGACACCATGGGTGTAGTGGCATGACTCATTGTGATTCCCGGCAGCGGCTGTGCGATAGAGACCGCCACCGGTGCCACGGAGACAGCCACTGGTGCCATGGTCTGGGCAAGGGCGGCGGAGAGAGGAGTGATCTCTGGGTTGAGGTGGGGTGGAGGAGGAGGGGGTGCGGCAGGTGGAGGCGCGGCGTTGGCCGGGGGCGCACCGGCAGGGGCTCCGGCGGGCGCCACTAGCTCCTGCTGGGTCACGACTCGTGGCTGCAGGCCGGCGCTGCTCAAAGTGGTGCGCGTCTGGGCGATCCCATGGTTGTAGGAGGTCACCGAGCCAACAGGTGGTGCCAGAGTCTGCTCTGAGGGGGCTGGCGTCGAAGACAGAGTCATGACCTTGGCCTGGCTGCGGAACTGAGCGTTTTGCTCCAGTAGGACTTCGTTGGTAGCCATAAGGTTGGAGACCTAAAGAATGGCACAGAAAAACAGTCATTTGAAATATACAAGGATAAATTAAACTGCATACATGTAAGCACTTTCTTTGGTGTTACGGACTTTTGTTTTATATTTCTTGGCTTTTCTTAGTCCATTTAGATTTTAAACTTTGTGGAAATGGCTTCCAAAAAGCGTATTACACATTGTGAGGAACATGTTTGTGAAGCCCTTGGAATTAGTTTCTCGACAGTAGGGTTGGGCGGTATTGACGTTTGTCATACCGTCACATTGTGGCATTACCACAGGGGGACAACGACAAACGTTACACTATATAATAAATGACAGAGTTCACATGTTTTATTACTAAAAAAAAAAAATCGCAGACGTTAACAAGGAATAACATAATATGCTACCCGCGGTAAGATTTATGATTTCGGCCAAACCATTTACATGTGCAAAACTAACGACAGCTTATTGGAAGAGGGTTTGGGTGTCCATTACTAGAATGATACAGTGGTGCTTGAAAGTTTGTGAACCCTTTAGAATTTTCTATATTTCTGCATAAATATGACCTAAAACATCATTCGATTTTCACACAAGTGCTAAAAGTAGATAAAGAGAAGCCAGTTACACAAATGAGACAAAAATATTATACTTGGTCATTTATTTATTTATTGAAGAAAATGATCCAATATTACATATTAGTGAGTGGGAAAAGTAAGTGAACCTCTAGGATTAGCAGTTAATTTGAAGGTGAAATTAGAGTTAGGTGTTTTCAATCAATGGGATTACAATCAGGTGCGAGTGGGCACCCTGTTTTATTTAAAGAACAGGGATCTATCAAAGTCTGTTCTTCACAGCACATGTTTGTGGAAGTGTATCATGGGACGAACAAAAGAGATTTCTGAGGACCTCAGAGAAAGAGTTGTTGATGCTCATGAGGCTGGAAAAGGTTACAAAACCATCTCTAAAGAGTTTGGACTCCACCAATCCACAGTCAGACAGATTGTGTACAAATGGAGGAAATTCAAGACCATTTGTTACCCTCCCCAGGAGTGGTCGACCAACAAAGGTCACTCCAAGAGAACATTGCTGCTCATCTGCAGTTTGCTAAAGATCATGTGGACATATCAGAAGGCTATTGGAAGAATGTTTTGTGGATGGATGAGACCAAAATAGAACTTTTTGGTTTAAAAGAAAAGCATTATGTTTGGTGAATGGAAAACACTGCATTCCAGCATAAGAACCTTAACCCATCTGTGAAACATGGTGGTGGTAGTATCATGGTTTGGGCCTGTTTTGCTGCATCTGGGCCAGGACGGCTTGCCATCATTGATGGAACAATGAATTCTAAATGATATCAGAGAATTCTAAAGGAAAATGTCAGGACATCTGTCCATGAACTGAATCTCAAGAGAAGGTGGGTCATGCAGCAAGACAAAGACCCTTGTCTCATTTGTTTAACTGGGTTCTCTTTATCTACTTTTAGGACTTGTGTGAAAATCTGATGATGTTTTAGGTCATATTTAAGCAAAAAAAAAGAAAATTCTATAGGGTTCACAAACTTTCAAGCACCACTGTACATAATATCCTTTCAGGGCAATTTAGAGTTATATAAATAAATATTACTCTGAAGAGAGGAAACAAGTCATGGAATAGCCCATTTATGATATTTCATTATAATTTCATAGAGATGGACAAATTCAGAACTATAACAACCTACTCCTCCAGTACCACTCTGAATTAAAGGCCGGTTTATAGTGTGTTTATAATGTATGCCTTTAAAACATGGTTGCCACAAATAAATAAATAATCAGAACATTATGCTGAAAGATGGAACTGACAAAAAGTGTTCTAATCCAAAAGCCTCACCACACTGAATATAAACATGGAAAAGAATGATACATTTAACATTCAGTGGTACCCCGGTTCTCGACCACCTTGGAACTCGCCGAATTTGGTTTTCGACGCATTCTTGTTTGTTCAGCACTTTAAGTACTTTATTTAAACTTGTATAAGCCGAGTCGCATGGCGGATACCGATCGCCGATCACCTTTCAGCACTTCTGGCCAATAGCCAATACCAATCGAGGGTGGGGCTGGATTCCACTTTGAGTGCAATCAAGACATAAAACATGGGTTTTAATGCTATGGCTGATCAGTGTTTGGTGACCAGCCTTTATGAGGCCATTAAGTGAACAATACTGAGCAGTTATACCTGGTAAACTGGAAACTTGAATCACCAAACATGACCAGATGGTGGGAGAAGTGATTCCCTAATCTGTGCCTAGAACACAGGCACCTGCACAAGTTCCCCTTAAACATGCATTACAGTAAGGTTTACCATCCTGATCCTTCAGTAATGAGTTCCTTATTCTAACCTCATTAACTTAAATGGTCCAGAGGAAGGATAAAAACACAGACTGCATTATGACGGAACGGTCCCTTCTCCTCACCTGTTTCTTGAGCTCTTCCACTCGCTTCCTCAGTAAAGAATTCTCCTCCTCCAAGAGACGGTACTCCAGGGGCCGGGTAGACAGGGCGGCCTGTATCCCTAGGTCATAGTGGCCTCCCCCCACCCCATCAGTCAATCTCAGCCCTTCCAGTCGCCTTCTCTTCAGCTGAAGTGCAGCATGATCTACAGAGTTCTCCAAAGACCCCGTGTCAAATAGTCCATTCTCAAACAGCGGGTCATAAACGGAACAGGGTCCCCTGTCGTAGCGCCGTTGTCCAGCAGCCCCCATGGACAGGCAGCTTCCCATGGATCCTCCTCCTCCGCCACCACATAGTCCTTGATCTCGGCAGCCGCCTAATGTGGGGATTCCCATCCCCATCAGGTTCCCTCCACTTGCTCCAACCAGTCCTGACATCCCACTACAGGCCACACCCCCTCCACCTGCGTTTACTACTGCTCCCACCCCAGCAGAGACGCTCATCAACCCTCCCGCACTGAACCGTGAAGCTTCGTGCTCGTGTTCTTTCCGCACATGGCGGAACTTGCACTTGTTGCCTCTCTGGCATTCCCCTTTCAGAAAGTCTCTGCATATGGGCACCTCGCCACGGTTCTGTGGCAGATCAGTGGGTGACAGGCCCAAGCCTGCTGCCACCTTCCACCGCAGCCACAGTGGCAGCTCCCCAGTTTTCTTGTAGTAGTCCTCATCCTCCTTGGTGCCGTGAACGAAGCGGCAGTTGCTACGCACACACTCCTTGTTCTGGTGGTCATGACAGAAGACAAATTCGTTCTTCTGTGCCCCAAGGTCGGGCACCTCATTGAAGTCTGGGTGACGGAAGCGGCAGCGCTTGCCACGCTTGCAGACGTTGCGCAGAAAGTCACGGCAAACGCCATCTGCTGCACCGTTTGCACCCCCGCAGCTATGGCCGTTTCCAAGAGCGCCACCACATCCCATGTTCGCAGAACCACTGTTACTGCCAGATGAATTTCCTCCAACTCCCCCTCGACCTTCTGTGCCCCCAGTCAAGCCTGAGCCAGTGACCCCGTCCTCCCCTACCCCAGTGCCCACCCCAGACCCACTACCACCCCCACCTCCACCTGCCAGGTAGGCACTATCCCGGTCAGGCATGGCGCTTAGCGCAACTGAAAAGGAACCCTGTGCTCATGTGTGGGCCAGAGAAAGGTAGGCCTGACAGATATTTAAGGCCTGATGATTTTTACAAGACGATCAGATCAGACTGTAGCTGCTATTTGCAGATCCACTTTGGTACCTGTAGGAAAGACATCATAAGAGACAAATTACATTATGATGTAAAAGGAATCAGTTATAAAGCAACATGAAGAACTATGCAAATATCTACCACTAAACATAATAACTTCCCATAATACTGCCAATTATGAATTTCTGTTATGGCAAAAACATGTGAGATATGCACCTCATTATATCTGTTTGCATATACAGTGGGGCAAAAAAGGTATTTAGTCACTGATTGTGCAGGTTCTCCTACTTAAAAAGATGACAGAGGTCTGTATTTTTATCTTAGGTACACTTCAACTATGAGAGACAAAATAAAAAAACAAATCCAGAAAGTCACATTGTAGGATTTTTAAAGAATTTAATTGTCAAGTCAAGTCAAGTCAGATTTATTTATATAGCGCTTTTTACAATGGAGCATTGTCTCAAAGCAACTTTACAAGTTTAGATTATCTCCTAATAACTACGTCCAATCCCAAATTGAGCGAGCCTAGGGCGACAGTGGCAAGGAAAAACTCCCTAGTTCTAGGAAGAAACCTTGGGAGGACCAAGACTCAAAAAGGGACGCAACCTCCTTGGGCGGCGTAGATGATAAATCTAAGAGCGAACTAAAGTCATGGAGTCAAAGTTCGAATAGAATGTGAAGTATGCACATCGACATTAAGTGGCCCGGGTATGATGATAAATCTAAGAGCGAAACTAAAGTTCATGGAGTCATGGTCGAATAAAAATGTGAATTATGCACAGTGGAGCTCCATCAGATGTACATCATGTGGTGGGGCCGGAACTGCCGGAACACAGCTCGGAGAGAAAAACAGTAAAATGTAATTAGTTATTGATTAAGAGCACAGTGGTCTATTAAACCATCACTGATGCCATGTCAATCACTGATGCCAAGTGTAGCATGAGACCCCCGGCAGCATTAGCTATAGCAGCATAGCTAGAAAGCTAGAAAGAGGAGAACTGGAAGGAAACACAGCCAAGAGGGATCACATGAGGACATTGGGCAACCCCACGAGCGGCAGAAGAACAGCAACCCAACGTCTCTGATCACCATAAGACTCTTTTATGACTATGAACCCCCAGCTCTGCCCTTATTCTAAGGCAAGGTTGCATGAGTCAAGATCACGAGGACCCAAGCCTAGTTCAGCCAGACCGCCCACCCGACACTCCCGGCAAGCGGACAAGGCAGGCAGGCAGACATGAGGCCAGACTCCTGACTTCAGACTCCGGCCTCAGAAACCCAAACCATGCAACTGGTCTAAAATCTAGTCAAAAGCCTGCGTAAATAAGTATGTCTTTAGCCTAGACTTAAAAAACTTTGGAGGGTGTCTGATTCTCGAACGAAAGTGGGAAGTTTATTCCATAGTTGGGGGGCCATGTATGAGAAAGCCTTTCCCCCTGCTGTGACTTTTTTAATTCTAGGAACTAAAAGAAGTCCTGCACCCTGCGAACGAAGTAGACGAGTTGGATTGTAAAACTCTAAGAGTTCACTCAGATAATGTGTGGGGCCAGGCCATGTAGAGCTTTATAAGTTATAAGAAGTATTTTTGTAATCATGCGGAATTTGACTGGTAACCAGTGCAGTGATGATAGAACAGGAGTGATATGATCAAATTTTCTAGTTCGAGTTAGCACTCGGGCAGCTGCATTCTGAAACTAACTGAAGTTTATTTATAGATTTACTAGAGCAATCCAGTAAGTAAGGCGTTACAGTAATCCAACCTTGAGGTTATAAACGCATGAACAAGTTTTTCTGCATCATTAAAAGAGAGGATATTTCTAAATTGTAACTCATGGTGGAAAATAAGTATTTGGGTCACCCACAAACAAGCAAGATTTCTGGCTCTCACAGACCTGTAACTTCTTAATTAAGAAGCTCTTCTGTCCTCCACTCTTTACCTGTATTAATGGCACCTGTTTGACGTCATTATCTGTATAAAAACACACCTGTCCACAGCCTCAAACAGTCAGACTCCAAAACTCAACCATGGCCAAGACCAAAGAGCTGTCGAAGGACACCAGGAAGAAAATTGTAGGCCTGCACCAGAACTGGGAAGAGTGAATCTACAATAGGCAAAGCAGGTTGATGTGAATAAATCAACTGTGGGAGCAATTTTTAAGACATAAAAGGCCATTGATAATCTCCCTCGATCTGGGACTCCACACAAGATCTCATCCTGTGGGGTCAAAATGATCATGAGAACGGTGAGCAAAAAATCCCAGAACTACATGAATGGACCTGATGAATGACCTGCAGAGAGCTGGGACCAAAGTAACAAAGGCTACCATCAGTAACACACTACACCGAGAGAGACTCAGATTCTGCAGTGCCAGGCGTGTACCCCTGCTTAAGCCAGTACATGTCCAGGCCCGTCTGAAGTCTGCCAGAGAGCATATGGATGATCCAGAAGAGGATTGGGAGAATATCATGTGGTCAGATAAAACCAAAATAGAACTTTTTGGTTAAAAACTCAACTAGAGGAAGAAGAATGCTGAGTTGCATCCCAAGAACACCATACCTACTGTGAAGCATGATAGTGGAAACCTCATGCTTTGGGGCTGTTTTTCTGCAAAGGGGACAGGATGACTGATTCGTGTTAAGGGAAGAATGAACGGGGCCATGTATCGTGAGATTTTAAGCCAAAACCTCCTTCCATCAGTGACAGCATTGCAGATGGAACGTCGCTGGGTCTTCCAGCATGACAATGATCCCAAACGCACCGCTCGGACAACAAAGGAGTGGCTCTGTAAAAAGCATTTCAAGGTCCTGGAGTGGCCTAGCCAGTCTCCAGACCTCAACCCCATAGAAAGTTTGTGGAGGGAGTTGAAAGTCTGTGTTGCCCCAAAACATCACTACTCTAGAGGAGATCTGCATGGAGGAATGGGCAAAAATACCAGCTACAGTGTGTGCAAACCTGGTGAAGACTTACAGGAAACGTTTGTCCTCTGTCATTGCCAACAAAGGTTATGTTACAAAGTATTAAGTTGAACTTTTGTTATTGACCAAATACTTATTTTCCACCATGATTTACAATTAAATTCTTCAAAAATCCTACAACGTGATTTCCTGGATTTTTTTCCTCATTTTGTCTCTCATACTTGAAGTGTACCTATGATGAAAATTACAGACCTCTCTCATCTTTCTAAGTAGGAGAAACTTGCACAATCAGTGGCTGACTAAATACTTTTTTCCCCCACTGTACATCCATGGTCCGCTACATTTATTATCCTTATTATCCTACTTAACCAATATAAGTATACCAGATACATTAGCTGTTGTAGTGAAGCAGTTGCTATAACAGCATGAGCAGACTGAATCCTGAGCAATGCTTGGTTAGCGTGATGAACCACAAGGGGTTACCACTCAGGCAAATTATGAGTGGACAGTTGCGGATCAGTTTCCATTTCAGAATCAGTTTCTATATGAGCTGGAAAGCTGAGACCCTGCTTGGGGAGTTTAGGGTACTTCACAAGTGGAGTAAGAAGAACTTTCTTTTCATTTCTCACTCACCTGTACAGTGAAATAAGATTTTACTCATCATTATTATTAAAAAACAAACAATCCAGAAAATCAATATGTGGCAGTAAATGTTGATATTAACTAATCAATGCATGGGAAAGACTGCAGTATCTTGGCTATTTAGTCAATACCCGGTACATTACTGTATCCCATTTGTCATTGCTATGTATGGTATATAATATGCAATCATGGATATGCTGTGTATTGTGACAGTTGTTTAGTATACAGGCACACTGGCTGCAGTGCTGTTGAGCATGTTGGCACACACACCAGGTGCTGTGCTGTTTAGTGTGATGTAACACCAGCTGATGTGCCATGTGCTGTTTACTATGCCAGCTTACTGGACAATGTTTAGTTTACTGACACAGAACACAGGCTGCTGTGCTGTTTAGCTCGGCGGCACTCTGAAAGCTGCACTCTTCAAGCAGTGTGTTCTTTAGCTTGATGGAACACTGGCTGCTGTGCTTTATAGCTAGATGGCACACCTGCCTATGTCTGGTTCAGCGTGGCAGCACAAAAACCGCTATGTCGTTTAACATGACGCCACAAAGGCTGCTGTGCTACGTGCTGTTTACTGAGATGCCCCATCAGATGTTGTTCTGTTCACTGTGACGGCACACAAGAAGCTGTGTTTTTAGCTGTGAAGCCAGACCAGAAGCTGTGCTGTTTACTGAGACAGCACACTGGAAGCTGTGCTGTTTAGTGCAATGGCAGACCGGAAGCTATGCTGTTTAGCATGATGGCACACCAGAGGCTGTGCTGTTTGCTTGATGGCACAGCTGCCCCTGCGCTGCTAGCCATAACAGCACACTACTAAAACAGCACCACTGTGCTGTTTACTGGGACAGCACACCATCCACTATGCCATGTGCAGTTTACTGAATGCTGTCTACTATGACGACACACTGGTCTCTGTGCTTTTGGCTTTGACGGCACACCCGGAGCTGTGCTGTTTGCAGTGACAGCACACCTGTGGCTGTGTTGGTTTGGGTTTATTTATTGGATTTATTTCAGGTGTGCCCACTTTTACACAGGAGGAACCTTTTCTTGGAACTGTGCTCCCTTTCTCGCGCATTTGCACCACAGTTCTTAGAATGCTATGTATAGGGACATTTTTAGCTCCTGCTTCAGGGTAGGGTCTTTTCTCAGTGCATAAGAACCCTGAGTGACACACATTTGCAGTGACTGGTCCAGACGACAGAGTATGGCGACTGACATAAGTGTATAGTGCTTGATCCAGACACAAGTGCCCATGTTGGACTCAACCTCCATGTTCACATATCCCTGTACAGCAGTAACAGATATTAGTGCGAAAAATGATTTAAAAAAAAGGAAAATGGAAAAACTAAGCCTATATGTGGGACTGTGGTAGCCTAGTGGGTAAGGTACTGGACTATGAACCACAAGGTCCAGGGTTCAAATCCCACCTCTGTCAAGCTTCCACTGTTGGGTCCTTGAGCAAGACCCTTAACCCACAATTGCTTGGATTGTAAGGTTGTATCAATTGTAAGTCGCTCTGGATAAGGGCGTCTGCTAAATGCTGTAAATGTAAATGTAAATGTAAGGAGGTACAACATGAATCGTTTACGTGAAATTCACGCATCGTATGTCCACAGAGGAATGCTGTACTTCATCTCAAATTAGAGGTACACCTGGTTGGTGCAGAAGCACATGATGGTTGTATACATGGCAAAACACAAAACAAAACAGTTATCTAGATCAGGTTATACATGTAATGTCTGCCTACAGAATATCTGAATATCAGAATATCCGGTGTCTAATGTTCAGCTTTTTAAGGACGTCCAATAGGTTCTTGGATGAGTGTTTGCCAAAAACATCCTGGCACCTGTGCTGTTTAGTGTGACAGCACATGACCTCTGTGATGGTTACAATGCCAACACAACAAACGATGTGCTGAGAACAGCTCACCGGATGCTGTTCTGTTTACTGTGCTGGCGCACTGTTCTCTGTGCTGCTTAGCACGCCAGCAGACTAGATACGGTTCCATTTACTGGGTTGACACAATGGACTCTGGGCTGTTTACTGTGAGGGCACTTTATTGTCAGGGAACACAACACAGCAGTGGCCATGCTGTTTGCTCTAAGGGCACACCAGAAGCTGTGCTGTTTGCTCTATGGGCACACCAGAAGCTGTGCTGTTTGCTCTAAGGGCACACCAGAAACTGTGCTGTTTGCTCTATGGGCACACCAGAAACTGTGCTGTTTGCTCTAAGGGCACACCAGAAACTGTGCTGTTTGCTCTAAGGGCACACCAGAAGCTGTGCTGTTTGCTCTAAGGGCACAGCAGAAGCTGTGCTGTTTGCTCTAAGGGCACACCAGAAACTGTGCTGCTTGCTCTAAGGGCACACCAGAAGCTGTGCTGTTTGCTCTAAGGGCACACCAGAAGCTGTGCTGTTTGCTCTAAGGGCACACCAGAAACTGTGCTGTTTTGCTCTAAGGGCACACCAGAAGCTGGGCTGTTTTGCTCTAAGGGGCACAGCAGAAGCTGGGTCTGTTTGCTCTAAGGGCACAGCAGAAGCTGGGCTGTTTGCTCTAAGGGCACACCAGAGAGCTGTGCTGTTTTGCTCTAAGGGCACAGCAGAAGCTGGGCTGTGTTTGCTCTAAGGGCACAGCAGAAGCTGTGCTTTTTGCTCTAAGGGCACAGCAAGAAGCTGTGCTGTTTGCTCTAAGGGCACAGCAAAGCTGTGCTGTTTGCCTCTAAGGGCACAAGCAGAAGCTGTGCTGTTTGCTCTAAGGGCACACCAGAAGCTGTGCTGTTTGCTCTAAGGGCACACCAGAAGCTGTGCTGTTTGCTCTAAGGGCACACCAGAAGCTGTGCTGTTTTGCTCTAAGGGGCACACCAGAAACTGTGCTGTTTGCTCTAAGGGCACACCAGAAGCTGTGCTGTTTGCTCTAAGGGCACACCAGAAGCTGGGGCTGTTTTGCTCTAAGGGCACACCAGAAGCTGTGCTGTTTGCTCTAAGGGCACACCAGAAGCTGGCTGGGCTGTTTGCTCTAAGGGCACAGCAGAAGCTGTGCTGTTTGCTCTAAGGGCACACCAGAAGCTGGGCTGTTTGCTCTAAGGCACAGCAGAAGCTGGGCTGTTTGCTCTAAGGGCACAGCAGAAGCTGTGCTGTTTGCTCTAAGGGCACACCAGAAGCTGTGCTGTTTGCTCTAAGGGCACACCAGAAACTGTGCTGTTTGCTCTAAGGGCACACCAGAAGCTGTGCTGTTTGCTCTAAGGGCACACCAGAAACTGTGCTGTTTAGCGTGAAGGCGCACCAAAAACTGTCTTGTTTACTGTGATAGCACACCGGTGGCTGTGCTGTGTACGCTGAGGGAAGACCGGAAGCAGGGCTGTTTACTGAGACAGGACACTGGCGACTGTGGGGTTTAGTGTGACGGAACACCGAAAGCTCTCCATTAGTGGGGAAAGATCTTTCCAACTGAATGGACCTGTCATTTAAACTAGCGGGGCCTTGCATATATATACTGATCATTTATGAGAGATCCCAACCACAGCCAAAGGGCTTTGTGTTCCAGTGTATAACGTGAAACTATTAAACTCGGTTTAAGATAGCCTGTTAAATCATTAGTGATGGAGAACACAAAAGTAAGCAAGTGTAGTCACATTAAGCCGTAGCTCTATGTATCTTAGGAAAAGCGCTAGTTAAAATAATTCCAAAAAGTAGAGCCAAGTACCTAAAGCATGCCCGAGTGTGTGAGCAGTTCCGAAACAAAGGCCTGCTGTACAGCCACGATCGGCTAGCTAGCTAATGAACTTTGACAGAGCGACTTACCAGCAGTCAAAGTAAGGAGCGCAGACCGTCCCGTTTATATAGCAGAATTATCCACCTTACACTATACGCGTCATCACACCATAGTTACATATTTAAACAGCCTCGATGTTACCACAAGTTGAAGTCGATCCGGTAACTTCCGCCTGCGTCAAAATACGGGTCGGTCGTATTCACTGAGATTTGAGCGTCTTCATGCTTTATTTCTGACTAATTTTAAGAAATGCGTTCACATGCACCAGCGCAAAATTCCAAACATCACTAAGGAAAAATGTTAAACTGAAACGTTTCATACGTTTTGAAAATCAGCGAACACTCAACCCCGCTACGGCTCGCGCTTCTGTGCAGCAAAATGGCCTTCACAATAAAAGACCTGTCTCTTAACCCTTGCCTATTCGTAACATTATGTGTACAGCCATGCGCCGTCTATCGTCCGCGTGACGTTCTGTGAAACAGGACAGTCACCAGAATGGACGTTGGCCCATACTTTCCTATTTCACCTGTACTTACCTATATTTTATGGAAATACTTACTGAAAACGACAGGGCGGCACGGTGGCTCAATGGGTAGCATTGCCGCCTCACAGCAAGAATGTCCTGGGTTCAATCCCAAGGTGGAGTGACCTGGGTCCTCCCCATGTCCGTTTACTACAGGTACTCCAGTTTCCTCCCACAGTACGAAGACATGCATGTTAGGTTAATTGATTATACTAAATTGGCCTGTTTGAGTGTGGTCTCTGGTGACAGACGGAGCGATGCGTTGGCTGGAGTATTCTCGGGAGTGGGTCGGACCCCCGCATCCGACAGGGACAAGCGTCAGGAAAATGATGATGAATTACTGAAAACGAAAGTGGAACACCACCATATTTCTTCCCACCTTTCAATATCAGGATTCTCTTTCTGTCCCGAATGTCACCAGGGTTTCGTTTGTGCTAGTTTTCTGTCATTACAATGTCAATCAAATGCATAAGACATATTTTGATTTCCTAATAGAATTCTTAAGAGCTCGGCTGTTAAAGCAAACTGACTTTGCATGGATGGCCTGTCTGTACTCTACCAAAAAAAAAAAAAAAAAAAAGAAAGCAGCACAATTTAATTTTAAACCAAAAATTATTTTTCATGTAGAAACAGCCAATCATTCATTTCAGACATCTCAGTTTTCCCTCTGTAACAGTGCAGAAAGACTGCATTTCATCAATGGATATCATTTGTTATCATTGCAACATACCTGCCATAATTATTGTCTTCATAACAGTAGAGGCTTATTATCATTATTACTGATGAGATTTATATATTATTATATACACACCCCATACAGCTAGGAATACAGCTACTAAAACACTGGTCTTCTCTGCTTTTTTGAGCCACTACCCATTGCTCAGCAGGAACAGACCAGGGGTTAGTGGCACCAGCAGCAACGTTATAGCTTCTTGCTGCATTCCCAATTAGTAAACAATGCTTTCAAGAGATATTAAGTTCTGAAATTGTGCACATCTGCAGTGTGTGAGCGTTTGTGGGAAGTCATTTTATAACTGCCAGGTCGAAATAACCCTATGATAATCTTTGTAGCCTAGTGGTGCAGAGCTTTCATGTAAATATGTTAAAAAGGCAATGAGTAGACTTCACATTCTAAAAAATAAATAAATCTCCATTCCCAAACGTTGACAACCAAGTAAATTTGAACTACCGAATGAAATCAATCAATTGACGACTTTTTTGTTTCTAAAGTAGGAATAATATACCCATCATGCATTGCACAGATATTACAACTTCACAAGCATATTTTCACGTCGCATATAACCATGTTTTATGTAGTCCAAGCCGAGCACGACACAGGGTGTTCAGGAGGGACCCTGGCCAGGATAAGCAGGGTTCACATGTGAAAACTAAAACCGATACTACACATGGACTGAGAGCAGTGATGTTAAACAAAGTTGTAAGTGTCAAGACATTAGCACACAGACTTCAGTTGGATAGAAATGAACAGTTTATTTGGTTTCGTATGCTTATTTTCCTCAGTGAATATTATATACCAGTGTTCACATCCAGCAAGGAAGGTGAAGGACTAGAACAGGAATGCAGAGGTAGAAATGCCCTGTAAGAGAAAGACACGATTTAAAACCATGTTAGAACCACATTAAAAGGATACAAATAAACTAAGTTCAAGTCAACTTAAACAACATTAAATCTTGCATGCAATTTATACTATTCAATGCTTTGGTTTAGGAATTTCGTCAGTATGTTGCCATGACTTGACAAAATGCTATTCGACTACAACTTGTTTGCCAAGCAGCAAAACTAATCCCCTCCTGTCAAATCCCCTAATTCAATCCAGCTGTATCATACAGATGCAACACATTCCAGATACGAGTCAAAGCCCTTCTGTTGTCGCTTGGTTTCCATGTTGGCTTTGTTGCCCATACATTATACAGACAAAAGTTTGTGGACATCCCTTCTAAGTAGTGAGCTCTGCTATTCACACTCACTTATAAGACACTCAGAACATGCACTTCTGGATTCTCCATAGTCAGACAGTTGCAGAAGAATGGGCTGTGCTGATAACCCAGTGACTCAGCATGACAAATTTAGAGGTTCTGCTTCCAGCACGTCAGTTCAACTTTCTGCCCTGCTATCTAAAAACACTGTCCATAGAGAATTGCTTTGGCAGCTTTGATTGATAATTTGGCTGGCTTAATCAGAGCCTTGACCTCAACTCAATCAGACACCTTGAATATACACTGGAAAACCAAAAGTGAGCCGAGTCTTATGGTCTAACATCAGAAGCTGACCTCACAGAATGCTCCCCTTAGAAGATCAAAGGCTGTTGTAGCAGCAAAGGTGGGGGAGTGAAGTCCATAGTAATGCCCATGGTTTGGATGTAATTTTGCAGATGTCCACAAACATTTGTCTATACATTGTAGTGGGGAAAAAGGAGGATGAGAGAGGGAGGGGTTCAACCGAAAACTGATACCCGAAAGGTTTCTCTATTGTGTTTTTTTTTTTAATACATGATTTAAAAAAATGATTAAAAGGTTTATTGGTAATATCTCACAGAAGTGGAATCAATATAAAATGTTTTAATGGGTACTGGGTTCTTGGAATTTTGGAACAGTAGTAGTAGGCTACAGCAGGGCAGGGCTGGGCAGGGCAATATTGGGGGAAAAAAAAATCCTATAACAATTTTATTGATATCAGTCAATACCGATATATAGAGGTACTCCCTGTTTCACGACGGTCCGACTTACGAGGTTTCAACTTTGCGATGGGAATCAGATAACGCACAAATACACATTCAGAAGAAACCATATCCTAAATTTTGATTTTCTCGGGCAAGCGATACATATTACGATACTGTTGAACACTGTAATGAGGAAGTAGGCAGTGGGTGAGGTGGGGTAGTGATGTGGCAGGAGTGAGGAATGCTGGGAAACGCAGTGAGGAAGAGCCGTGGTCACGCAATTATTTTTCTTTTTCACTTTCAATACATTACAATAAATTACATGAGAAATGAAACACTATTATAAAACAAGACATGTTAACGAGTTTGCCCAACTGTAGCTTAAGGTACGTGCTTCAAGCATGGTTAAGGAATGATATGCACCTCAATATTCTCCTGTACTCAGCACTGTGTGACGTAGGAAGTCACGTGCAGGAAGTCTGATTATTTCGCTTATTTAACGTTGCTCTTCAGCATCTATGATCATTCAACAAGACAAGGCTACATCAACACTCAAGGCTATATCAAAGTCAGGTCATGATTGCGTTTTAAGGTAGACTACACCATGACATGTACAGTGTATACACCAACTCCTCAGCTTATATGATAAATTCAACCAACGCTGGATTTGTCAGGACATGTTCCCATCGTAAATATCGCCTCATAAATCAAAACACTTTTTGTCAAGCTTAAAAGGTTCCTTTTCAGTCCTAACTGAGATGTGAAGATAAAGTTCATTTTGGTTTAAACACTGTTTACTCTGTCAGACGCCGAACATGACAAATGTACTGTAGAACATTATACAACTGTGTTTCGATTAATAAAACAGTTATATATAATAAACGAATCTTAATCCTGACCAGTCCAAAGCTTCCCGTGATACAGGAGAACACAAACCAAACAGACAGCTAAGAACGTTAATCAATTCCAAATAAATAAAATGGACAATACAAAATACTAAAGTAATAATTTAAGTAATAATAAACGTCTCAATTCTGACCAGTCAAAAGCATTCAAGTTAAGGTATTTGAGGTTAAATTCAAGGATAATGTGGCATTTTGTGCTGGTAATTATTTAGGCTAATTAAGATATTCAGTTCTTAGGCTACTCATGTCTGATTTTGGGGTTTCAAGTCAACAACGCAAGTGTATCAATAAAGCCAACTTTCAACTTTGACATTAAATTCAAGTGTAAATGAGCGATGTCTACATAACCCATTAGCTAACCAGGCCACAAAAATTAATATTGAACATTACAGCTTATTTATTATTATTTACAAATTTACCGAAAACCTACCTAAAACCATTGAAATGTTGATTAGCCTAAGACTCGCCAAGTAAAACCAAAAGTAGTGTCAGCGCACGCACTGAATGCCACTGGTCTGAAACTGCTGGTTCTATTATTGCGCTCTTCTCATTATCATTGGCTTTTCGTGTTGCCTGTTAAAACACTGGTGGAATGGGTTCTATCGACCATGAAATCGTTTTGTCACACAGTCCCAACCACAGCATCACCAGACTACTAAAAACATTACAGGATACTTACATTATTTACCAGAGGGCCTCACACTCTCAAAGACTCCTGCTTCCCTCATAGCATTGAACTCCTTTGTGGCATCGTACTGCTTGTAGAAGTCGGCGTATGCCCGTTTCCGGGGCTCTGTTACTCCGAACTACAGTAAGAACATCCCATCAACATCCATTCTTATGAGGTCTTAAGAATTATAATAGGAAATAAAAATCTGTATAATACACATCTTGACGTTTGAATGACAGAAAACTAATACGAGCAAAGCGTTGTGCAAGCAGAAAACACGGTCAAGTTTCTTTCGTTTTCACCAAGTGTTTCAAGTTTTATAAAAGACAATGTACAGTGGGGCAAAAAATATTTAGTCAGCCACTGATTGTGCAAGTTCTCCTACTTAGAAAAATGAGAGAGGTCTGTAAGTTTTTCATCATAGGTACACTTCAGCTATGAGAGACACAATGAGAAAAAAAATCCAGGAAATCACACTGCAGGATTTTTTAAAGAATTTAATTGTAAATCAAATGGTGGAAAATAAAGTTATTTGGTCACCCACAAACAAGCAAGATTTTCTGGCTCTCACAGACCTGTAACAACTTCTTTAGGAAGCTGTCTTCGTCCTCCCACCCTCGTTACCTGTATTAATGGCACCTGTTTGACCTCGTTATCTGTATAACAGACACCTGTCCACAGCCTCAAACAGTCAGACTCCAAACTCAACCCATTGCCAAGACCAAAGAGCTGTCAAAGGACACCAGGAAGAAAATTGTAGACCTGCACCAGGCTGGGAAGAGTGAATCTACAACAGGCAAGCAGGTTGGTGTGAATAAATCAACTGTGGGAGCAATTGTAAGAAAATGGAAGACATACAAGGCCATTGATAATCTCCCTCGATCTCATCAAGCAAGATCTCATCCCGTGGGGTCAAAATGATAATGAGAACGGTGAGCAAAAATCCCAGAACTATACGGAGGGACCTGATGAATGACCTGCAGAGAGCTGAGACCAAAGTAATAAAGCTACCATCAGTAACACACTACGCTGAGAGGGACTCAGATACTGCAGTGCCAGGCGTGTCCCCTGCTTAAGCCAGTACATGTCCAGGCCCATGTGAAGTTTGCCAGAGAGCATGTGGATGATCCAGAAGAGGATTGGGAGAATATCATGTGGTCAGATGAAACCAAAATACAACTTTTTGTAAAAACTCAACTCGTCATGTTTGGAGAAAGAAGCATGCGGAGTTGCCTCCCAAGAATACCATACCTACTGTGGAAAAATCATGCTTTGGGGCTGTCTTTCTGCAAAGGGGACAGGATGACTGATCCGTGTTAAAGGAAGAATGAACGGGGCCATGTATCGTGAGATTTTAAGCCAAAACCTCCTTCCATCAGTGAGAGCATTGAAGATGGAAAGTGGCTGGGTCTTCCAGCATGACAATGATCCCAAACACACCGCTCGGACAATGAAGGAGTGGCTCCGTAAAAAGCATTTCAAGGTCCTGGAGTGGCCTAGCCAGTCTCAAAACCTCAACCCCATAGAAAATTTGTGGAGGTAGTTGAAAGTCCGTGTTGGCCCAAAACATCACTGCTCTAGAGGAGATCTGCATGGAGGAATGGGCCAAAATACCAGCTACAGTGTGTGCAAACCTGGTGAAGACTTACAGGAAACGTTTGACCTCTGTCATTACCAACAAAGGTTATGTTACAATGTACTGAGTTAAACTTTTGTTATTGACCAAATACTTATTTTCCACCATAATTTACAATTAAATTCTTTAAAAATCCTCATTTTGTCTCTAATAGTTGAAGTGTACCTATGATGAAAATGACAGACCTCTCTCATCCTTCTAAGAAGAAGAACTTTGCACAACCAGTGGCTGACTAAATACTTTTTTGCCCCACTGTACCTGTATTTCACTGCATCTTGTGTAGTCCAGTCTTCAAAAAGTGCATTTGACCATGAACCGATCTGACCTCATTGTAAAACATGCATTAAAATGAAACTGACTCATTTGTCAGAGCAGCCAGTTTACTTGCGAAAGAACCATTACACTGAAATAGCTTTGATATAAATGAATGCACTTTACATTCCATTCAATAAGTTCATACCAGAACACCACCATGACTACTTTAGCTCTTAGGCCACCCATGACTTTGAGAGTCTATCACTCTTCACCAAGATTGGCATTTCTATAAGCACACATACACCTATTATAACAACTGACCTTGAATGCCCCGGCAGCCAACAGAGCCAGGCCAAAAGCTAAAGGCAGGTGAAACCTCAAGCGCTTTGCGAGGAGACCTCTCATCTGAGGCTTTGCAAGAGCCATACTGCAATATCTGTAGAGATCACAAGGAAAAACAAAACATGTGCATTAGATAGACATACTTATGGTTCACCAATGTTAACTAAAGCCAGGATTGTGAAAGAATTTGTATACATCTGTACATCGCACATTATTATTATTATTATTATTATTATTATTATTATTATTAATGAACAGTGTACAATAAATTGCAACATTACAAGCTGACGTGCTTAGCACATGTAGCTAAATGTCAGGACAGATACACGAGTCATACGTTTGTGGGAATGATACAACTAAGACATTGTAAGCTAGACAAAAATGACATTGGCGTAATTTATGATGTAATGATATCCTAAGTGCCTTGAGTTTATTACTTTTACGTTATAAAGACTATTGTTAGCTACTGAGGTATCTAGGTTGCTAGCTAGCAAACAGTTCAATAAAGGTAAGAAAATAAAGCAAGCTGCAAAAGTTTATAATAATAAAACGAAATGTGACTTTGAGACTTTGACAGCTCTACAACACACAGCAGCACTGCTGGAACACTGTCTAACCTCCCATTAACATTACAGGGCGCACATAGCCTACTGACGGCTAGCACGCTATCTGCTAACACAAATTGATAAGGTTGAGCACACTGAGTATAATTTGCTGCTTATATTTATACACTATATATATATATATATAGTACACTATACTACAAAAATCAACCGACTCTGATTAAAAAGAAAACCAAACCTGACAGAAAATGAGAGATATCTACCCTGACGCTTCACGACCTTCACAGTAAACGTCCGCGTCTCTGGAACTGCGCGTTATAATAGGCCTCAACAGTATGGCACGCCGCAAGGGTCATACGAGCTGCAGCGTCACGAGGAGGAGCTGGACTGCTTGATTTGACCTCATTGTCAAAAGCTTATCGACAGATTTGGTAGTTTATAAGATTATATTCTGCTGTATACTTCACAGTTTTCGGCTGCCAGAGACAAGATTTGCAAACTGTGAAATAATAACTATACTACCCTACTCGTGTCACTGCAAGCACTGAAAGCTCATTTGTCAGTCTTTTTCTCTTCTTGACGTTCCAATAAAATCAACCATGGTTTATATATACATCATAGTCTGTGCTGACTGAATTTAATAAATTCCTTTTAAGCTAAATTCAGAGACACGATTGGTTTCAGACAGTAACAGTAATAAATATCGCATGTCTCTTTTATTATAAAATTATTACAAACAATCATGTTGACGCCTTACTTTCCATGTTTTAGTTATGTCAGTTTATGAGTGGTGAAACCATTTTTTGTCTTTACATACGTCTGCCTATACATGAGGTTGAAATAAATGCACAGGTTACAACGGCAGAAAGCACTTATCAGGTTTTGGTCCTAATAAGAGAAGTAGAACTTGGTTTTATCCCATTAGCTTGGGATTTAATTGGGACTGGATTCATAATAATAATAATAAAAAGAAGAAGAAGAAGAAGAAGAAGAAGAAGAAGAAGAAGAAGAAGAAGAAGAAGAAGAGCGAACTAATAGTGAGTAGAGTGACATATCTCTAAAATACATATAGCTCCTGACCCTTCAATCTAAAGTGGTCTTAATTTTCTTTAATTTATTTCCTTTTGTTACATAGATGCCCAGACATTTGGGAGTAATATACTGCACCACTAGTGGGCTCTATGGTGTCCCTGATTTCCAATTTAGTGAGTAGTATGCCATTTTCATATACAATTTTAGCATGACATATCTATTGGGGGCCAAAAGTCTGAGATCACATGTGAAACCACTTCTATTTTGCAGTTTTCTTGAATGTAATACAATATTTTAATTCTAAATCATTTAATCAGCAGAACAAATTGAATGAAAAGTTTAATCTTTGAAGAAAACAAATCACGTACATGACAGAATTTATTATATTTTTGTTGTTGTAATGACAGTGTGCATTTGAGCCGGCATATGCACCACAAGTGTAAACTTCAATGATCCATGTTTTCCCAGCATGAATTTCACATTATTTCAAAGAGCATTGTCATGTGCGCCCCCATAAGTGGTCAATGGTGTTTGGGTCATGTGACTATGGAGGAAGGTCCTCGATAGTCCACGCTCCTTGATCTTCAATGATGTGTTTTGGGTCAAAATCTTTGTAATGATAAACACTGTATTAAAATATGTCCTTGTATTTAGAATCACAGTTTTTATAAGTTGCTGTTCTACATACTTTAGGCTAGATTTTCCTATAGAGGGAGTATTCCTGTACTAGTAGTGTTCCATATAATGCACAGGTCAGGTTTCATTGCACTACAAAATGCACTTGGGTGTCATTTCCACATAGTATCAGGTGAAATCCTTGTTTTGAGTCTGTGTAGATTTCTCACTATGCCCAGTTTTTCACTAGGCCCACCTCACAAAAGCATGCCAGCAAGTGGACTTTACCGTATTTTTCGGGCTATAAAGCGCACCGGGTTATAAGGCGCATGAAATGAAACAAAACTCTTAAGTTCCGTCGGAAACTCAGTTTGGTCTTTACCTGGCGCAGGGCGTCTTCTTGCTTCCTCCACTTCCGTACCATTGATTCGTTAATGTTGAATTCTCTCACAGCTGCTCTATGACCATGTTGTACTGATAGCGTTGAGTTTGAAATCCGCTTCGAAAATAAATGAATGAATGCACGTACCCTAATGCTGAAGCACATACCGTATTACTCCGCGATGCTGCGCACTACGGTTGCCGTAAGCTTCGTAACTTACCAAAGCCGTGCTAAAACATTTTGACAGATTTATGAGCGCCGTGTACCATCTACAATCGGTTCTAGGTCAGAAAGCACAACCAGAATTAATTCATGCATTATACGCACCGCATTTTAAGGCGCACTGTCGATTTTTGAGAAAGTTAAAGGATTTAAAGTGTGCCTTATGGTCCGAAAAATACGGTACATACTACATGGCCTTTACGTGTAATTGCTCAGTGTCACGGCGTCTTTAATGTAGCCTCATAAATGAGCACCGTCTCTGCACATCTACAAAACAGCCAAACCTGAAATTGCAAAATGTTAAGTTTTTCTTGGTCCTAACCATAGGTCATGGTCAGAAAATAAGCAAGAACTAAAAAGCAAAATATCATGGAAAGGTTGCAGTCAGAAACGATCAAGGACGGAATGAAGTTTCTGGCAGAATATGGAAAGTTTGATGCAGAGTTGTGCACAATTGGAGTTGCATAGTGATGGTCCAGAGAGGTGTCTTAAGAGTTACGGTTAGAAATACAACAGTGAATGCATCACTGCTAACATTAAACATGGAGGTAGAGGTGTCATGGTGTGGGGAGGCTTTTCAGCTCCTGGTACTGATGAGCTGCTTCACTGTGAAAAGTGAATTAATGCTTTGGAGTACATGACACTATTGTAAAAAGGCTTGCTGCACACAACTGAAAAGTTGTTTTCTAAAAGGAACAATCACTTCACCAAGAACCTTATAGAGAATATTTGGTCTCACGTTAAACACAAACTAACGAGGAAACATTTTTCAACTACTCATCTGTTCAACTGTTTGAAGCCATTACCACTGAGTGGAACGACAATGACTCTTCGTCCTGTAAACAGCTGTCCGAAAGTTTACCCACTTTCCAAAGGTTTACTGTTGCACTGTGTTCCCAGCATGAGCTCAGTATCCACCTTTGTCAGCTTTTACCACAGATCTTCTTCTTCTTTCGGCTTCTCCCTTTATCAGGGGTCGCCACAGCGAGTTAAACGTTTCCACCTCACCCTGTCCGCCACGTCTTCTACTCTCACCCCAACTCCCTGCATATCTTCATTTACCACAACCAAATAACTCCTCTTTGGGTCTTTCCTCTCCGTCTCTTGCCTGGCAGCTCCATCGCCAACATCCTCCTACCAATATATTCCACTATCCCCTCCTCTGCACATGTCCAAACCATCTTCAGTCTTCCCTCTCGAATTTTTTGTCTCCCAATTTTCCAACCTGTGCTGTCCCTCTGATGATCTCATTCCTAATCCTGTTCCATCCTGGACCACTCCTAAAGAGAAACCTCAACCATCTTAAGTTCTGCCACCTCCTCTGCTTGCTTCCTTTCTTTGTTCAGTGCCACTGTCTCTAACCCATACAACAAGGCCTGGTCTCACTACTCTCTTATAAATCTTTCCTTTCACTTTTGCTGCGACCCTTTTGTCACACAGCACTCCTGACACTCTTCTCCACCCACTCCATCCTGCCTGAACTCTTTTCTTTCCTCCTTTCCACACTCCCCATTTCCTTGGACAGTTGATCCCACAGTACCTGTTACTCCTGGACCTTGGTGACCACTGATCCCTGTAGCCTGACTGTTTCCACCGGCCTCCCTTTCATTTACACACAGGTATTCTGTCTTACTACAGTTGACTTTCATTCCTCTCCTTTCCAGATTATACCTCCACCTCTCCAAGTTCTCTTCTACCTGTTCCCTGTTCTCTACCACAATGTCGTCTGCAAACATCATAGTCCACGGCGATTCCTGTCTGACTCATCTGTTTAGTCTGTCCATCACCAGAGCAAATAAGAAGGGACTCAGGGCCGATCTTGATGCAGTCCCAATCCTACCTTGAAGCTATCTGTCACTCCTACAGCACATCTCACCGCTGTCCACGCTGTTGTCATACATGTCCTGCACTAATCTAATGTACTTTTTTTCAGCCACTCGAGACTTCCTCATACACCACCACAGTTTCCTCCCTTGGCCCCCTGTCATAAGCTTTCTCCAAATCCACACAGACGCAATTGTAGCTCTTTTCTGACCATCTCTATACTTTCTCCATCAGCAGTCTCAAAGTGAAAATCGCATCCATGGTGCTCTTCCTTGGCATGAAACCATACAGTTGTTCACACACTGTCATCTCCTGTCTGAGCTAGCTTCAAAAACTCTCTCCCAAATCTTCATTGTGTGGCTCATCAACTTTATGCCCCTGTAAGAGCCACAACTCTGTACATCACCCTTCTGCTTTAAAATTGGTACAAGTAAACTTTTCCTCCCATTCCTCCGGCATACTCTCATTCACCAGAATTCCATTGAATAATCTAGTCAAAAAAACACCACTCCCAGCTCTCCTAGACTTTTCCATACCTCAACCGGTATGTCATCAGGTCCCACTGCCTTTCCATTCTTCAATCCTTTTCAAGCCTTTCCTCACTTCGTCCTTGCTAATCTTTGCTACATCCTGTTCCACAATTTCTACGCCATCCAACCTTCTTTCCCTTTCATTTTCTACATTCATCAACCTCCTCAAAATACTCCTTCCATCTTCCCTCACCCTCACCTCTTCTCCTCACCTCTGACAGTACATTTCCATTTCTATCCTTGATCACTCTGACATGCTACACATCCTTTCCAGCTCTATCTCTCTGTCTCGCCAGCAGATGCAACTCCTTCTCTCCTTCCCTACTGTCTAACCTTTCATATAAACTCCATCATAGGCCTTCTGCTTGGCCTTTGCTATCTCCCTCTTTGCCCTGTGCCGCCCATCTCCTTGTACTCCTGCCTATTCTCATTAGTCCCTGTCCCTGTGTCCCATTTCTTTCTTTGCCTGACCTCTTTCTCTGAATAACCTCCTGTAATTTCCTCGTTCCACCACCAGGTTTTCCCTTTTCATCCTTTGCCTGTCCAGAAGACACACCCAGTAACCTTTCTACCTGTCTGTTTCTAATTACTGTTGCTGCTACTAACCAGTCATCTGGGAGCTCTTTTCCTACCACCCAAAGCCTTTCTCAGCTCCTCTCTGAACTCCTTACAACATTCTTCCTTCTCAACTTCCTTCCACCATTTGGTCCTCTGCTCTGCCTGTTTTGTCCTCTTCCTCTTCCTAACCACTAGAGCCATCCTTGCACACCACCATCCGATGCTGCCTAGCTACACTCTCCCTCCTTGCCACTACCTTACAATCACACCAATATTTTTTAAGCAACCTCTTCTACATAGGATGTAGTCTACCTGTGTGCTCCTCCCTCCACTATTATTATAAGTCACCCTATGCTCCCCCCTTCTTTTGGAAATATGTGTTACCACGGGACATTCTTTACATAGTCCTCCCTTCAGGACCACACCAACTCCATTTCTCTTCCTATCCACACCATGGTAGAACAGTTTTTAAACCCTTGCCATGCCCCAATGCATCGAGCCTTGCTACCCTTCCACTTCCACTTTGTCTCCTGGCCACACAAAACAAATCGACCTTTTCTCCTCTGCATCATATCAGCCAGCTCTCTACCTTTCCCTGTCATCGTCCCTAACATTTAGGGTTGCTACCCTCAGTGCTATATTCTTGCCCCTCCTGCTTTCTCTCCTCTGTCTCCTCACACGCTTCCCTCCTCTTTGTCTTCGGCAAAACAGTAGTCCAATTTCCGCCAGTACCCCCCTGTTTGCTACCAGTACCAAGTGGCGGTCGTTGTTAACCCGGGCCGCCAAACCGATCCGTCTATGGTGAAATTATTATGAACTCGCATACTTTATTTGGCAAATGTTTTACACCGGATGCCCTTCCTGACGCAACCCTCACCATTTATCCGGGCTTGGGACCGGCACTAGAAATACCCTGTCTGAGCAATCTAGCGGCTGGTTTAGCATTTACCACAGATAAATAAATAAATTAGTTCACTTTATATTAGCATGCTACACTTTGGGTGCCATTGTTCTGTAGAACTATGCTACACAGGGTACACATTTAGGCTCCTGTTGTCTCATAACAGCATGCTACATAGTACACATCATACACTCACCTGCCACTGTATTAGGTACAGTAATATATAAAGTATACTCAGTGATCACTTAGGTACTCCTTGTTTCTACACTCACTGTTCATTTTATCAGTTCCACTTACCATAAAGCACTTCATAGTTCTACAATTACAGAATGTAGTGCATCTGTTTCTCTACATACTTTGTTAGTCCCCTTTACTCTGTTCTCTAATGGTCCATCAACCAGCATCTTGTAGGCAGCATCCTGTGAGCTGAAGGATGAAGGATTACAGGATGACTATGACAAACTGTGCAACAACAGATGAGCTCCTGGCTCTGACTTTACATCTATGAGGTGGAGCAATATGGGAAATGTGTTTCCAGCAGCACTGCTGTGTCTGATACACTTGTACCAGTTCAACACACACTAAAGCACCACCACAGATGGACTACAGTAGAACTACAAAGTGCTCCTGTATGGTAAGTGGAACTGACAAAATGTACAGGAAATGTAGAAACAAGGAGGTGCACCTAATAAGTCGCCGGTGAGTGCAGGCATTTCTCCACCCTAGAGTGCAACATGGCATTTTTGAAAAATGCAAAGACTTTCTGACCGGTTTTACTAGAAGCATATTTTAACTGCAGAATGTTGGATACAAGCTTTGATCCACACGCCAATTAATTTGGCTATTTGACTAATATGTTAACTACACTTGTATCTTTCAAGTGATTCCAGATTTAAATAGCAGGGTCTAAAACGAAACTGAAATCTGACACCACTTCTTCTCTCACCCTAGCCGGTAGCAGCTGTGCTCCATGTGAGCTAACGCTTAGCTTCTTTTCCTTCTAGCACTTTCTTTAAGGAGTCGGTTGCGCTGTACAAGAAATAGGAAGAAACGAAAGCTTCATCTGAGGAAAAGCAGTTTTTAACCGGGTGGCCAGTTATCGTTGTGACCGAAGACAAACGCTGATTTACATACGCTTACTTAGTAGTTTATGTTTACGGACCTCTAACAGTTAGGCTCTCTACAGTCACTGAGTAAGTAACCGGTTTGTAGTGTTAATATTATTAATTCAGCACATCATCAGCCAGCCACGTTTCAGGTAAGAAACCGGCACAATGGCGTATTTCTTACGTTAGCTATTTACTAAAACGTTGTTATATAAAAACAGCTAGCTTCACACTGGCTTATGTAGCACGCTAACTAATATGAATGTGCAGTTTCTTAAGTAGCGCAGTAACATGGCTCAGAAGCGGCGTTCGCAGTCCTGGACAGAGCTCAAACAAGCCGGCAACGAGTGCTTTAAAACCGGGCAATATGGAGAAGCCATCTCTCTGTACACCCAAGCCATCCAGAAGTTCGAGAAATCGGGTAAGGAAAGCTAGCAAGCAAATAAGTTTCGTTTTTAGCCTACTCCTTATCAGCAGATATCTGTAGCGTTTTTTGACTTTCGTTAAAACATGTAACAGGCGGTTAGTGTGTGACTTAGCGAAAATACAATTTGGCAAACAATGTCATGTAGTATGTTGCTCCACAAAAATCTGTTGTTGCAGTGTTCCTCATGATCAGAACCTATGAAAACTGCTAACCTTCCTTAAACTGAAAATGTTGTGTTGTGTTGTGTAGGACTGTTATTGTGTAAATGGCCAGAAAGCTATGTGTTTTTGCACCAAACACTTCTAGGGACTAATTTTGGAGGAACTACACCCCACTGAGCTCCCCCAAAACTACATTCGTTCCAGGAACATTTTTGGTTTGCATTCGCACCGCCATTAGGGACACTTGAGTGACATGAAGTGAAATGACTGAAAATCGCATTGTAACTCCTCTGTCGCATGTAGCCACAGTAAAGCCTGGACTTCGCTGTTGGTTCATTTGTCTGTTTTTTTTTCTTTTATTGTCAGCATGAAGATCTGTTGTTTATTATGGTTACCATCTACAGTATTAGAGTTGCTAAGAAAGTCATAAAGCTTTTGGGTTTATTCTGGAATGCCAAGCAGAATTGCAGGACATGCCACACCAGTTTAGTACAGACACTCTGTGCCTTATAATACTACATCCACCCTTATTGAATCAATACGTGATTAGTATGGTGCTGCCCAGAATGCAAGAAATCAGAGTATTTGAAGCCTTGTAGTTTCTGTTTATCAGTTACACGATTGAGTGCACTTACTAATTGGATAAAATCAGATTTTGTTTCTAATCCAACCAATAAGTTTATATGCACTTGGGTAGAGACAGTGGCACTGAAAGAGACAGGAAGCAGAGCTGGAGGTGGCAGAACTTAAGATGTTGAGGTTCTCTTTAGGAGTGTGTAGGGTGGACAGGATTAGGAATGAGATCATCAGAGGGACAGCACAGGTTGGAAAATTGGGAGACAAAATTCGAGAGGGAAGACTGACATGGTTTGGTCATGTGCAGAGGAGGGATAGTGGATATATCGGTAGGAGGATGTTGGAGATGGAGCTGCCAGGCAAGAGACGGAGAGGAAGACCAAAGAGGAGTTATATGGTTGTGGTGAATGAAGATATGCAGGGAGGTGGGGTGAGAGTAGAGGACGTGGAGGACAGGGTGAGGTGGAAACGTTTAACTCGCTGTGGTGACCCCTGAAAGGGAGAAGCCGAAAGAAGAAGAAGAAGGAGGGTAATCAGATAATGGGAAAGCTCTGGGTGTATATAACTCGGGCAATAATCAGATTTCTGCTTTGCAACCAGTAATATTCTCACAGAAGGATGTGGCATAAACTTCAAACTTTATTAATTAACTAATGAAATTCTTCATTTCCTCAACAATATACTGCCTGAAACGCAATATATACTTGAGGAATATTTGGTAGCCATTTAGGTGTGTTTAATTCTGGGGCTGCCAAATCCTGTGATTAAAATAAGTCACAGGTTAATGGAATAAAGCCCCAAAAAAGGCCAAGTCTGGCAGTCGTGTGAGGTTCCACTAGTGCGCATGTGGAGACTGAGAAAACCAACTCAAATCCTACTAATAGGATACATGCGATGAGAAGTCTGGTTACTGAGATAAAATTCAGCTCTTTATTTTTAGCTTTTGGTTTTTAATAGTTTTATATTTTAAACCCTGAAGCACACACTTGTACATGCAGGGAAATGTTTTTGCTGCTCTCATATCCACTTATTTTTAAACCTTAAAATTACATTTGAAAATTCAAATTCATTCAAATTTGCAGGTAAAATGGACTGAACATTCAAATTGACAGCCTTATAACCGCCATCCATTTTTGAAATAAATAAAGCAGCACCAAAAAACTTTGATTTCTAAAAGATCTTGAGAGCTTTTAATATTGTCACAGAAACCAAACAAGTCCTGGCTTGTTGTGATTGTCCATTTTTCAACATAAATTAGATGCCAATGTTTGAGGATGGGAAAATCCTGTCCTTCCTAAAGTTTTGAGTTATGAATGTTGCATTAACACATTCTACAGCTGCAAAGAGGTTTGTAATTTGAACGTTTGTAAAATTCTGTAAAAGGAATGATTCTGTAATCACATACCATCACTTTAAGCACATGACTTGGACCGTTAAAAACACAGAGAATATGTTCCAACAAATCCATTGTACGTTGAATTTATCGTAACAGGATTTTAATATATACTGCATAATTCATAGCGTAGAGTACCTCACTACATTTGGCTCATCACTCCCACCAAGACTCCCTATGTCAAGTATTGCAGAGTTGCAAATCGAGGATAGGAGAGTATCCTAGTGGGTAGCGTACCTTAAACATGCTTAAAACACTTACCGGTACTTAAAACTAGAGTTGGGCAAAATGATTAACATGAACCTTATTTATAATAAAGTATTGAATAGCATATTGAAAGTGAAAACAAAATGATCAGTGGAGTCTGCTCCTCACTACATTTCCCAGTGCTCATTACTACCACCACGTCACCATCCTATGTCACGCACTGCCTAGTTCCTCATCAGAATGCGGGAGACTATTGTACTGCGTATCGCGTGCTTGATTTGTTAAGATTTCATTCATACACTAACAATGACAGTGAATGTGAGGCTAACACGTACTAGTTGTGTTTATTCTAGCCGGATAAATGAAAGCCTGCTAACCTGTTCTATTTTCATTCTCAGGTCAGAAGAACAAGGAGGACCTGGGTATTTTATATTCAAATCGGGCAGCCAGTTATTTGAAAGATGGAAATTGTAGTGAGTGCATTAAGGACTGCTCAGTGTAAGTGTTGTAATGCTTTTCTGAAGTACTGACAATTGCAGAATGTATTTAAACATGTTTGTACTGGTGTGGAAAAAAGATTTGTTTCAATTTTCTGATTCGGCAGTACATTCTCCGCGTTGATGCAGTGATTTTCAGCAATGATGTATAGATGCACCATTTGACCATATACAGTGGTGCTTGAAAGTTTGTGAACCCTGTAGAATTTTCTATATTTCTGCATAAATAAAGCATCATCAGATTTCCACACAAGTTCTAAAAGCAGATAAAGAGAACCCAGTTAAACAAATGAGACAAAAATATTATACTTGGCCATTTATTTATTGAGGAAAATGATCCAATATTACATATTAGTGTATGGCAAAAGTATGTGAACCTCAAGCATTAGCAATTAATTTGAAGGTGAAATTAGTCAGGTGTTTTCAACCAATGGGATGACAATCAGGTGTGAGTGGGCACCCTGTTTTATTTAAAGAACAGGAATCTGTCAAAGTCTGCTCTTCACAGCACATGTTTGTGGAAGTGTATCATGGCACAAACAAAGGAGATTTCTGAGAACCTCAGAGAAAGAGTTATTAATGCTCATCAGCCTGGAAAAAGTTACAAAACCATCTCTAAAGAGTTTGGACTCCACCAATCCACAGTCAGACAGATTGTGTACAAATGGAGGAAATTTCAAGGCCCATTGTTTATCCTCCCCCCAGTAGTGGCCCAACCAACAAAAAATCAGTTGTGCGAGGTCACAAAGGACCCCCCCCAGAGGTAACTTTCTAAGCCACTGAAGTTGCCTTCTCCTCACATTGTTTTATGGACACGATGAGAACCCCCAAAATAGAACTTTCTGTTTTTAAAAGAAAAAGCGTTTTTAATGGTGTTGGAGAAAGGAAACCACTGCAATTCCAGCAAAGAACCTTTATCCCATCTTGGTTGAAACATGGTTGTGGTAGTAATCATGGTTTGGGCCTGTTGGGCCTTGGTGTTTTTTTGGGCCAAGTTTTGCTGCATCTGGGGCCAGGAACAAACTCCTTGGCCCTAAATTTGGATGGAATGGAACAATGGAATTCTTGAATGACATATATCAGGAGGAGGAATTCCCTTTTAAGAAAAATGTCAGGAACATCTGTCCACGAACTGAATATTCAAGAGAAAGGTGGGTCAATGCATCGCAAGAACAACGATCCTAAGCACACAAAGTCGTTCCTCATTTCTAACAAAGAAAATGGTTAAAGAAGAATAAAGTTAATGTTTTGGAATGGCCAAGTCAAAGTCATGACCTTAATCCAATAGAAATATTATGGAAGGACCTGAAGTGAGCAGTTAATGTGAGGAAACCCACCAACATCCCAGAGCTGAAGCTGTTCTGTACGGAGGAATGGGCTAAAATTCCTCCAAGCCGGTCTGCAGGACTGATCAACAGTTACAGGAAATGTTTAGCTGCAGTTATTGCTGCACAGGGGGGTCACACCAGATATTGAAAGCAAAGGTTCACATACTTTTGCCACTTACAAATATGTAATATTGGATCATTTTCTTCAATAAATAAATGACCAAGTATAATATTTTTGTCTCATTTGTTTAACTGGGTTCTCTTTATCTACTTTTAGGACTTGTGTGAAAATCTGATGATGTTTTAGGTCATATTTACGCAGTAATATAGAAAATTCTAAAGAGTTCACAAACTTTCAAGCACCACTATAAGTGTTAGTCTTAATGTGTCAGTAACAGGCTCAAAGTTTGTATGTTTTTTCACAATGTTCTTTTTATTCTTTTTTTTTTTATTCTTCTTGTTTATGCTTCTTTTATCAGCTCTTTGGACCTAGTTCCATTTGGGATTAAACCATTGCTTCGCCGTGCTGCAGCGTTTGAGGCTGTGGAGAGATACAGACAAGCCTATGTAGACTATAAAACAGCCCTACAGATAGACTGCAACTTACCTGCTGCTCACGATGGCACCAACAGGTAGGTGTTTGCTAGAATCTGTGACAGAAAAGGAAGGTTAGATAATGTCTAATATAATTATTCAATCCCAAGACTCCTAACGCTTATTCCCTAGGCTTGCTCAATTTGGGATTGGCCGTAGGTATTAGAAGATAATCTAAAATTGTAAAGCTACTTTGAGACAATGCTCCATTGTAAGAAGTGCTATATAAATAAATCTGACTTGACAAGTGCTGGGTGGTGTACCAGCTTATGTGGTATACCGGTTTTAACTTCCCATAAGGTATGGATTTTTTATATACCGTCATACCATAGCATAGCAGAAATTACAGCTGTAATGCTTTAATCGGCCACGAATTGTATAATGCTATTCGCAGTAGAGCGCCATAGCCGAACAGCATACTGGCTACAGCCTGCCAGGTAGCATAATCCGCTATCAGCTGGGAGAGGCTTTGCTGCTATGGTAGATTAAAGAACAGCAGACGTAGGATAAAAAAGTGAGACTGGAGATGCAAAAGAAGAAAAGAAAGGGGCTGTGCCTACAGTTTTGAAGTTTTTCAGTTTTAAAAATCAGACACAAACCAAAAGGTTACATACTGCAAAGTTTGTCGAGCCACTGTTGTTGCTGCTGTTGGTAACACTAGCAACTTACTAAGTCACCTCTCAGAAAACCTGTTGGAATACCAAATATGGTTGGCGGACTCGATGCTGTTAACCAGTAGTGCCAGTGAAAAAGTGAAGCCAAAGGTCAGACATCACTTGAAGAGACAGGAAAAGCAAGCGGTGGAGTGACATTGCCTACGTAGTAGCAATGCACACGTGCAAGGACAAGGTCAATACAGACAGTCAGGACAGACAGGTTCAGAGCAGTGGTTAAAAAACTGAGTTCCAGGTGTGTCTTACTGGGGGAGAAATACTTACCAAAACAAAGCATGTGTAATTAGAGTTCAGTTCAGTACAGTACTGTATTGTGTAACATCATACGTTGGGCAGTGCTGTAGAGTTACAAGACAGATTTTTTTTATTTCCCATTGTAATTGAGCAATAATACGACAGGGTGTGCTATAACATGAGATATTGCTTTGTGCCTACTATCACAGGACACCAGGGCCAATATTTCTTGCTATAGCGCAAACCTCAAGTGTATTATTGCGACTATACCACAGTTCCAACTTTAAGACAAAGATGACAGAAAAACGGTTTGTTTATCAGCATTCTGCAAGGTAAAAATAGTTCTGTTCTATCAGCGCCCACTGCTAAAACGCCATCGGACTATGCCCTTCAGTCAGAGTAGTCAAGGAACATAAGTTCCCAAAAACTGTTTATTATACAGACGATAAACACAAATGTATCGACTGGTAAGTTTAATTTACTAAGTAGAAAGGTTACTTGCATACAGTAAATATAAACTGGATCCAATTTATAAGGTAGGCTGTTAAGGCGATACCAATAGAAGGCAATTTGAGTGAGATCTCTATGTTAATGAAAGCCTAGAATTTCATTATAATTGATGTTAAATGACTAGTGATTGTAAAATTGGAAGATGAAGCTATTAAAGTTAATATTATCAGTCAGAAATGTAAAGGGAGAGTCATACAGCATCAGCGTCTTCATTGGCATAAGAAATGCAGAGTTTACACAAGGCAACAACGTCTTTGTGAGTGATTCAGTTCATTTTTGTTGATTGCACTAAAACTTCAGTGTCATTAAATACATTAAAGACCCATAACATTTGATTTACTGTATTGACTTTATTTCTCTGCCCTTCCAGCACATCCAAATCCTTGTTTGTAAGGGTGACAAAGGTTGGATCATTGGAAGTATCAGGCTGGTTATTAATAACTTCATCTTGCAGATTTAAATGGAAAAAAAAATGTTTTCAAAGCCAATAGATTTTATAAACTTAATTCATTTCAGCAGTATTTTACTCGCGTAATTATAGTGTTGCTGCTTTATGGCTGGCGTCGTTGCAAAGTTGTGTGTATGTGGCGGAGTAATATCACGCAATATTGGCCCTCCTAGAGCGTACTTTCAGCCAATCAAATTCTGGGGTCAGATAACTGATATGGACTGTGGTAGCCTAGTGGTTAAGGTACTGGCCTATGGACCAGAAGGTCCAGGGTTCAAATCCTGCTTCTGCCAAGCTGCCACTGTTGGGTCCTTGAGCAAGGCCCTTAACCCATAATTGGATCCAATCCAAATGCTTGGATTGTAAGATCAGTTGTAAGTCGCTCTGGATAAGGGTGTCTGCTAAATGCTGTAAATGTATTATAATGTATTATATAATGCTATAATGTATTATAATTTTTAAGACTTTGGTCATGAACTTGAAGTCTTGAAGTTGATGCTCGTTGTTTTGGTATTATGCTGCTTTGCTACGGGTTTTTTAACATAAAATTATTACTGGTTACTTAGTAATTAGGATTCACTTTCATTATAATAATACTACTACTACTAATAATAATATAGTATATAGTAGTTTATAGTAGTTTAATTTATATAGCGCCTTTCACAGTACCCAAGGACACTTAACAATATCCAGATGTACAGTAGACATACAGCAATACAAAACAAGCAAACACCTCAAACATTAGTTGGAGAAGACAGCATGAAAGTTTTCAGAAGTGATTTAAATTGTGGAAGGGTAGATGCAGACCGAACAGATGCCGGAAGAGAATTCCAAAGGGTGGGAGCTTCCACAGCAAAGGATCTTCCACCCATGGAGGAAAGCCTAAATCTAAGGACAGAGAGAAGGTTGGAGCCAGTGGAACGCAGCGACCAGGAAGGAGTGTACTGATGGACTAATGTGCGGAGATACAGTGGAGCAAGACCATGGAGGGATTTAAATGTCAGAATTAGAATTTTGTATTGGATGCGTTTGTGAACCGGGAGCCAGTGCAGTTGCGATAAAACAGGAGTGATGTGATCAAATGTTTTGGTTTGTGTAAGAATCCTGGCGGCGGAGTTCTGCATATACTGGAGAATTTGAATTGGTTTAGAGGGAAGACCATAAAGAAGCGAGTTGCAATAATCAAGGCGAGAGGAAACAAAAGCATGCACCAGGATCTCTGCAGCAGCGGGAGAAAGGAAAGGGTGCACCCGAGCAATGTTACGGGGGTGAAAGAAAGCAGTTGAGTCAAAAAGCGCACCAAGATTACGAACCGTAGAGGACATGTGAACAGATACGGAGGTAGAAATGGAGGAAAGCACAGATTTAGTGCCAACAAACAAAAACTCAGTCT
This sequence comes from Ancistrus triradiatus, assembly GCA_025084515.1. Classification (NCBI taxonomy): domain Eukaryota; kingdom Metazoa; phylum Chordata; class Actinopteri; order Siluriformes; family Loricariidae; genus Ancistrus; species Ancistrus triradiatus. The sequence goes on along the minus strand of JAJAGP010000544.1, from coordinate 275,527 downwards.
TCTGGGAATTGAGCTTAAGAAAGTTGGCACAGAGCCAAGAATTCAGATGAGAAATGCAATCAGTAAGAGCAGAAAATGAAAATGATGAAGATGGTTTGAAACTAAGATAAAGTTGCGTGTCATCAGCATAGCAGTGAAAAGAATACGGAAATACGGCCTTTATAGAGCCCATGGAAAGCATGTAAACTCTAAATAGAATAGGACCAAGAACGGAGCCCTGTGGGACGCCCCGTTCCGCAGCAACAGTTTCAGACACAGTATTCCTTGTTAGTCAGATATGATTTAAACCAGGTTAATACTGTGTCTGAAAGTCCAACATCCAAGAGTTGTGAAACTAGAATATTGTAATCAACAGTATCGAAAGCAGACGCGAGATCAAGAAGAACTAAAACAGACGCATGACCTTGATCTGCTGCAGCAAGTAAGTCATTAAGAACATAAAGTAGTGCAGTTTCAGTGCTATGCTGAGGACGAAAACCAGATTGAAAAATTTCAAAAATGCTGTTAGTGTTGAGAAAGTCCAGTAGCTGAGAGGCCACAGCCCGCTCCAAAATCTTGGACATAAAAGGAAGGTTCGAAATGGGGCGAAAATGACTGAGAACAGAGGAATCTGAATCAGGTTTATTAAGGACAGGGGTTATAGCAGCAGATTTTAAGGCAACAGGTACGATGCCTGAGGACAGCGATGGATTCACCATCTGACAAATAGAAGGAGATAGAACCAAAGCACACTTCTTCAGAAGAGCAGTAGGAGTAGTTTATTAATTAGGAGCTTATTTATTAGGAGTAGTCTATTAATCTTGATCCATGGCAAGTATTCTCAAGTCTTTAAGAGTACAGTGTTCTCCATCAGACAACCTGCAAGACTACTACTTGTACTTACTAGTATTCAGAACAAGTAGTAAAGTCACTTTAACCCTTTCTCATCTTACTTCTTAGAATGACAAAGGCGCTGACAGAAATGGATGGACCCTCTTGGCGAGAGAAGCTTCCTCCAATCCCGACGGTTCCCATGGCAGTAAAAGCGAAGTTGGTGCAAGCTGCAAGCCCAACCATCACTGCACAACAGAACGGCATCAAGGAAAACAATAAAGGTAGAACCTTCTTTTGTATTGACTGTCATTACCAAGTAAACATTTTTGGCTTCAGCTAATTGGGTTCCTGTTTTCCTGAATGATTACTAAGGTGAATCATAAGTTAAACTTTCTGAATTCCCCCAGCTGGTGGCGACATTAAAAAAGCCAGACATCTGAAGGAGGAGGGAAATGCCTTTGTAAAGAAAGGAGAGCACAAGAAGGCTGTGGAGAAATACACACAGTCTCTGAGTCAAGATCCTACCGAAGTCACAACCTACACGAACAGGTGAAACACCAGTCCCAGTCCCTCTGCTTTTGTGTTTCTCAAGCTCAGAACATGGATAATCAGCACTGAATGCTAATGTAGGTGTGCTAGAAGGCTGTCATGAAAATAAAACTGAACACAAAACTTGACACCATTGCATCTTTTTATTATGCTATAATCATTATTGTTTATTAATGGCTCTAAAAATGTGATTGCAGCATTTGAGTACATTATAAACTCTTCTTTGTGTATCTAGGGCCTTGTGCTACCTGTCCCTAAAGATGTATAAGGAAGCTGTGAAAGATTGTGAACAGGCTCTTCGCTTGGACTCGGCTAACATTAAAGCACTGTACAGGCGTGCACAGGCGTACAAGGAGCTTAAGGTAAGTAACAGACATTTTGGGGAATTCTTAAATGTTATATGTGGAGAATAGCTATTCAGGGCTTTTGTGGGACTTGGGCAGTAGCAGCAGCTGGTGTTTTTCTTGTTGATGCTTTGGTGGGGCTACAAAGTCTTATATGGGTGTCCCAGAAGTTGAATCAGTTCATCTGGACATAAGGTTTTGTGGGAGAAACACTTGGTTTAAGTGACTTCTTCAGTCTCAGCTAGTTGGAAATCTTCCCCAATCTTATATACAGCACATTTTCACATTTGACTGATACCAGCACCATTACATAACAATGGGACCGGTGATCAGTTTTACGTGCAGATTGTCATGGCCATTAATGACAATGGCCACATGTGCCACAGGATTGGGGAATGGCTGCTATTGTGGTGTTGTAAGATGGTGAGAGATGTACTCTGAGGCCCCTCTTGGTTCAGAGATCCTCCCTATCCAGGATCTGCACATCTTCATCCAAAGAGTGGCCACTGGCCTGTAACAGTGTAACAGCGGAGTTCTGGCCTGATGCAGTAGCTCTGCTATGTTGAGCCATCCATTTCGCCAGTGGCTGTTTGGTTTCCCCAATGTACAATTCCTGGCAATTCTCCCGGCACTTAACAGCGTACACTACATTACTCTGTTTGTGCTGGATGACCCAATCCGTGAGGTGGACCAGTTTCTGGTGTAGCGTGTTTTGGGGTTTGAAAGCAACCGATACGCGGTGTTTGGAAAACATGCGTCTCAGTTGTTCCCGATGTTCTCGTCTCATATGGCATCACCACTGGTTTACGCTTAGACTGCCGTTGTTGTTCTCCTCTTGTCGATCTGCTGGAGTAGTGTTTGGGTGTCTTACCGGCTTTGAAAGCCTAGTTAGGATCACCACATTTACCCAGGGCCTGCTTAATGTGAGATTTCTCTCCATCCTTGGCCGCTGTGTCAGTGGGGACGCTGTCTGCTTGGTGGTACAGTGTCCTGATGACTCCTAATTTGTGCTCCAATGGATGATGAGGGTCAAACCTTAAGCACTGATCTGTATGTGTTGGCTTGCGGTAAACATCAACTTTCATTCACATTTTACATTACACTGCCCTTATCCAGAGCGACTTACAATTGATACAGTCTTACAATCCAAGCAATTGTGGGTTAAGGGCCTTGCTCAAGGACCCAACAGTGGCAGCTTGGCAGAGGTGGGATTTGAACTGGACCTGGACCTTTTGGTCCATAGTCCAGTACCTTAACCGCTAGGCTACCACAGTCCAACTTTTAATCGTCCCCCATCTCCAATCACAACCTTACAATCCAAGATGGCTAACCTGTCATACTTCACAGCCTCCCTGGTGAACTTGATGTGTTTGTCCACTGAGTTGATGTGGTCAGTGAAAAGTGGTACTTCCTGAGATTTCATTTTAACCCAGGTGTCATCCAAATATCTGAACCAATGCCTGGGCGGTGTCCCTGGGGAACCCATAATGCACCCATGTTTCTGTCTACAGTACTGCTCTCTGTATGTGAAGTAGGTGGACTGAAGACACGGCGTATATGGGTGTATTCTGCAAAAAGTCCATTCAAATCAGGCATAATAAATACCTAATGCACTGCAGAGCAGTATCATGAAATATGCACTTTTATTGCAAGTGGCTATAGCTGGTCCAACCAATACGTATCAGAACATTAAATATTTAACCTTTTACACCACTCTAAATCCTCAAGCCACTCGCCTTCATAGACTACATTCAAATTTGGTTCATTAGCCAATTTTGTCATGCTTACAGCCATTGTGTCCAAAGCCTAAACTGTTATACTAAACTTTCTTAAATGTATGGGACTTCACAATAATTATAGAAAATGCAGTAATGTACTGATAATGACCCTGTCTAGGGGAAAGCCATAACACTTAACAGGACTGTATGATGGACCTGATACTTTTGTTTGACGGAAGCAAAAAATCCTTTGATACACAGTATTGCGAACGACACAGAAGACCAGCCAGATAAAACAGAGACTCAGCGAGTGAATGTGAACCAGTTTATATAGTTATAGGATAGAGACAATATACAGGTAGTGGAGGGACTATCAAAGGAGTACTACTTACAATAGGACAGGCACATTCACTTACAAATGGCAATTATAGCTTATTATAAAAAGTACCAAAAGCCATACACACAAACACAAGTAACTCACACAAAAAGTCTGTAAACACATCAACCGAGTTAGAACTGTCTCTAGTCCAAACATGAGCTCATAAGTTGTGGAGTGAATGATGGACTTCTGCTCTTTAGCTCCCGTCTCTGCTCATGGATCTGTAGTGCTGATTGGCTGTTGAGGTGACCAGCTGTTTACAGCCAGAGTTAAAATACATTTGTATTTCATATTATATTCATTTAAGATCTCGACCATTAAGGCAGATGGAAGTTAAGTAGATGGATGTCAAACGTCGCACACCTATACGACGGCGTCTAGTCAATCATTTTTTATTAAACCAAGTGTAAAATATTAATGCGCCCCTAGCTGTTACCATCTTCCTAATTACTGTTCCTAAATGAAATAATTTGAACTTTTTGTAATAATGTTACGCAAGAAATCCAAGACATTTCTGGGCCAAAAGTTTATGGTAAAAATGTCATCCATTCTGGGTGCCTGGCAGCGTGGAAATGACGAGCAGGAGTCATACTGAACATTAGAACATTAGCTCCAGAGGACTGAAGGATGGATGTGATTAGCGGAGTCTGTCTTTCAGGAGTACCAGTCACATTGCCTTTATATTGCTAACAGCTTGATGCAGGAAACACTGGTGACTTCTTTTGACGTTAATTTCCACCCGCTGCGGCTCAGACTGTGGGGAGAAATCCTCTGCTGGATCTAGCTGCCTAGCTAACTCCCTCGCGCAAAATGAAAACAAGGGACCCCTAGTTTATTCAAAGCCATCATAAATAGCTTACTTAAGCTAACAAAATGAATGGCCGAAACAGGGAAATTATGTTTGAGAGTATGAAAATAAGTTGGGAACAGAATACTAATACCATCATTGGTAGAGCACTTAAATAGTACAAGAGTGCTTATGGCAGATCGGCCAAAATCCAAATTTTTGTAATTAATTCATTTATTGTTTGTTTTATTTTGGGGGGAGGGGTTGGGGTGTTTGGTTGTGTGTGGTAATGCTGCACTCTGAGATCATCCCCTAATTTTCACCAGAAGGTGGCACGTGTGTGCTATGCAGGACGAACTTGACTGTCCATTGTTTTTGAGATGCAGTATTCCAGGCATTGTCTTGCAGTATTGCATGCACTTTGCTGTTAATGTAATTTTTCAGTTTTTGAACATTTAAGCAAAAGCCATTGTGAGTGCAGCCACTGTATGAGCCACAAAAGTCTCAAGCATGTAAGACAACTTGGAGTAACTCAAACCAGTCCACATGGCAAAATGACGCTTGTTTTATGGTATCGTGATAAAATTTTGTTTTTGTGATAGACAATTAGGAAGGAACACTGACCCTGCATGTTTCATTATAAAGAGTGTAATTAGTCCTTGTATATACTGGCTGTTTATCACAGCCAAATAGCAGACTAGCTAACTAAATGTGGGAGTGCAGGTGGAATTAGGTGAAATTTCATATCAAATTCTCAATTATTCAATATCTGTTTTGAATAGAAATGCTTGTGCTGTGATAACTGTCATTAGTTTGAGGATAACTGTTAAATGACAAGCTATAGCAACATGAACATATCAAGCATTTGGCCAGGAGTGCTTTATTAAATGAGAAACAAGAAAAACATGGATGCTCGCTTGTAAAACAGTTACAGGTAGCACCACATAACGTGCGTGGTCCAATAAGGTTATTTTCATTATTAGCAAGATAATTCATTTACTTTACTAGTATATAACATTACCAGATACATTAGCTGTTGTAGTACAGCAGTTATAATGACACGCGTAACAGTGCAGGTTCTGGTGCAGAACGTTTTATTAATCACATGCAGCATCAGCAAAGGCAGACTGAATGCTGGGCAACGATGAGCTCCTTATTAGCTGCCAGCCAGATGCTTTATGTTCACAAAGCAGTCACACCAAACAAGCAGAGAAAGAAGAACTGCCACAGCATACCGGCGTTAAATGTGCTCGTTTCTGGCAGTTTCTGTAAAATGCAAATCCAAAAAAGTTTGGAAAATATGGAAACCCCAAGATATTTCATGGTTTTTTTTGTTTTTTTTTGTTAATAAACATTCATTCCTACATTTCAGACCTGAAACACAGGGCCGTTTAGTGGTAGTAATGGGGTAAAAAACGAAATAATGATGTGATTTCAAACAGGTGATTATAATCAAGATTCGGTACAAAAGGCTGAGTCTTTGAGAGGCGAAGGTGGGCAGATGAATTAGTCATTGTTTAAATTATTGAAATGTTTAAAAGCATTTTCTCAAGAGAAAGATTTAGGAAGCGATTTGCATAGTTCTCCTTCTACAGCGTATAATGTCCTTTATGCACAGAAATTTAATAAGGGCACAAACCTAAGCTTGGAACACCCATGGTCTCTGACCCCTCAGACAGCACTGGATCAAGAACCATAATTCATCAATAGCTGAAATGACCACATGGGCAAGGGATTACTTGGGCAAACCTTTGTCAAGAAATACAATACGGAATTACATTCACAAATGCCACTTAAAACTTTACTGCGCAAAAAAGAATCCTCAAGTTTACCATGTCCTGAAGGCGCGTCAACCTCTCTGGCGTCTGGTATGGTCCATTACACAGTGGAAACGTGTATTGTGGTCAGACAAAACTGTATCATCCCAACTTTATTTGTAATCTGCTGCAAGCCTGAAATGCAGGAATGGACGTGTATCATGAAATATCTTGGGTTCATACAGTCAGCGATTAAATAAAATTCAAAGTAAATTCACAGAAAATCAGAATGTGGTGGTAAAGATTGTCTGAAGGTTGAGATTAAAGTATCTTGGCTATTTACATTTACAATTACATTTACAGCATTAAGCAGACGCCCTTATCCAGAGCGACTGACAATTGATACTAGTGATGCACGATATATCGGCGGCCGATATATTATTTGCCGATATATGGATTTTTTTCAGTTATCGGTATCGGTCCGATATTATAATTTTAACCGATATTTATTAGATATTTAAATAAGAATATTTCTTTGTTTTACTCATTAAGCAAAATATCTGATGTTACTGAGTATATATGCAGTTCTATACTTTCTTGGATCTCAATCTTAAGCTTTCTTACACACGTAATTGTTCTTGTTGCTGCCTGTGACAATTGAAAGCTAAAAAAAAAGTGACTTTTTTAAAAGAAGGTCAGAAAATAAAATGGAATGGGACCATTTTTCCTTTGAGTGAACTTCACCTTATGTTTATAGTAATAGTCATGTCTGATTTATGTTTTAGTTGCTTATTGTTTATTAGTGATCTAGTATTTAACAACAGTTCATATATAGGTTATCATGTGAACATTTCTTAAACGTTTTTTTCAAGGTTATATTATCGATTTTTAACATCGGTATCGGCCACAATAATGTGCTGAACATTGGTTATCGTATCGGCCCAAGAAATTCAGTATCGGTGCATCCCTAATTGATACAGTCTTACAATCCAAGCAATTGTGGGTTAAGGGCCTTGCTCAAGGACCCAACAGTGGCAGCTTGGCAGAGGTGGGATTTGAACCCTGGACCTTATGGTCCATAGTCCCATATTTAGTCAAGACCCAGTATCCCATATAGCATTGCTAGGACAGTATATAATACTAAGAGAGAGTGCATTGTGGAAATTCTGCGACGCATACCTGTAAGTTGTTTTTATAACCTATAGAAGACCTTACTAAATCTGTTAATATATTCCAGCTATGTAACAAAATAATATCAGACAGTGTTTTTGAAGGCAGATACAACAATGTAGTTGATTGTATGGTTGTAGTGAATTTCCAAATAGTATTTCCATCCAAATATTTCATTTGTCTTCCCTTTAGGACAAGAAAACTTGTGTCCAAGATCTCAACACCTTGCTTAAAAGTGATCCCGGGAACGTGGCTGCACAGAAGCTTCTGCAGGAAGTACAGAAAATGAAATGACCTTTTTAGGCAGTATCTTAAGTGCCTCGGGTTTCTCTGATAGTGCTGCATCACCTATGAGTCGGTCAGACTTTGCTTTCTTGACGATGATGTGCATCAACAGAATAACTATCAAGAGTCTTGTCACTTGGATAGACCAGAGAAGGATTAAGTAAAGGTGTTATGCAATTCATGTACTGTTTTCTTTTCATTACATTACAGTGGTGTTTACTTATCAGGGTTTCGAGAATGTATTGTTTCTTGTTAGAACAGGGATCAAACCTACAGTTGCTCAGAACAAAATGAAATTAATTGACAACACAGGGCTTAGTTGTGTACTTGGGCAATCCCACGGTACACCACAGACTGTCAAACAAACCTGCTTGTATGCTCTTAATTATAACTTCATTTACATGTGTGTGCACATATAGCTTTGACAGCAACCTCTTGGCTGTTATCAGATGTAAAATACTGCACATAAGAGTATAGGTGAATGCTGGCACTTCTGACTTTTACACAGTTTTAAGATAAAACCCAAATGTAATGTCAGACCTACTGAATGAGTCTTTTTGTTTAAAAGGTGTTATTCGCTTTTCCCTAGATTTGAGTGTTCTTTTAGATCATTTCTACATTTTCAAGATTCATCACTGACTTGACATACTTCCATGGACATTAAAATAAACATTCATGTTGATTTAAACATTTTATAGCTGTGAATTTATTGATTTATTCCCCATTAAACATTCTTAGGTGCACCTCCTTGTGTCTACACACGTCCATTGTATCTGTTCCACTCACCATATAGAAGCACTTTGGAGTTTTACAATTACAGACTGTATAGACTGTTCTCTAATGGTCAGGACCACCACAGAACAGGTACTATCTGGGTGCTGGATCATTCTCAGCACTGCAGTAACACTGATGTTGTACTGGTTGGAGTGGATCAGACACAGCAGTGCTGCTGGAGTTTTTAAAAACCTATGTCACTGCTGGACTGAAATAGGCCACTAATTTGGGTACTAATATGGGTACTTGGGTATCTTTCCACATCACCTCAAAAGACGTGTCAGTTGGACTCACTAAAGTGTCCCAGTCCCTGTATACAGTGTCGGTCCCAAGCCCAAATCAGCCTAACTGGACCTGTCAAAAGATGCAAGACAAAACATGCAAGACACCTTAGAGGTGCGGGGCAACAGTGCCAGCAAAAAGTAGGACATTCCAAAGTAAATTAGTCATAGCGGCTAAATAAGTTCAGTTTTCAAGTTATGGCAGCATACATCACACGACCTGCATTTTCAGCAAAGAGAAAAGGTGGCTGCAGGTCACATATGTAGATGGGCACCTGACAGAATGACTGCTCAATTAGGGGCAGATTGCGAAAATAACACCAGATGAGCATTCCAAGAAATTAAAGTACACAGCTTGTGCATTCAGTATTTGAATTACAATAGTAAATACTTAAATGTTCAAAACATGTGTGAAATGATCTGTCATAGAATTGAATGGATTGCAAGCTCACAAAGCTGGAATATACACTCACCCGGGCACTTCATTAGGCTACTACTTGTTAAAGCAAATATCTGATCAGCCAATCACATGGCAAAAACTCAATGCATTTAGGCATGTAGACATGGTTAAGAGGACCTGCTGAAGTTCAAATCGAGGATCATGGTTGTTGTTGCTAGACGGACCGGTCTGAGTATTTCGGAAACTGCCGATCTCTGCTGCTGCTGTGATTTTCTCTCACAGCCATCTGTAAGGTTTTCAGGGAATGGTCTGAAGAAGAGAAAATATCCTGTGAGCGGTAGTTCTCTGAGTGAAAATGCCTTGTTGATGCCAGCGGTCAGAGGAGAATGACCAGGCTCGTTTGAGCTGGTAGAAAAGCAACAGGAACTCAAATAGCCACTCATTAACACAGAAGTATACAGAAGAGTGTTCCCACAGAGGTATAGCACGTCAAACCTAGCAGCAGATCACACTGGGTACCACTTCTATCAGCTAAGAACAGGCAGATGAGGCTACATTCACACAGGCTCAACAAAATTTCTGCTGCGTCATTCTGATGGTAAGGTCAGGATTTGGTGTAAACAACATGAAAACATGGATCCATCAACGGTTCAGACTGCTGGTGGTGTAATGGTGTGGGGGATATTTTGTTGGCACACTTTGGGCCCCTTAATTACAACTGAGCATCGTTTAAACACCACAGCCTACCGGAGTATTGTTGCTGACCAGACGAAATGAGAAGATGCCTAAATTAAAATGAATGAAAAACGACAAAAACTAGGACGAAATGAATTGACACTTGTCAACGAATAAAAACGAGACGACAATGTTTGGCAGAGACGACATCCAATCAGATGTTTAACATCTAACTTTAGCTGATGTGGAAAGGCGGGACGAGTTGGATAGCGATCCAATCAGTAATGCGGTAAGACACACATTTGATTATAGATCATAGATCGATCATAGATCGTACAACTAGCCTCTGTACTGTTTCTCAGGAAACTTACTCGGCAATGTCAACACTTGGGAGAAAGTGGAGAGTCGATATATGGGCACATTTCTCATTTGATGTCAAGGAAAACAAGACTTTTTGTAAACCGTGTGAGGTCTCCGGTAAAAATACGACAAACTTGAAACGACAGTGGTATGAAAAAGTTTGGGCACCCCTGATAATTTTCATGATTTTTCTTTATAAATCATTGGTTGTCCAGCTCAGCAATTTCAGGTAAATATATCATATAGCAGATGATCACCGTGATATTTGAGAAGTGAAATTAAGTTTATAGGTTTTACAGAAAGTGTGCAGTAATTATTCAAACAAAATTAGGCAGGTGCATAAATTTCTGCACCCTTGTCATTTGAATACCTTTATCACTAATTATTGGAACACAAAATTTGTTTTGTAAGCTCATTGACCCTTGATCTACATACACAAGTGAATCCAACTATGAGAAAGTGTTAAGGTGGCCAATTGGAAGTTTTTCTCCTCTTTGCATCTTCTCTGAAGAGTGGCAACATGGGAGCCTCAAAACAACTCTCAAATGGCCTGAAAACAAAGGTTGTTCAACATCATGGTTTCAGGGAAAGGGAAAAGCTCTCTCAGAGATTTTCAGCTGTCATTTTTTTTTCCACTGTGAGGAACATAGTGAGGCAATGGAAGACCACAGGCACAGTTCTACTTAAGGAACTCCCGAAGTGGCAGACCAAGAAAAATCTCAGATAGGCAGAGGCGAAGGATGGTGAGAACGTCCCATAGTCCCAGCCACAGACCAACCTCCAAAGACCTACAACCTCATCTTGCTGCAGATGGTGTCACTGTTTCATCGTTTCAGCTATACAGCACACTTTGCACAAGGAGAGGCTGTTATATGAGTAATGCAAGAAGAAAGCCTTTTTCTGCAGACACACGCCACAAACAGAGTCACTTGAGGTGTGCTACAGCACATTTGGACAATCCAGCCCTTCATTTTGGAATAAAGTGCTGTGTACTGATGAACTAAAATTGAGTTATTTGGACATAACAAGGAGCGAGAAAAAGAACACAGCATCCCAAGAACAACACTTTGCTACCCCACAGTAAAATTTGGTGGCGGTTCCATCATGCTGTGGGACTGTGTGGCCAGTGCAGGTACTAGGAATCTTGTTAAAGTTGAGGGGTCGCATGGATTCCAGTTAATATCTCCAGATTCTTTGAGAAACAATGTTTCAAGAATCAGTGACAAAGTTTGCACCGAGGCCAACGACCCCAAAACCCTGCTCAAAATCTACTAAGGCATTCATGCAGAGGAACCAGTACAACAACGTTCTGGAATGGCCATCTCAGTCCCCAGAACCTGAATATTACTGAAAATGTGGGGCTGTCCATGCTCGGAAACCATCAAACCTGACTGAACTGGAGATGTTTCTAAAGAAGAATGGTCCAAAGCACCTTCAACCAGAATCCAGACTGGAAGCTGTAGGAAGCGTTTAGCGGCTGTTATTTCTACAAAAGGAGGATCTACTAAATATTGATGTAATTTTTCTGTTGGGGTGCCCAAATTTATGCACCTGCCTAATTTTGTTTGAATAATTACTGCACACTTTCTGTAAATCCTATAAACCTCATTTCACTTCTCAAATATCACTGTGTTCATCTGCTTTATGATATATTTAACTCAAGTTGCTGATCTGAACAACCAATGATTTATCAGGGGTGCCCAAACTTTTTCATACGACTGTACATCTGTAGGCATGTCATCAAAAGTAATGAGGATCTGGGCATCCCTCTTGTGGAATCATTAAGCCAATAAATATGAGTCGTTTTATACCAGGTGTGATTTACAGATGTGTGTAAAACCCCATGACGTGTCACAGTTCATGGTAATGCCCCTACATATTGCATTTGTTTTGTCTTTTTTCAACAGAGCTTTAAGGAAGAACATGGTGAAGTCAGATAGGTTTAATGGTCTCCCCATTCACCAAATGTATTCAAATTTAATACATTTTAACAATAATATAATAAATCTTAATGTAAATTTTACATTAAGTAAATCATAATGTAAATTTTACATTTACATTTAAAGCATTAAGCAGACGCCCTTATCCAGAGCGACTTACAACTGATACAATCTTACAATCCACGCAATTGTGTGTTAAGGGCCTTGCTCAAGGACCCAACAGTGGCAGCTTGGCAGAGGTGGGATTTGAACCCTGGACCTTCTGGTCCATAGTCCAGTACTTTACCCGCTAGGCTACCACAGTCCCCAAAGTATTGAGGCACATCTCTTAATCAGGGAATTCAAGTGTCTCATTCACATTTACATTTACAGCATTTAGCAGACGCCCTTATCCAGAGTGACTTACAATTGATACAGTCTTACAATCCAAGCAAATCCAATACAAACCTTGCTCAAGGACCCAACAGTGGCAGCTTGGCGAAGGTGGGATTTGAACCCTGGACCTTCTGGTCCAGAGTCCAGTAACTTAGCCAGTAGGCTACCACTGTCTCAATATTGAAATTAAATCATTCAATAAACTGGAAGGTTTCTTTTTAAAGACCGGTCCAATACAGTGATCCGCGAAGTAGCAGCGTTATTTATTTTATTATTTCTATATATTTTAAGGCTTTATAAACAACACCGCAGAGCAACACTACACACAGCGATCAGATGTTGTGGAGTGGACAAGGAGAGATACTGAACGTATGGGCACAGCGTGGGAAAGCAAACAGTACTGTGTTTCCATTGTGTACATATATATACACTGCTCAAAAACATAAAGGGAACACTCAAATAACACATCCTAGATCTGAGTGAATGACATATTCTCATTGAATGCTTTGTTCTGTACAAAGTTGAATGTGCTGACAACAAAATCACACAAAAATCATCAATGGAAATCAAAGTTATTAACCAATGGAGGACTGAATTTGGAGTCACACACAAAATTAAAGTGGAAAAACACACTACAGGCTGATCCAACTTTGATGTAATGTCCTTAAAACAAGTCAAAATGAGGCTCAGTATTGTGTGTGGCCTCCACGTGCCTGTATGACCTCCCTACAACGCCTGGGCATGCTCCTGATGAGGTGGTGGATGGTCTCCTGAGGGATCTCCTCCCAGACCTGAACTAAAGCATCCACCAACTCCTGGACAGTCTGTGGTGCAATGTGATGTTGGTGGATGAAGCGAGACATGATGTCCCAGATGTGCTAAATCGGATTCAGGTCTGGGGAACGGGCGGGCCAGTCCATAGCTTCAATGATTGAGTGTGTCTTGCTAATTGCCAATAATTTCCACCTGATGTCTATTCCATTTGTACAACAGCATGTGACATTGATTGTAAATCAGTGTTGCTTCCTAAGTGGACAGTTTGATTTCACAGAAGTTTGATTTACTTGGATTTACATTGTGTTGTTTAAGTGTTCCCTTTATTTTTTGAGCAGTGTATATATAGATATTTCAAAAAAATAATTCTTATAACCGGGTACACGTTGAAAAGTAAAAAATAGAATTTTGATTCCATTTTAGGCTTCAAATACATGGCCGAGATTAGTGCAAAAATACACCTGTATCAAGGAAGCTATCTGAAAGGGGTGGTGCATCATGTAGTCACACGAGCCATCACAGTTTTGGTTTGACACGCTCCACAAGAGCATTAGCGGAAGATGGACTCTCAAATGTACTCAAAATTTTGGGTCCACTTGGAGAGAAAAAGCTAAACGCAATATGTGTGGAAAGTTGATCTGCTGTAAAGGAGGCTGCACCTTCAACATGCCAAAACGAGGCTTCATGTCCTAAACAATGACTTAAGAAAACCAAACTTGTTTCCATTACTGGTCTTAAGTCGTTTTTACTGCTGAAATGACAAACCTGTGATTCAAAAGGACAGGAATCGTTTTTATGTAAAGCTTTTTTCTTCCCATTAAACCCATTTGAAGTAAAAAGCTTAATGTAAAAATGATTACTTTTCATTTGGACCACATGTTCATCATTTCAGCAGTAGAGATTAATTATCACCAGTGGTAAATGAGAGAAGTTTGGTGTTCCTATATCACCGCTTTAGCACATTAAACAATGTTAAGCAGCCAGGCTGAGATCCCCTTTGTCACTTCCAATGAAAGAGCAAAAATTCATGAATGGCACAGTTGGGGAAAAACAAAACAAAACGACATACTTTCTAACTACCGTATTTTTCGGACCATAAAGCGCACCGGATTATAAGACGCAATATCAATGATCGGCTGCTAACGGATCTATTTTAATACATACCGGGTTATAAGGCGCATTAAATGAAACAAAACTCTTAAGTTCCCTCGGAAGCTCAGTTTGGTCTTTACCTGGCGCAGGGCGTCTTCTTGCTTCCTCCACTTCCGTATCATTGATTCGTTAATGTTGAATTCTCTCGCAGCTGCTCTATGTCCATGTTGTACTGCGTGACTGATGGCGTTGTGTTTGAAATCCGCTTCGAAAATAAATGAATGAATGCACGTACCCTAATGCTGAAGCACATACCGTATTACTCAGTGATGCTGCGCACTACGGTGGCCGTTAAGCTTCGTAACTTACCAAGGCCATGCTAAAACATTTTGACAGATTTATGAGCGCTGTGTACCATCTACAATCGGTTCTAGGTCAGAAAGCGCAACCAGAATTAATTCATACATTCGACGCACCGCATTTTAAGGCACACTGTCGATTTTTGAGAAAGTTAAAAGACTTTAAGTGCGCCTTATGGGCCGAAAAATACGGTAAACATTTGGCACCTCGCCCCACCATTTTGGAATAGTCGAATTTGAGACTGGAATTTTCAGAATCGGTAAAACGCAAACATTAGAAACGATAAACGAGTTTAAAATCACCAATACTGCAAATAAAATGCTCTGTTTTAGCTTCACCATCTTATAAATAACCGAGTGAAAGCATAACTATTTCTGAAGACTAACAATTCAGTGTACTGTTCTTGTATAAAAATTTAAACAAAGAATATTTATTCTCCAACAAAAGAGTTTTAAATGGATATGGATGCTTGATCTAAGATCGCACCCTCTGACGTTCAAAAAATGCTGTTATATATAATGAAACATTTCTACAATGCACTGTGACATTTCTGCATCCTCATGTATTACACGTCTAGTATAGACTGGGGTCTACAGCCAAGAACTCTGTAGCAATGCTGAAGAAATCAATCAATAGGAAGGTTTCGTTTTAAAGAACACTCCAGACTAGCATTACAGCATAAGGATTAAAGCCACCGCATGCGTTTTTGGCCATCTACTAAACTACTATACTGGAGTATAGAAGCCCTTTCTTTATTGTTGTGAAGGTACAGTAACAAGCCCCAACATGCATGCGAGGGAACAGTCAAAAACCAAACACGTCAATTTGGAACTGATAAAACCTTTATTTCACTTTAAATTGTCTTTTACACTTTTCCTGATTATAACATGTAAGGTGAAACTAGAACTGTTTAAAAGACATACACAAATCTAGCATTACGTCAATAACCAGGGTTGTAGTAGGATTTTTTTTGTCTTGGTTTTTTTTTCTTTTTCTTTAAGCTATTCTAAATTTTTCACAACCACGTGCGCGCTAAAGCGATAAAACCGTCACAGAAGCTAACTGGAGGCAGAATACTGGTCAGTAAAAACAAAAGCGACCGGAGATACCAGATATACAGACAGGCTCGGCTCCACATTCACTACTGTACGTTTTTTTTTTCCTTTTATTAAGTTTTATCTCAAGCGTAGAATAACTGCCATTTGTTCAGCTAAGGGGAGATGTGTGTGTTTTGTCAGTGCATGAACATCGTCTTCGGTTGGAGACAGATGAGTTCTACACCTAGTGGAATGTTAATGGTGATGCGACCACGTATTGTGACACTGAATGAGATAAGCTAGCCTAACTCCTGTAACGTCACCTAGTTTCTCAAACCACTGGTACCCTCAATCTGATTTCCAACTCGCAGCTCCGGAGCTAAAATAAAAAAATCTGGCTAAATGATAAATGCCTCAAATCCAACTGTGATCAGAAAAAAAACACATCCAGTTCCTAATCCTACACTACACCCATTTGCAAGGGACAGTCACCACTGACACTGGAATTTAGTCCAAGACTTTTTAATCAATGGCCCAGTGAAGACCCAACAATCGCTCAGCAATAGATAGGAACAACGTGAAGCTCGGTAAATCCAAATCGATTCATAAAGGCCAGAAATCTTTCTAAATGGAGGGCAGAACAAGCATTGAGAAGTCATGGACTGCTTTTGGAAAGCTGATGGAACAACAGGAAGAAAGAAAAAATTACAAATGCTGAAGTATCAACGGTTTGAAAGTAGCTTTACATTTCAAATTTTGACATGCACGTTCACCTCATGTTTACAATAGTACAGTTTTCTGTCTTCAACTAGATGAAAAGGAGACCAAAAAAAAAGGAACAGTACTTTAACTGATGTTAAACAGCACCCTTAGCTGACCGCCCCATTGACAGCGGATGAGGACTTTGCTCAAAAGTCCAATATTACTGATGGAATGTATTCTCTCATTCAAATTTGGGCCAGACTGGAATGACAACTCCTCAGGTCCCTTTTTTCGTTCTTGGACTCATGCAAAGTATATATAAAAAAAAAAAAAAAAAAAGGGAAAAGGGGGGAGGGACTTTGCACAGCGATAACAGTAATGCATGTTAGTCAGTGTCACAATACAGCCTGTTTGCTTCCTTTCTGTATGAGACCACCACAGAATTGTACTGCGATCGTAGTGATAAAAACTTTTGATTCGGTCCAATTTAACCAAGAAGGAGGGAATTATGCATCACAGTGATTATTAAATTAATCGGAAAGTTTATTAACCATCTGAATAAAACCACCATTGCTTGGTACACTGACAAGAGAGAAGTGAAAGACACCATAATGCAGATTTGATCATGAACAATCGTTTTTAAAAGTGTTTAGGATGGGATGAAAACAATGGCCTCGGTATCCAATCCCCTCCTCCCACAGACATGCAGACATTCAAACACACAAGTTCTTTCTAACAACCGAACGTGACCCTGTGCCTTGATCTCCAAGGGGAAGGGGGCGGGGGGCAGAGAGTCGTATGTCAGACAATTCATGCTGCTCATCATACAGAAAGGCAGGTTAGGGTGAAGTGGATGAAATAGGGAACTATGGGCTGTACGTGTAAGATAAAGAGTGTGAGTGAATTTGAACAGTGAAGTGCAACGCCTTTAGTTCTCGCCCTCTCCGGCCTCCCCCTCGTCACCCTGGTTTTCTGATGTCCACAGCTAGAGGAAGACAAAAAAATATATATGTATCACAATTATTAGCATTTAATCATGTACATTTACAGCATTTAGCAGACGCCCTTATCCAAAGCGACTTACAACTGATACAGTCTTACAATCCAAGCAATTGTGGGTTAAGGGTCTTGCTCAAGGACCCAACAGTGGCAGCTTGGCAGAGGTGGGATTTGAACCTTGGACCTTTTGGTCTGTAGTCCAGTACCTTACAGTCCATGTAGGATTTTCTTAACATATAGCTAGCTAGCTAATAAGTGTGCTGCTACACGTTACAGCAGCGTATTACTTGCCACCAATAGGTGACACACTGGCACAATCCAATGCAAAATCCTTCCAAAAAAGATGATAGCTGATCATTGTGTTCCTTTTAATAGTTCATTTGTTGTTTAATCACATACAGGTATGCACCGTCTAACGTCAGCTTTACTTTCTGTGAAATGGGACGTGGTCTGAAATGGCCGCTGACCGGACAATCATCACAGTCACCCAGTCTTATGCTACTGTGATGAAAATATAAAGAGAGTAATTTCATAAAAACTGCAGGCAAACGACACGCAAATGTGTGTGAGATGCTCCTGAAAACACTGATACTTTTGTTTGACGGAAGGCAAAAACGCACTGATAGACAGTATTACGAACAACACGGAAGATCAGCCACATGAAAGAGGTTCAACAAGTGAATGTGAACCAGCTTATATATTTACAGAGTAGAGAATATACAGGTAGTCCCCACTTTGATGGCCCAACTTACAATATTTCGGCTTCCGATAAACAAATGCACATTCAGCAGAACCTGTCCTTTGACTTTAGAATTTTTCCGGGCAAGCGACACATAGTAATATGCCTCATGCGGATGAGGAAGATGGCAGTCTGTGACATAGGGAGTAACCGGTATTTTTTTCCCCCCAATTTCAATACATCATTCAATAAATTAAACGAAACATTACATTTGTTTGTTTGTTGAGTTAACTATCAGCATCAACATCAATGGCCATTTCAGCGACAGACAAGAGGTTAAAACGATTCACAAGGTGACTAGTCATACACTGGGGCAAAAAAGTATTTAGTCAGTGACTGATTGT
This sequence comes from Ancistrus triradiatus, assembly GCA_025084515.1. Lineage (NCBI taxonomy): Eukaryota > Metazoa > Chordata > Actinopteri > Siluriformes > Loricariidae > Ancistrus > Ancistrus triradiatus. Next base: position 256,873 of record JAJAGP010000544.1, on the reverse strand, counting down.
GCAAGTTCTCCTACTTAGAAAGATGAGAGGTCTGTAATTTTCATCATAGCTACACTTCAACTACGAGAGACAAAATGAGGGGAAAAAAAATCCAGAAAATCACATTGTAGGATTTTTAAAGAATTTAATTGTAAATCGTGGTGGAAAATAAGTATTTGGTCACCCACAAACAAGCAAGATTTCTGGCACAGACCTGTAACTACTACTTTAAGAAGGGAGGGAGTTGAAAGTCCGTGTTGCCCAGCAACAGCCCCAAAGCATCACTGCTCTAGAGGAGATCTGCATGGAGGAATGGGCCAAAATACCAGCTACAGTGTGTGCCAACCTGGTGAAGACTTACATTAAACGTTTGATCTCTGTCATTGCCAACAAAGGTTATGTTACAAAGTATTGAGTTGAACTTTTGTTACTGACCAAATACTTATTTTCCACCATGATTTACAATTAAATTCTTTAAAAATCCTACAATGTGATTTCCTGGATTTTTTTTCTCATTTTATCTCCCAGTTGAAGTGTACCTATGATGAAAATTACAGACCTCTCTCATCCTTCTAAGAAGGAGAACTTGCACAATCAGTGGCTGACTAAATACTTTTTTACCCCGCTGTACATACACACTAGGGTTGGGCCAATTTAGTGGTCTCCGAAAGGGAGTGTATGGCTATTAAATAGTACACTTAACGAAGCGCATAAATACAGCGAACCCAGAATAGGATTCACAAGCTCAGAAAAGCGAAGCGAATACATTTGAGCAACAGCAGATTAATAGCAAAATTTGTCAACAGGCGTTGAACAAGGCAATTAGCAGTTTGCTCCTATAATTTCAGAGCTTACACACGACCAACTTGTTAATGTGAAGAACATACGAAAGTAAAGCAAGTGAACTTATACCAGCAGATGCTGAGCTTCAAGCAAACAAAAAATCTGCCTATTGTTCTCATTTTATACTAGAGGCTCAATAAAATTCTGCCTTTAACTTACAGTCAGGTTGTCCCTTAGTAGCTGCATGATCAGGGTGCTGTCTTTGTAAGAGTCCTCGTTCAAAGTGTCAAGTTCAGCGATGGCTTCATCAAAAGCCTACAACAAAAGGCATATCAAGCTTCAATTCACAAAGAACACTTTCTCTAAATCTTACAATCAGCGGTTCCCCACAGAATTAGCTTCTACATGCGGAGGCAAGCCAAAGTGGTGTCAGGTGGGGATGGGTGGAGATGGGTCCGATCCTATATCAGTAGCAGGTCCAATATTGATGTCGTTCACTCAGGGACGATCCACTTACCGATCCAGATTCCATTCCAGATCTTACCATGAGCATGCGGCAACTTCAGTCCGCAGCTGAGTGAGCAAATAGTATTAGCGTGGCGCTCTTCGTAAATGCAACAAACATGTCTGCTGTGTGGAAGCAGGGCTCTACAGTGGGGGCATTGCTTGCATTTGCACCTTCTTTCAACAAACGCGAAAGAAATATTTACTTAGGATCACTTTAAGGAAACGAGATCTTGACCTGGACAGCGTAACACACGAGGAACAGATCAAATGTAGACAGAAGCTAATATTAGGACTAACATGAGGGAAAATGTAAGGTCTTCTGTAGCTGGTAACTGGTCATAAATGAATTGATTAAAACTAGCAAGAAAAGTATTATGTGAAATCTATAAAAAGTGCATTTAAATCATTACATACATATTTAACACCGGAGACACAAACCCGGTGTAACAGTATTCAACTAATTTTATCTCATGTTTACATTTACAGCATTTAGCAGACGCCCTTATCAGAAGCAACTTACAACTGATACAATCTTACAATCCAAGCAATTGTGGGGTAAGGGCCTTGCTCAAGGACCCAACAGTGGCAGCTTGGTAGAGGTGGGATTCGAACCCTGGACCTTTTGGTCCATAGTCCAGTACCTTAGCCACTAGGCCACAACAATCCCACATGTTTAAGTCTTCCACATAACCCTGCAATTAAGTGTTATACATATACAGGTTTAAACCTTTTTAAAATAATAAAAAATAAAATTCTATAATGATTAAACAACTTTGTTTTATGTTTTCAGCAAGCTTGCTTGAAAGGCAAGGCAAATGCATTTAGGCTATTTAATGCAGGCAATGGTGGAGAAATTGACCAAATCTATACCGGTATTGTCATTTCGGCGCAACCCTACTAAAGTGTTTGTTAGTGTTTAAATGCCAAAAAGCAAGACAGCACGATGAATCCTTAAACACAGTACCAACAATAATCATCATACTAAAGTTTAAAAAAAAAAAAAAAAAACCTCCTGTATCGGAATCTATATTGACAGTTGAGTTGGAATCGGGTCAGAACTGAAAAAATGTGGATCGGCCCATCACTACGGCTATATAAAGTGCACTGGAAATATTTTAACTGGCAAGTTCAGCGAGAGCACAAAACTACGCAAAGATGAGCAAAATGGGAACAGAGAATCAAGAAAGCACATCAGAAAATCAAACCAGTCCAGTCCCTTACTTGCTTCCCAAACACCTGCCTGCATCATAAATACAACAGAAAAAATGCTGCAATCTCACATAAAACACAGCAATCTCACTCCAATGTATTAGAGAGATCTAGCAGGGTAGCCAGGGGCTGAATATCTCAGTGCACAGTGCACAGCTCTTCAATAAAAACAGAAATGTATATTTGATAATGTTGTAGGCCGCCACAAATAATTCAACATATGGGGAAACACTTATCATTTCAAACGTTTTTTCATTACAAAAAAACAAAAACTGTCTTGTATTAATATCCTCCAGCTCTTCACTCACCGTCTTTGCCAAACTGCAAGCCTGCTCTGGGGTGTTGAGGATTTCATAATAAAAAACGGAGAAGTTGAGGGCGAGCCCAAGCCTGATGGGATGTGTAGGCTGCATCTCCTTCTTGCTGATATCGAATGCATCCTGGTAGGCCTTCTGAGAGTTGTCCACCGTTGCTGTGCAACAAAAAGAAATCAAGTCACCAACTTAATTAGTCAAGGATTTTGTTTGGGCAATTGCCCAAATATCAGAAGATAAAACCACAGGTCCCCGAAACGAGTCCACAAATGGCAATACCAAAGTTTACTGGTCATATCACTGCTCTTGGTGCTACAGTTTAAGTGATAAGATATAGCGTTACGTCTTCTGTCAAGTGGTCATAAGACTACATACAAACTCATTCACTCCCTTTCTTTAGGAACTTTGCATTGCAATCCAAAAATGTTATCATGTCAACATGCTCCTGGCTAAAGCTGGGTCTCTTTTTCTACACGAACACGGGTATTTTTAAAAACGTAGCTTTTTCTATGCGTTTTGACCGTTCGTCCACACGAAAGCGGCATTTTAGGTAACTGAAAACGGACTTTTTTTTTTTTTTTTTGCAAAACTCCTTCCAGGGTGAAGATTTTCAGAATTTTCAGATTTTCTTGCTTGTAGCGATTTTGTGCAATAGCGGACGTAGCCAAAATAGTGCCAGCTGTAACACTGCTGACCGAACTTGTTACAAATCTACAAATAAATTTACAATTATTACTTTGTCATTACACTGAAGAACAGAGGTATCAGAATGCGCTACGGAGGTCACTACTATATCCATCACACTCACGAAGCAGTTCCCGCCCCCAGCGTCGCCGGTTTGGGACGAGACCCGGTCGGACCTCTCGTTGGTGGGACAGCTTTCAAAACGAAGTGGTTGTTGAAGAACAATGGCGAGAAAATGTTCGTATGCATAGGACGTTGCTGTTGTCGCTGAGTGAGCTGCTTCGCCGGCATATAGGACTGCTGGTTTGGCTCTGCTCTTGACAGCGACTGTGTGCGTTTTTGCGTTTTCATGTGGACGAAGTTTTTTGTTTAAACAGTGCTTGTGTGGACGGGATGTTTTTTATAAACGAATGTGAAAATCCCCGTTTTAGAAAATACCCGTGTACGTGTGGACATAGCCTTAATGCTAACTTATTTTGAAGATTCCACGTCCGCGCCTGTTCCGCTTCGATCGCTCGTGTTTTTTTTTCCAGCGCTGACCGCAAGTGTCGCAGGTAACGTAAGCGGATATGATAAGGCGGGGGACACATAAATCATGCAACACAACGAATCGATAATGAAATTCGTTGTCGACGCTTTTAATAATCGATTATTATCGATTTTATCAACTCGTTGTTGCAGCCCTATTATGCACTTAAGTATTGGGATCCGAAACCTCAGTATAAACCACGCAGCAAGTAATAAGAGTTTAAGAAGCATGGTTCCTTGTAGTACAGTTTGAATGCTGAATGAAGCCACATCAAACTCGATCTGCCTGCTTGGATTCTGACCAGATTACAAATACGGCTGTGGAAAAAAAGTTCAATTCAATGGCAATGTTCAGACTGAAGGGCAAACAGGATTTCATTCTCAAATATGATTTTCAGACCGAGTGCTGAGACGAAAACCTGATTTGTCTGTTTGGACTGTAGTCACTCTCACTGGCACGTCCAGATTGGTTGCTATAGTAACAATGCCAGGGTGCCTCAATCTTGCACTAGGGAATCTTTAATAAGAATTCATTCCAAGAAAACATAACCCTAACAAAGCCTCATTTCAACCGTCACCCACAGGCATTCCTAGTACCAGAATTTAATACTTGATCATCAGAAATTGTGTACATGCAAAGACACTAATTACAGTATAAATTGTTGACGAGCTCTGCTCTGATTTTTGATATATAATACTAAACACTGATAATATTGTACATTCCACTTACATTTCTTAGCATCTCCAGATGCCACCTCAGATAAGTATCTGTAGTAGTCTCCCTTCATTTTCAGGTAGAAGACTTTGCTCTCTGCCTGGCTAGCGTTGGGTATGAGGTACTTCTCCAGGAGGCCCTTGGGGAACAGAGGAGAAGCTGATATCAGGAACAGCGTTAATGTTTACATCAAGGTCTTTGGCTATTACCCTTCACACCCAGGTACTTGCGGTCTTTATCTGTGCACTACAAGCACGCGCCATTTAATGGCCATCCGATGAGTGACCGTTCACTACCACGCTTTTAACAATTATAATAGGATAAAATCTGTCTTTTCATTCCAGACGTTGTGGCCATGAATAGCTAATCAAATGAAAGGTTTAGAATGTATTTTTACTGCCATAGATATTAATCATTACTCTGATGTTTTGTTAAAATCTTTAATTTCATGAATATCGATTTAATTTGCATGAACTACATTCATAAGTAGGAACTACATTATGGTCCATGTTGCGCACGAGCACTTTTAGGTGTCACAATTTTATCTGACAAGTGAAAACAGAAAAGTCTGTGCTCCATTTATAAGTTTAAAATGTTTAAAAGGTGACAATTCATTGCCCGTTCTGGAAATCAGTGTTTCTTCAAGTGGACTCATTCCTTCTTGGTTGTGTGCAGCCAGTGAGGTGTGTTTATTTATGTTTATATTCCATCGTGTGCACTTATATTTTGGTTCTACAGTGTGTGTGTGATAGTTAAGGTGTTCTGTATGCATCTGAAGAGTTCAATGGTGGATTTGATGACTGAAGTGCAATAAGAGCACATAAATCCATCAGTACGTGAAGAACCAGTGTTGTGCATTTCCTGGAGAGAAATTTTTTAAGAATTTAATTGTAAATTATGGTGGAGAATAAGTATTTGATCAATAACAGAAGTTCAACTCAATACTTTGTAACATAACCTTTGTTGGCAATGACAGAGGTCAAACGTTTCCTGTAAGTCTTTACCAGGTTTGCACACACTGTAGCTGGTATTTTGGCCCATTCCTCCATGCAGATCTCCTCTAGAGCAGTGATGTTTTGGAGCAGCAACTCCCTCCACAAATTGTTCTTTCTATATGGGGTTGAGGTCTGGAGACTGGCTAGGCCACTCCAGAACCTTGAAATGCTTTTTACGAGCCCACTCGTGTGTGTGGTGTGTGTTGTGTGTGTGTGTGTGTGTGTGTGTGTGTGTGTGTGTTTGTGGGATCATTTTTCATGCTGGAAGAGCCAGCCATGTTCCATCTTCAATTCTCTCACTGATGGAATGAGGTTTTGGCTAAAAAAATCTCACGATACATGGCCCCATTCATTCTTCCCTTAACACGGATTGTGTCCTGTCCCCTTTGCGAACAAAACAAGCCCCAAAGCATGATGTTTTCCCACCCCCATGCTTCACAGTAGATATGGTGTTCTCGGGATGCAACTCAGATTTCTTCCCTCCAAACACGACGAGGTTGAGTTTTTTACCAAAAAGTTCCATTTCAGTTTCATCTGACCACATGATATTCTCCCAATCCTCTTCTGGATCATCCATATGCTCTCTGGCAACTCCAGGCAGGCCTGACAGTACAACCAGGGGACTGTACAACTGCAGGATCTGACACGCCTGGCACTGCCAGGAATCTGAGTCCCTCCTCTTCGGCATAGTGTGTTTTACTGTTGGTTAGCCTTTTATTACTTTGGTCCCAGCTCTCTTCAGTGTTCATTCATCAGGTCCCTCCATGTAGTTCTGGGATTTTTGCTCACCGTTCTCATGATCATTTTGACCCCACGGGATGAGATCTTGCGTGGAGCTCCAGATCGAGGGAGATTATCAATGGTCTTGTATGTCTTCCATTTTCTTACAATTGCTCCCACAGTTGACTTATTCACACCAACCTGCTTGCCTATTGTAGATTCACTCTTACCAGCCTGCTGCAGGTCTACAAGTTTCTTCCTGGTGTCCTTCGACAGCTCTTTGGCCTTGGCCATGGTTGAGTTTGGAGTCTGACTGTTTGAGGCTGTGGACAGGTGTCTTTTATACAGATAACGAGGTCAAACAGGTCAAAACCTCCTTCCATCAGTGAGAGCATTGAAGATGGAACGTGGCTGGGTCTTCCAGCATGAAAATGATTCCAAACACACTGCTCGGGCTATGAAGGAGTGGCTCCCTAAAAATTATGGTCCTGGCATGGTTCTGGAGTGTCTAGCCAGTCTCCAGACCTCAACCCCATAGAAAATGTGTGGAGGGAGTTGAAAGTAGGTGTTGGCCCAAAACATCACTGCTCTAGAGGAGATCTACATGGAGGAATGGGCCAAAATACCAGCTACAGTGTGTGCAAACCTGGTGAAGACTTACAGGAAACATTTGACCTCTGTCATTGCCAACAAAGGTTATGTTACGAAGTATTGAGTTGAACTGTTATTGACCAAATACTTATTTTCCACCATGATTTACAATTAAATTCTTTAAAAATCCTACAAAGTTCCTGGATTTTTTCTCATTTAGTCCCTCATAGTTGAAGTGTACCTATGATGAAAATTAGACCTCTCTCATCTTTCTAAGTAGGAGAACTTGCACAATCAGTGGCTGACTAAATACTTTTTTGCCCCACTGTATGTGACTCTGGTAATGTCCAGTCAAAGTCCATTTCGGTCAATATTCTAAGAACGTAATACTGTTGTTAAACGGTGCACACCTGCATATGTAATGTGTAATAAGGATCAAGACTGTGCACAACTGCCTGCTCATTCAACTAAAATTAAAAGCCGTTTACAAGAAAATGGCACTTCTTCCAAATCATCCATTAAAATACATATTGGACAAACAATATCCAATATATCACTATCATTTTAGGGGAAGCACTTGAGATACTGTCTCTATCACATGCATCTTTATGTTCTATTGTAGCTTCACTGCATCTTAAATAACAAAATATTCCTTTATTTCTGAAAAATAACATTAAAATAATGCATACTTCTGTAAAACTTCACACAAAGAGAGTCGTTAGGCCCCCGCAATTAAAATATTTAAGAAGTTTTAAATAATGCCTTTGCAAAACAGTAAAGTAAACAAGCTCACTGGCAATGGAAGATATGCATCCATAAGAATAACATGATGGCTGCAATTGCATTAGATGGCGTAATATACAAGACTGCGTCATTTTCTGAGAAGTCATTGGCATCAAAACTTTCCTGCAGAGGACAAGATCCTACAGTGCTATGCATATTTTTACATTCTTTTATTCTATGTTTTATTCATTTACAGTATTGTATTATATGCTATAGTTTTATACTCATTATACTTTTCATAATATTACATTATCTAATTTATTGGTCTACATATATTCTATTGTAATTATTATATTTTAAATATTATATATTTTTTAATTATTACATCTTAAATACTTCGATTCTGTTCATTTAAACTGTTACTATAATCTTATTAATCACATAACTTTGTTTAATCCTTAAATATAACATCTAGTTGCCAAAAGATATTGGGTCCCCTTTTGAGTATTGGTCCTGCCAAAGTTTCTTCTTTAAAACTTTAAGGGAGTTTTTCCTTGCCACTGTCACCCAAGGCTTGCTCAATTTGGACTTGGATAGTAGAGGATCGTTTTTTTAAAGCTGCTTTGAGACAAAGCTCCATTGTAAAAAGCACTATAGAAATAAATCTTGACTTTCTTAAAATCTGACTTTGGCCAGGTTGGGCATCAGCCCTTCAGTAGTGCATGCTTACACCCGTGCTTTCTGGGAACAGGTGCCAGGGCGACTGTGATCCTGAACAGAAAAGTCTGTACATACCACACCACCACACACTTTTCTGTCTCACACTCAAAGAGCCAGCTTTGCACTTCTCACCAGCACATCGTTACAGATCTCCTGCAGCTCAGACTCGATCTTCTCGCGGTACTCGCGTGCCATCTGCTGTTTCTTTTCGTTGCCCTCTGTCTTCTGCTCGATGCTGGAGATGACGCGCCAGGACGAGCGCCGAGCGCCCACCACGTTCTTGTAGGCCACGGACAGTAGGTTGCGCTCCTCATTGGAGAGCTCAACTCCACCCTCGGTGACCGCCTTCATGGAGGCAGCCATATCGTCATAGCGCTCAGCCTGCTCGGCCAGCTTAGCCTTCTGTACCAGGTCGCTCTTGTCCATTTCGAGACTGCGGGAGAAAGAAGTACTGTCAGTCAATCTCATAAAACACATACATATTTAACGCAAAATAGGGCACAGAACAGAAGGCTACAACGGACTGGTGCTAGGTGCACCTCGCCAAGTGCATGGGATGTTTGATTAAGGAAAAAAAAAATGGAAGCACACAATTAGCTTTCTAAATATTTAACAAGGTGCAAAGCAAATTTTCAGAGGATTACAGCTTAGTTTTTCAAATAGAGCATAGTGCTAGGCAAAAAAGGTGTAGTCTAAGGTGATTTGTTCTTCAAACAAACCAAAACTTCTGCAGGAAAGCCTGCAAAAATAGCACAACCAGAAACCGATGCAGCAAGCTATAACTAGAGATGCACTGATTAATTGGTTTTCAGTGTTTACACTTTTCCACATTTCTACTTGGGCAAAGAATGATGGCGACAGCCACACATGAACAGCACAGTGCTTTTACGAAATTCAGAATTCAGTTCGTGTGTGTATGGAGCTTTACACACGGCTCAGCCACTTGTTTATAAGACCGGACACATGTTCATGAGGAAGTGTTCAATTTCAGTTGGGTTTCAAGTGTACCGTATTTTTCGGACCATAAGACGCACTTAAAATCCTTTAACTTTCGCAAAAATCGACAGTGCGCCTTAAAATGCGGTGCGTCTAATGTATGAATTAATTCTGGTTGTGCTTTCTGACCTAGAACCGATTGTAGATGGTACACGGCGCTCATAAATCTGTCAAAATGTTTTAGCACGGCCTTGGTAAGTTCCGAAGCTTATGGCAACCGTAGTGCGCAGCATCACGGAGTAATACGGTATGTGCTTCAGCATTAGGGTGTGTGCATTCATTCATTTATTTTCGAAGCGGATTTCAAACACAGCGCTATCAGTCACGCAGTACAACATGGACATAGAGCAGCTGTGAGAGAATTCAACATTAACGAATCAATGGTACGGAAGTGGAGGAAGCAAGAAGACGCCCTGCGCCAGGTAAAGAAGAGCAAACTGAGTTTCCGACGGAACTTAAGAGTTTTGTTTCATTTCATGCGCCTTATAACCCGGTGCGCTTTATGTATGAAAATAGATCCGTTAGCAGTCGATCATTGATATCGCGCCTTATAACCCGGTTGCGCTTTACAGCCCAAAAAATACGGTAAGGAAGAAATTTCCATTAAAAGAAAGGTTTAACAAAATGTTTTTGTATGTGGTCGTTTATAATTCTTACACAAAAAGAAAATCAGATTTGGCCAAACAAACTCCACACAGGCAAAGTCTGGACAGAGAATTGAACCGATGAACGCTCAAGCTGTGAGGCGACAACACTAATCACAAACAATTAAACAATGGATGGTAATAACTGAAAATTCTGTACTTTCCTCATAGAAAACAAAGGATGATTTCCAGCATCTCAACCATAGCAAGCCATAAAGCAAGGGGATTAACACTGATTTGAGCGAAATGTTCTGTTTAAAAATTCAAACACAATGTTACGTAATACCCATTACCTCATTTATACATTTACTTTGCCACAATGCTACAAAAACAAAACAAAAAACACACCCACTGGGCCCCAATGCTCTAAAATAGGGGTGGAAAACTAATTTCCTCTGAGGGGTTGCACTACTAGCTTTACAGTTCATAAGAAACAGGCCTTACGTATAGGTACAGTATCTTGGCTAGTTAGTCCATACCAGTACACTATGTATCTTTACTATACATGTATAGAGCTACAAATACAAGTATGCATGGTTTTAATGCTCATTCACTTTAACAACTGTGGTCTTAAGATTTATAACCATTTTCTTTATTCAAAATTTTCCCCAATGTTACAGATTGCATGTGGGCCTAGACACAGTAACACACTGTAGGTGTACAAAACACACACAAATAAAGCAACCAGAGAAGCCCACATGCAGGTAGTCAACATAAACAAAATGCACAAGGCACTAGCATACCCATATCCCTCCCTATAAAAGAATTGAAATATTAAATATAAATTAAACATATGGAACATTAGAAAAATACTTCAACTACAACTGTGCTTGAAATGTGCCAGTGAGTGTATCCCCCAGTAATATTGTGTACATGTAGGTGTGTGTCCCAATACGGTTTGTGTAATTACAATTAGTTCAGATTACC